>JAQPZY010001250.1:1200000-1557500 GCA_029931535.1 Margaritifera margaritifera | reverse complement strand
AAATAAAATAAAAATTGGGAGATACTGAAGTAATAAAATTCTGATGGTGTAAGATGCTTCCTGTATTGATTATCGTAAACAAAACTTGTTTAAAGAACCAATTTATTTTTAAAGCAGTGCTGAGTTCTAGGAATAAGAAAACAACATGAACATTACATGGAAATTAACCTTTATATATATATATATATATATATATATATATATATATATATATATATATATATATATATATATATATATATATATATATATATATATATATATATATAATAACACAAAAATTTATAACGGCGCAAATACAAAACAGTTTTCCAAGGTTTCGAGCTAAACAAGCTCTTCGTCAGGGGAAGAAACAATTTATATCCATAAAACAACCACTAAACACAAAAGCCAAGAGAAATTCTTGACTCCTACCTGTTTTAATGACGGGAAAATAAATAAACAAAGGATAAACAATAGAAGAAAAAAAGAAGACAAAATTTAAAAACTGTCTAAAACGGGTAAACTACATATCTATGTTATGCTGCCATCAACCCAACAAAGTTGTGTAAAAAAAAAGTTCAAAGAAGTGTATATCACGCAAAGGACCAACGTGTTTTGACCTAATTCCAGGCTGGGAACAAAGAACTAACACAATGCGCGGCGAAAAATCAACGCCATCATCTCATCAAAATGTGCAAAAGAAATTATATCCCGGTAAAGTTATGCATGGAGGTACTAAGGAATTATGTCAAGAGCATGGTATAGCTGGATAATGGGCAAGAGTTCTAATAATAATAATAATAATAATAATAATAATAATAATAATAATAATACATGTAAAGAGTTACGGAATATATATTTGGGTAAATATAATCGGAACAATTGCGTACGTCTGATAAACTGATGCCTGGCTGTAGTTTTGATAAGATTGCATTAGGACGGTTAGACTGTTTCACTTAGGCGTTGATTTTGTTGCGAATGTGTCTCTTGTGGATATTCGTTCGTTTTCTGAAATCAACGGTTTCGCAAACATATTGAGTACCACAAATCTTGCATGTTAGAAGATAGATTACATTTTTGGTATACATACATATATATAGATAGACTTAAGATGATATCTTCCAGAATTTGTAGCCCCATCCTTTTTTGCATAATTTAAGAAACAAAATATTTTAAAACTATATATATATATATATATATATATATATATATATATATATATATATATATATATATATATATATATATATATATATATATATATATATATATATATATATATATCCTAGGCTTTGATGATTTTTTATTTCATTTCATTTTCATAATTTTAATTCATAACCTTTAAGTACCACCTTATGTACCATGTACTGAGTCTTTAGAGATCAATATGATTTTAAAATACTTTCTTCACAGACTGTTTCATATCATGGGGTTCAAAGAAATACAAGTGAAAAAGATTCTTTTGTACCCGGTACTTTATCAGTTTTAAGACACAAATTTGTGCAATTCTAGCTAAGAATAAACACATATTCTTCTACAAGTACACAGGCAATTCAGATGGAATTCTACACAAATATGGCTCATATTTTTTTATAACTTCTTTCAGCGTTTGAAATAACGAGAATTTTTTTTATCAAACTAGCTCAAGCAATTAGTGAGATTCATCCTTTCTTATTTCATAATTTCACCACGTTCACATGTCTCCTTTTCGTTGTCGTCGTTATCGTCGTCGTCATCATCATCATTATCATCAGTGACAAAAACATCAAGTGAAAGACAATCACTTACTTTCTGATTATTGATCTAAACCAATATTTTCACATCCCCGGAAAAATATTTAATTAAACATTTCCTTTCCCTAGTTGCATATTTCCATCCCAAATTGTTGAATTTTTGCTTTTATTGGTTTTAACAGCACTTTTAACACATTATTGGCTATATCATGCCGAGGAAATGGGAGCTAAGTGCCATTCCCAGGACACACCGAGACAGCCGACATGGGCTGGCCCGGATGGGTATCGAACCCGTGAACATTGGATTACTAGTCAGACGCTCAACCAACTGAGCTACCGCGGCTCCCTCTCAGTTGTTGAAACACTATGGAACCAATGATAATAATAATAATAATAATAATAATAATAATAATAATAATAATAATAATAATAATAATAATAATAATAATAATGCAGTACTTTAGGCCACGGGTCCACAAATTAAATAATCCTAATTGGCATGTAAAAAGATTTTAATCTCCCTGAACGAAACTGTTAATAATATCCTCTCAAAATCCTAAGAGTAAGTCTACGATGGATTTCAAATATTACAGAAGTTTTGTGCATGCTGTGAGGTCACCCTAAAACATATATTTCACGCGGAACGATTATGTTCTGCGAACAAATTCCTCTGAAAACAATATCACACACACATACACACACACAACAAACACACATGTGTGTGTGCGTGCGTGCGTGTGCGTGTGTGTGTGTGTGTGTACTCTCTTTAGATGAATATTTGCTTTGGATTATTGTCTTATGCGGTTTCCTTCTGTTCCATATATCCATTCAGCCAGTGTATAGTTTCAAAACATTTCTCCACTTCTTTGCAATAAGACTCTATAGTCAACGGCGTCAGCAATGTGGGGCGGGAGCAGTCCCCCCCCCCACCCACATTGTTTCAAAACCCATTGTGCAATATATATATATATATATATATATATATATATATATATATATATATATATATATATATATATATATATATATATATATATATATATATATATATATTGGTTACTTTCGAAGCAATTGATACATTCACCCCCACTTACCCCATCATCCATTTATTTGAATGGCGAAAACTAAATACACATGTATGATGTACAACCAAATGAGAGACAATAATATCGCTTTAAAATGAGACAATTGTTAAGCAATAAAACAGATGAATGAGTTACTTTTACATTGATCAAAACGCGATTGTTTTCCAGTAAATCTTTTGCAATTTCAATTAGTTACGCAAGAACTTCTAAACAGGTCAGCTAATATTTGTAAAGCACAAATATTATTTTTATGTTTAGTAAGTGTGGGCTAACGTTAAGGTGGGATCTTTTTTTATGTCTTGTCGTTGTTGAACTTAATTTGATTTATAGAACTAAGGAAATCTCTATATCGTTTTTATATCAGTGCACGAATTGGATTTCCTCTCAAATAGAAAATTGCGCAAAGTACACCTAACTCTAGTTACATACAAGCTCTTTTGGTATGATGCAACTAATGTAGTATATCTTGGTGACCCTCAAAACATGGTTGACAGAAAATAGTACCTTGTTTGTTGGGGGTGGGGGTGGGGGAAGTTAGCGTCCCTCACTGTCTAGATTGATGCTAAGTACTTTCAAATTCGTTAATGCATTGGCAGTTATTTATACTGCTATATCACTTTATTGTTGCACTGATACCTGACAGGCTATTAAAAAAATGGATGTGGATATTTGTCAAAGGTAAGTGTCCAAAGGCACTTATAGTATCTGCTGACAAGCATATTTTGACGGTAGATGTTAGACCATTTCAAGAGGCTACGATTTAACTATGTACTTCATAACACATATTTTTCTCTTTACCATTGTATGTGTCCATGAAATCTCTGCAAACTGAAGTACAGATTTTTTTTTTTTTATTTTAATTTTTTTAATTGTGAAATAGTTTATATGATAACACAGAGTGAAATTTAACTAGTTGTGTGAGACCTGTAATTGCAAACGTTAAAAACTGTCGCAAGTTGCCTCCCTTACACGTATATCTTGCATTATGTGCCTGTTGCCTAACGATTATAGTTATTGGGAAATTCTTCCGCTGCAGATTCTGTGAATGTAATCGTATTTATATTAAATGCGTGTACCTGAAATCGCATTTATATTAAATGCGTGTAGATCTAATTGTATTTATATAAAAACCGTTACCTAAAAATTCATCTACAAAGAAAAAAGCATGCCTTAACTCCGCTTAAACTGCAAACAGAAAGGCAACCTGCTTAAATAATAAGGTAATGATTAGTTTTCTCTTAACTGAGATAGTAAAAATAAAAATACCGATACATGTCTAAATACACCGTAATTTAATTTTAACATATTGCATTTATCTTCATGAGCACATGTAATCAGACACTAATAATAATAATAATAATAATAATAATAATAGGAACAGGCAAATTGAAAAATACCCCCACCCCCACAAAAAATACAGTAAGATGAACATTTTGGATAAAATGTTAAATGCGAAATAAAATTAAGTGGTACATAATAATAGAGTAGTAAATAAATCCTCTATTTGTAAATTTTAGACTTCAAATATAAAGAAAACTTTACACATGAAATAAATGAAGATTATGAACTCTGCTCGCAACCAAGCTATTTGTTTATAGTGTTCGAAATGGGACTAAAAAATGTCATCTGTTGAAATATATAAATACAATATAAATAGCAAAATATATTATTATTATTATTATTATTATTATTATTATTATTATTATTATTATTATTATTATTATTATTATTATTATCATCATCATCATCATCATCATCATCATCATCATCATCATCATCATCATCATCATCATCATCATCATCATCATCATCATCATCATCATCATCATCATCATCATCATCATCATCATCATCATCATCATCATCAATAATAATAATAATAATAATAATAATAATAATAATAAGAATAATAATAATAAGAATAATAATATTATTATTATTATTATTATTATTATTATTATTATTATTATTATTATTATTATTATTATTATTATTATTATTATTATTATAAATATTATAAATTTATTATAAGGGGTATTGTTGAAGAAAAGATATACATGCTTTTGACAGGAAAAAAAAAAAGTATTATAACTATTGTAGCAAAGAGGTGAATAAATCCAATAGATAAAGTGCATACAATCAAAACATAAAATCATAAGACCAAAATGTGATATGTACCAGTGCTTTATATATTCCTGCACCCCGGCGTATGAAATAAATATTCAGTATTTCAATAGTTTTAGTAAATTCTCCTATTAAAAAAATATATATATTTCATTCATTAACTCATTCTGTCATTGGTATATTGTATCTTCTTCTTCTTCTTCTTTATTATTATTGCAGTTTAGTTTTTGTTTTCACGAAATCATTATATTCAGCAAACAGCTGAATACAGCAAGTACATTAAGTGCGTTTAATTAAAGCATAGGTCTTAGTTATACATAAGAAAAACTGTTAGGACAATTATTAAATTGCAAAACCAGACACCGGTGACTTTTTCACCTTTGTTTTGTAATAAGAGTTTAGGCTTATTTGAAGAATCTTTTTTCTCAGAGATTTACCCCTTTTTGGGGGGCCGATTTCCATATTTATTATTATTATTATTATTATTATTATTATTATTATTATTATTATTATTATTATTATTATTATTATTATTATTATTATTATTATCATTATTTATTTAATTATTTATTTATTTATTAAGTTCATTTTTTTAATTTTTTTTTTTACAAAAGCATATACAATTGAATTCAATTTAATTTAATTAAATTTACGTATCTTTCAAAACATCTATAACAGCCGAGACATGTGTTATATACGTCTCTGATAACAGACAGTGTACAAATGTAACACAATAATAAACAAACGAAAGAAATGGTGGTGATTTTTGCTGGCAAGTGTACAGATTGCAACTATATAGCTGTAGAGGGCGGTCCGGTTTTACGAATTTCAAAAGACTCGTACACAAATTTAGCCACTATGTGTGGAAAAGTTATATCAGGGTCCATTAGAAATAAAAAAAAGTAGTATTTGAATCATTATCTGATTGGATATCAGAGACTTTGAACAGAAGCGTATCAAAAATTATTTTTCTTAGATGTTTATTTACAGCGTACGATATTATAAAGTGTTTTTCCTCATCTGTCTAGTTAGGGCAGACATGACAAAAATGTTGACTTGATTATATGTTTCTTATATCTATGTTAATAGCTAGAGAATAGCAGTTAAAACGACAACTACACCCGGATTTTTTTGTGATTTGGGTTATTATACATGATTCTTTTCATAGTAAAAAAAGTATATTGTGGTAAACGCTTGACTAAAACAACTACATTAAGGGCACGCAATCAAGGCATGAATTCATATGGCAAAAATATGACGTTTCTCATCATGCATACCTAGAAAAAGTTGTTAGAACTTATATAAAATTGAAAAGGTGTGATATACTCAAAAGAGACATAGGTAACTCTATCAACATAGTTTGGGAGTATAGGTTAATGTGAACAAATTACTTTGTCAGAGATGTAACTCTCTAATTCTTTCTAGCATTGACTGTCTCGCACATTAGCTTTTCCGATTTCCAGATTGTATTATTATTATCATTATCATTATTATTATTATTATTATTATTATTATTATTATTATTATTATTATTATTATTATTATTATTATCATTATTATTATTATTATTATTATTATTATTATTATTATTATTATTATTATTATCATTATCATCATCATCATCATCATCATCATCATCATCATCATCATCATCATCATCATTATCATCATCATCATCATCATCATCATCATCATCATCATCATCATCATCATCATCATCATCATCATCATCATCATCATCATCATCATCATCATCATCATCATCATCATTATTATTATTATTATTATTATTATTATTATTATTATTATTATTATTATTATTAATAGTATCATCATCATCATCTTTGGATATTTGGTGGAGTCTATTTGTCCTTAATGGCATATTCTACAACGTCATTTTACGTAACTAAAGAAACCTCGTATTTACAATCATACGTTACAGCATATTTGTAAGGTTAATCAAAGGAAATGAATTCTACAAGTGAATCAAGGATTGTTTCCAAATTTACCTTACGCTTTTTAATCGTCATAAATAAGAAGTAAAAACTTTTATTTGGATTTCTTTGTTAAATTTATATCCAGTATACCTGCGCATGTAACGCAATTTTGTTATTTATTCGAACGTCAAAATTTGCGACAGTAAAATCGACAGTAAAGTATCGGAAATTAATACGCATTGTGACATAATGATTTTTCTTGTGGCCTTGTGCCAAGGACAATTACATATTTTCCTATTGTTGAAAAAACTTTCATACGTATTCTAGAATGGGACACCAATCTTGAATTTGAGAAGTTTATGATATTAATGGTGATCTTACTGCCGCGAATTGAGTTTTGCCGACAACAATTCGCCTGTAAAACTCAGTTTGCGACCGCAGATCCACCATTAACGACCCAAACTCCTAAAATGCAAGGCTATTATTCCCGAATTTGAACAAGTCTTCTTTTTTTCCGTAGCTTTTAAGATTGTCCTAACTCAACAGACGCTAGAGTGATTATTTATTACAACAATTTTTTTATAGATCTGTAGCTTCCAAAAGAAACCAGACTTCAATTTTTTTTTCTTTCTTTTCTTTCATTCTTACAATTCTTTTTAACATAGAAATTTATTGAGGATTTTGAGATTAAATCTGGCTCTAAATGAATGTAAAAACAGAGTAGTTATAACAAAAGTTGACATGCCTTAGTCAGGATTGAAAGTATGATACGTCTACTGTGTGAACAGTATGAACCAAATGATGTAAATAATAATTTATTTAACAAATAAAAATGTAAAAGAAACAATGTATTGAAAAGTACTTCGGAAATAAATAAAACTTTTGAATTCTGTTCGCAACAAAAACAGTTATTATTCGTCAACAATATGTATATAACATTGTAAATAGGAGCAAAATATTTCATCGATTTATATATATATATATATATATATATGTGTGTGTGTGTGTGTGTGTGTGTGTGTGTGTGTGTGTGCAAAACTTTATTTATTATTACAAATATGCAATGTGACTAAAATTAGAATTATCAATTTAAATTTTTATTTAAACATTAAGAATCTTGTGTACATTTATCAAACGTCAGTACAGAATCTCGCATTTGCTCTGCGAGGACAAGTTAATTAAAAGTGTATTTCTTCCAATATCATCATTTATACGCAATGTTCGTGTTAAAAAATTTTTTTAATGTTTCAGAAAGATTCAGTACTTACTTTTAATGTAGAATTTGAATCCGATTCCAAACAGTCACGCGATGCACAATGAGGTAAGGTATACCCACTGCCGTACTAGTATGAAATGCACAATCAGGAAAGGTATACCCACTGCCGTACTAGTATGAAATGCACAATCAGGAAAGGTATACCCACTGCCGTACTAATATGAAATGCACAATCAGGAAAGGTATACCCACCGCCGTACTAGTATGAAATGCACAATCAGTACAGGTATACACACTGCCGTACTAGTATGAAATTTGATTGGAAAAATCTGAAATAACTATCTTAATCTGCATATTAATTTTGAATTTTCCTTTAGGATGTTTGCAATATCTGCGTATCTTTTCATATAGAATAGCTTTGATGCATGTCTTCTAGTGATCTAAAAATTTAAATTGGTAGATGTTGAAGTATTAAAAATTATAGATAAAAAGATAATGTATGTATTGTGATAGTAATGACATTGAAGAAGATCATAATTTTTTTTGTTTATAATGACCGATATAGTGATGATTTTCTTGAAACGTGATTTTACGGTATATATATATATATATATATATATATATATATATATATATATATATATATATATATATATATATATATATATATATATATATATCCTCCCTTTTGATATTTCTTATTGCATGTACTGTAGCAATAGGTACATACATCCACTTACTCTAAGAGAATAAATAATTTAATTGAATATAACAAAAAAATATTCTCTTCATACAAAGAGATCTGTTTCATATCGTCGGACTCAGAGAAATGCAAACAAACAAAGAGTTTTTTGTACCCTGAAGTTTATGATTTTTTACGACACAGCTTCCGCCGCTACTCATTACAAGTATAATGGCAATTCAGTTAGAATTTTCCAGTGACTTGGTTCATTCCTTTATCGCTAATTTATTTTTGATTTTAAAATAATGTTTTGCAACAATTAAAGCAATTGCATCGTTTCATTCTTGTGATTTCTTAAGACCAACACGTTCCTTTTGTTCCAATTTCGTGTTCATCATTGTCATTAGTAACAACATCATCGTCATTAGTAACAACAATATCATCGTTATGAGCAACATCATCGGCATCATTATGGAAATGACAGAAATGTACTTAATGGTTATTGATCTACGCGAATAGTTTCATAACCATAGATACAAAAATTTTTATTATATATTTACATATCATATTTATATGTTTTTATCCCTATTTGTGAAAAGCTTTTAACTGTCATCAGCTTCGGTTGTAAAGACAATCTATCTTTTCAAAATATTTCAAAATCTGCCCCCTTTGACTAGACGTGTGATCTAAGTGAAATAGATATATCACAAGATCCTGTCTGTAAGGAAGCATGGCAGGAAGTGATTTCAAAATGGGGCGACATCCGGTTTTCCAATTGCACGTGCGGGAGATAGTCTATTATAAGCATGAAACGTGCATACTAATTATAGCAAGGAAGTAAAGCATCTGATATAATTTAGCGTCGATTTAACACTCTATTTAACAGTAAAATTCTTTTCTCAAATGTTTTCTGTGTAGGACTTCAACACAAATTTATTTAAATAGTCACTAAATTGTAACACTTTTTATTTTGTGGTGTAAAGACTATTTTGAGTCTTGGAGATAATATACTTTTTTCTTATGCCAGTGGCGTAACTTCAAATTGTGCCTCCCCTCGCCCCGTAAACATTTAAAGTGGGCCCCCATCAAATGAATGTAAAGAGGGATTTTGTGTCCCCTCCTTGCGCGCCTCCCCTCCCCCACCCCCTTGCGCATTTGGTAGTTACGCCACTGTCTCATGCGTTTGATTCTCATGGGTTTTTAAAATCGCTCACTGGTATTGCATTTTAAAGTACTTTATTAAAGGCTTGTAACTATTGATACTATCACCATGTTAGTTTCAGTTTTAACAAAGATATGTGCTTGCAGACAATAATTGAGGACGAAGAATATAAGACACAGTGCCTGCAGTGGTTTACTAAATCTAAATTTCTGAAAACTTCAATAATTCAAATAGGCGTGTACAAATTAAGGAAACAAACGAAACTAAACTCTAGTCTTTTTCATACTTCTAACAAAAAGGTAACAAATACTAAAACATACTTATCGTTATATAAATCTGTACAACATTAGAAATCTCAGTCGTCATTTGAAAATTAGTCCGGTTATATTTATACACAAATAAATGAATAAATAAATAGTTTTGCACATGAAGTTATTTATCTAACCGAAACATTTACTTTTCTTCAGATTGCATACAGTACGAACTGCTAGAAGGATGAAAAAAATGAGAACTTCGGACTTTTGCCTTGATAAAATCTTCCTAAGCATTTTCCTGAAGGATTTAAATTAAACTTCTCATAAAAAAAACCAATTATTATTTGCATGCTTTATATAATATGTGCATACTATAGAAGATTTTGGAACCAAATCAAGTTCAACTTCACTTCAGTTATGTCAATAAATTTTACACAAACAAATGTAGACTGTAAAAAAAAAGATTGAGAGAGAAAGAATACAGTACTAGTAAAAAAAAAAAAAAAAAAAAAAAAAAAAAAAAAAAAAAAAAAAAAAAACGCTAATCGAATCGCATTCAAATAAGAGGCGCCAATAAGCCTGAAATCGCTGACCTAGTATGCACTGGCATACAGGCCATGCTAGGATGCTAACAGTAGGATTTTTTTTTTAGCTGATCAAGGAAATTATTTCAGAGAGAGAAAAAAATACATGCATAAACGATGGCAGAGTCTATCGTATAAGGCCGTTCTCAGTCACACTTAATTTCAAATGGTTGAACATTTTATGAGAATATAGTTAGAATGACCTAATTTTTTCGAGTGCAAGATCCTTCAATTAACCAGGAAAACTAATACCAATATATTTGGCTGACTTTTAACTGCTACCAATTATAAATGGCACTGTGTAGAAAGAAAACAAAAAGATAATTCAGACACAACTTCCTAATATAACCACCAAAATTATTATCATTCTTAGTAGCAACAACAGCAACAACAAGAACAACAACAACAATAATAATAATAATAATAATAATAATAATAATAATAATAATAGCAATAATAATAATAATAATAATAATAATAATAATAATAATAATAATAATAATAGCAATAATAATAATAGCAGTAATAATAATAATAACGATAATATTTCAATACTCTAAAACAACTGATTCATTATGAAATATATCGTAATCGACAAGTAACAACTATTATCTAAGCGTCCGAAAATAAAAAATGTACGTTGTACAAATCCTACACACACAGACACAGACACACACACACACACACACACACACACACATATATATATATATATTTATATATATATATATATATATATATATATATATATGTATGTATGTATATTGTTGTACTAATATATGGTACTAATATACCCAGATATTGATCTCAATGATATTCACGAGTTAATTAATTATTTCGATTATCAATAATGAAATGGCTACACTCAATAGTATTATATATAGTAGTAGTAGTTGTTTTTGTTGCTGCTGTTGTTGTTGTTGTTGTTGTTGTTGTTGTTGTTGTTGTTGTAGCAACAGCCATAGTAGTTGCAGTCTGATAAGGGTCAGCAGGAGAATCCGAAGGCCCCGGATGATGGAAATAACATTTAAACAGGCCTGGTAGACAGAAATTGCGTATTGTCTTGTTTTGTTTTTGCTTCCTGCTTTTATTTACAAAATTTCTTTAACGCTTGTAAGATTTTTTAAATGTTTTACTGTGTTATATTGTGTTTTTACTTTCGGGTCAAATGACATGTTTATACATTTTATCTGGACAAGGAAGAGAGTAATCTTGGCAGTATTTTGATGTTCCTACATGTGCACTTGAATAAGTCGATTTGTCAGATACCTCTTAACATTCTCCCTGTTCCAAGAGATGTTTTTATGAGAAATAAATAAATAATAAAAACAATAAAAACATGAACAACAAAACGAAAATCTAATTCCGAAAAGTTTTAGGACAGTTTCTTTCGCAAGGTATTTTGAATTTTAGGAAAGTTTCATGAAAACTTGTGGCATAAAAAAAAAAAATGAACATAACCAAAATTTAATAATAAAATTGACCCAAAACATTACTGCTCTGGTCAGTTTAATTAACTCAACTTCCTTTTACTTTTTCCGATATGGTCAATAATCGATGTGCGAATCAGAAAGCGGATTAGTAATTTATCTAATTTTTAAAAAAGGCTTGCTATAACGTTTTTACTAAATTTGATCAGTGATATTTCATTTTAAAATCCAATATTGATATTAAAATGTTTTGAACATTTATTTTCACAAAGAATTATTATGTTCTGCGGGCTGATCCATTTGCCCTGGGATTCAAAATGGTAGATATACCTTTACGTACATTTTGAGACCTCTTTGTGTTTGCGTTTGTATTCATTCGACCGGTACAAATATGATTTGCTGCCAGTTTACGACATGTCTGTTTTTATAATTCATACTTGTATTTTGTTTTTTCGTTGTTGTTTTGTTTTGTTTTTGTTTAGGAGATTTATATGGATGTGGTTATATTTTCAAACAATATTTGTTTGTTTGGTGTTTAATGGCACATCAACGAGTAAATGGCTGCATCATAATGAGACAACTGGAGCAAAATACCGTGCACAGTGTCAGTAGCGCAACACGACGGCCGACACGGTCTGGTCCAGGCGGATCGGAACATGCACCCTTCTAGTCACGAGTCCGGCACGCAAAGCACTGTACCACCACGGCTCCTTTCAAATACTCTTTCTTGCCAAGCCCCCCCCCCCCCCCCCCTCAAATCCCCGCCACACCGATATGTAGTGGGTGATGTACATAACATTTTTAATCCCTATGTGAGACAATGAAAACCAAACAATCATTAACATCTTATCATCTTAGATATCCCATTATAAAAGATGGAAAGTGCAATTACTAAGTCCATTACTTACGCTAATCATTGTCGGGTTCCAAGTCCTCTGTTCGGTTCGAAAAAGTGTAAATAAAATAAATACACGCACAACATTCCGTTCTCAAGGCTAGGCCCATCCCTTGATTTGAGAATGTATATACAGTGACTCAGTATGAGCCCACGCATAGCTAGCTTATCACTTCCTTTTAGTAAATGACTATGTTGGAGCACTAAAGGATATGGCGGAGTAAAAACAAACATGGCACGAGAACATGTAATATAAGATTATTATGTCACGTATATTGTGCATTTATGATAAAATACCAGTAAATGTTTCAGATTTAGACATATAATCACATACACGCACACGCACACACACACGCACACATACAGAAACACACACACACACACACATATATATATATGTATATGTATATATATATATATATATATATATATATATATATATATATATATATATATATATATATATATATATAACGGTTACTCAGCAGGCAATCCATTTTTGAAGTGTCAATAATTATTTAAATGGTATTAAAATATTTAAAGTTCTTTCGCTGCGTCTTATGCATGATATTGACCTTGAATAATCCACGGTATTGAACAGATAGCTTCTGATACAATCAAGGAGAATATTTAAAACCAGTCAACAAATAATTCGAGTTGCCTCCCTTTTATTGAGTCTCGCATCATGTAGGGTCATATCAAATTGTAACGCGTTAATGATAGAATATTCCTAAAACAGCTTATTGTAGTAGTAAGATTTAACGGTACATGACTCGTGAGGGAGAAATTTGTATGCTTAAATCTTGTCATAACTAGTAGAAACAAGGCTAAAACACCTCGTCGCACGAGTGAAACACGTGCAAAATAATTTCTGTACACTCTGTATCTAAATTAGCTTTTCTACAATTATTATGAAAGGCCAAAGAGTATGCATCTTCTACATTTGAAACAGTTTATACAGTGGCGTAACTACCGCCCCCGCGCGGCCCCTGTGTGTGTGTGTGTGTGGGGGGGGGGGGAAGCATTAGAGATGAGGGACCAAAATCTCATTTTCTGCATTGGGGAGAGGGGGCGGTATTTCTGAAGTCTTCCAGGGAGACTAAAAATGTAAAGTTATGCCACTGCATGTGCAATTTAACCTCTATTAAATGGCGAGGTTTTGTAATGTTTAAATACACGCTAAAGATTGTTTCGCCTCCTAGCTAACACATTATGCTCGAACGGTACATTTGAAACTGTTTATAAACATGTGCAATTTAACGTCTATTAAATGGCGAGGTTTTATAATGTTTAAATACGCGCTAAGGACTGTGTCGTCTGCTAGGTAACAAATCAAGTTCACAGACTTTAATGTTATCACAATTTGCAACAAAATATCATACCTGAATAATTATATTGTTCACTCGTAGAAAAATATGTCCAAGTTCTTGATAATAGTTATTAAATTATAGATATATCATCCATGAAGTTATTGATTAGGCCGCGGAATATGCAATAATTTTTTGTCAATGCGGTTTTAAGAATGATTCTAATTCAATTTAGTAAAGCTTTGCTTTAAAGGAAAATGAAATATGTTTAACCATAAAATTTAAATTGGGGACTACTGACCAATATTTACAAATTCTGAAACTTTCAGTATATACTTACTTTTATGTTCATAGAAATATTGCTTTTTCTGACAAAACACATGAAAATGTCGCTATTGTGCTTCAAAATTTGTCATTGATAGAAGAACTTATTCTTGCGATCGATAGGGCAAAGTTGTCTTTAAGATACGATACGATAAGATGTGATACGATTGTTTATTTAGGTTCACCTTTGTACAAAATTTACACACACACACACACACACACACACACACACACACACACATGCACACTTAAAATGCAAAAGCTGAACTCTGCAGATTTTTGAGATGACGAGAGAGACGATGAATATATACATATAAGATAACTGATACACAATTGAGATCTCTTGATATAGACATATAGCTATGGGTCAGTCATTCAGCATTTATTTTCAAAAATATTCCCTATCATGGAATACTTTGGCCCTAATGATCCCGTAGAAGCATTGAAACAGTTTATCTTTATTCACAATTATTGTTGTTGTGGTTGTTTTTTTTTTTGTGTGTGTTTTTTTCTTCTTTTCCCACACGTTATTTTTTGACTGAATAAGTACGAACGATGTATGTTGTTCGACAATTAGTAACAATACAAGTTTACACCTGAACATTAGTAACGTCCCTATACCCCAACCCCAAGAGTCCAAACAACAGCTTCCATCACTCCTCCTACTGAACCCACTCCCATCCCAATGTGATTTGAAAGGTCTAAGGTCTACAAACACGAATCATCCCGCTGTTCGAGATGTGGAAGAGTATGACATTTATCAATCTGAAAAGTTTTAAATTAAAAAATATATATATTTTTTTTACCAAGTTTCATTTCATGACATAACTTTTTCAAATTGAATCTTAAACATTGCTTGAGATGAGTAAAGCACGAAATTATATGAAAACAAAAGTAACGCCGACTCACACGCAGAGAGAGAGAGAGAGAGAGAGAGAGAGTGGGGTGGGGGGTGTAACTCCCTTTGTAGTGTCCCTGAACCGTGCCTTCCAGACAAGGCTTTCCTATATCAAACAAAGTTGGTGTAATTAGGGTCTGAATAATTTATGGTTATCTCAAGCATTCTCCTTTGCTGATTAGCTACAGAAAATAGGCAAATTGAGATTGAAAGATCAATGTATACAAACATGGCGCTCTAGTGTTTTCGATTCTTTTAAAAGTAGAACTTATCGAGTATTTGAAACATATTTTAATTTTGAACCCTTTTAACCACGTATGCCAGAAGAGAAAAGAATAATTTTAATTAGGTTCCCCATTGAAACTGGAAGGTGGCAAAATTTGGATATATCTGAAAGAAAATGTGAATTATGCGTCTCAAAAGACATAGGTGATGAATTTTATCAATGTCAGCATTTTGCTAAATTAAGAAAACAATATATAAGTAAGAATTATCTCAAGAATGTTAATACATAAAAATTTAGTAAGTTGTTAAATTATACACATTTTAAAGTGCTTTTTTTAAATGTAAAGAACTAATATTTCAATCATTCTGTAACCATGAAAAATCAAAATAGGTATATCTATTATAAATTGTTCTTCCCAATTTGTTATGTATATCCAAATATTGATCAGAATATACCTCATTCTACCCTTCTCTTTTCTACATTTCTCTATCCGCTATACCACCATCATTAATAATTTGTATTTGACCTGAATTTCATATGTCTATTGTTAGCCCTGAGATGGCAGTAAAGTTCTGTTCTTTTTGTTCTGCTATATTAATTTGTACTCCTTTATAATTAATAATTGAGTACTAGTGTAGCAGTTTCAAAATACTTCTCTGCAATAGGACTTCAGAGTGTTTTAATCAAAATGTCAGCGTTAAGTTTCAAAAAACACTGTATATTATGATGAACGTAGGTTTTCAAAATACATTAGAGTGTTAAGGCCCTAGTTTGAGAACACTCCCCGCTACATAACATTTCAAAATTACACTTGAGTGTTATGGGCTTTGTTTGAGAACACTCCCCGCTACATAACATTTCAAAATACACTAGAGTGTTATGGGCTTTGTTTGAGAACTCTCCCCGCTGCATAACATTTCAAAATACACTAGAGTGTTAAAGTCCTGATTTGAGAACACTCACCGCTATATACCATTTCAAAACAGATAGAGTGTTTTGGGCCTAGCTTGAGAACACTCCGCACTACATAACATTTCAAAATTACACTTGAGTGTTATGGGCTTTGTTGGAGAACACTCCCCGCTACATAACATTTCAAAATACTATAGAGTGTTAAGACCCTAGTTTGAGAACACTCCCCGCTACATAACATTTGAAAATAGATAGAGTGTTTTGAGCCAAGTTTGAGAACACTCCCCGCTACATAACATTTCAAAATACACTAAAGTGTTTAGGCCCTAGTTTGAGAACACTCCCCGCTACATAACATTTCAAAATTGCACTCGAGTGTTATGGGCTTTGTTTGAGAACACTTCCCGCAACATAACATTTCATAAATGATAGAGTGTTTTGGGCCTAGTGTGAGAAGACTTTCTGGAAACGACCATTTCAAAATACACTTGAGTGTTAAGGTCCTAGTTTGAGAACACTCCCCGCTAAATAACATTTCAAAATAGATAGAGTGTTTTGAGCCTAGTGTGAGAACACTCCCCGCTACATAACATTTATACTGTTTTACACGATAAATTAAAGCTAACGTAGGAGAAGAATGTGATGTGTATATTTTGTGTGTACTCTTTTTTGATGACGGGGATAATCAGCTTAGTTGGCTTATATGAACCTAAATCTCAAAATACACTCCACGACATTCGAAACTTTTTATTTTTCAGTTCTAAATAAGATTAGTTTACCCAATAAAGTAAAGTCAACGGATGAGATAGAATTTGACGAGTATAATTTCTGTGTACTCAGTTTGACTGTTTGGTTGGTTTGCTTTGCTTTTTAACTGCACTTGTAGCATTTTATGTTAGCTATATCATATCGAGAAAATGTCAGTTAAGTACCTTACCCGAAAACCAAGACAGCCGCCCCGCCCCTCTACCAACCAAGCTATTTTAGGCAAATTTCGCTGATTTTGATTTATAATTTATTTTGATAAGAGACATTTTATTTTAATTAAGCAATAACAACAATAACTACTACTACTACTTCTGCTACTACTACTACTACTACTACTACTACTGTTACTGCTGCTGCTACTACTACTACTACTACTACTATTCTTGAAAAGACAATTTTATTACTGCAGATAAACATCAGGATGTATTATATGAAAGTTCTGTCTTGTAGGCGAGATTGATTGATTGCTTGATTGATTGATTGATCTATATATAAAATTAAAGGTTGAATGGTGAAAGTAGGCTTGTGTTATGAAAATGTTTACATAAATGATTCAGGACTGACGTGTTTCACAACAAAACGGAAATGCCCGACGGAAGAGTTTAAGGCGGCGGAAGGAACAACTTTAACATACATACATACATACATACATACATACATACATAAATACATACATACATGCATGCACACATTCATATACATATATGCATACAGTATATATTCTCGGCTGTAAGTCGAGTCCAACTGCAAACAACATAGACCCTGATCTGCCGTCGCATAATGAGCCGGCAGATCAAGATCTATGTTGTTTGCTCCACTGATTGCTCCTAGCAAACCGCATCGACCCAGATTCCGCCAGTGCATTATGCAGTGTGTGCAGTTTCAGGTTGGATTCGACTTATAAGCGAGTATTTACACATTTGTACTTACATACTACTTACATACTCTTTGTTATGGGCATTACTACGCCAAAAAGTTTCATATATTAAACCAAATTTTAAATACGTTAATTAAGGACATGTGAAGTACAGAATAAGGCACTGTTTGATGAGAAATTTTCCACGATAAAGCTCTTTGCTTGAGTGGTGGCAATCTGATGTGTAATACCAATGTATTGCTCGTTTACCCGAGTCGGAGATCAATTAGCAGCCTGCATACATGTTGCATTACCGGACAATAATACAACAATGCTACAATATTGAAATCTTTCTTGTACACTATATTTTGGTTTTAATAACAAAATGCAAGAAATGCAAGAAAGTGAGATACCAGAAGTGGTATATATATATATATATATATATATATATATATATATATATATATATATATATATATATATATAATTAATCAACCGAGCTTGATTGAGAGGCTAAAACTGTAGCAATCAAACAAAAATGTTTCCGACGGGAGTCGATCTCGAGACCTCTGTTACACTGTCTAATCACTCTTACCAATGAGCCAAACATAACACGAATAATAACGATGTGGGGTGTCTACCAATGTCCATACAAGCAATAAAAGCTTGAAACTGTATTTTTTCATTCTGAAAAAAAAGTTGCTTTTTTTTGTGGACAGTGGCGTACTAAGGGTAAATGGCGCCCGGGGCGACGATGCTGGCCCAAAGGGCCAGAATACGAGGCCCGAATTCTTATCAGCTGTTTTGGCGCCCCAAGACCTCTGGCACCCGGGGCAACCGCCCCTCCCCTCCCCCTCCCGCGTTAGTACGCTACAGTTTGTTGATCACAGCCGAGTACCTCCGTAACGTATCGTTTAAATCAATGAATTTTATTGTGAGACTCTATTATAGGGGAATATAGAGCCGAGTTACTTCCCCTGAACCGAGTAGGTAGCGCCACCAGACAACCCAGGTGCAACAAATAAAGAAAAACAATGTCCATGCTTTAGTTATTCTTTCCCTGCCAAAACAACATTGTTGTCGCTAAATAACATTGTCTGTTGACGAAATATGTTGTTTTTTTTATTTTGAACTCAAAGTATTTAAGTATTTGATTATTTTTTAAACAGAATATATTTGCTTGAAACGAGTGAATAACGGATACATTTCATCGAGTGGGTGAAACACTCAGTATTATCACGAGTGGTGAAGCCACGAGTGAAAATACTTAAGTAATTCACTCACGAGATGAAATATATCCGTTATTCACTCGGAGCAATCAAATGTTCATTTTATTTTATGCCCAAACGTATTGTATTTGTTTAACAGACTTGAAGTAGCCTATTTCTTACTGTATCCCGCGCGATGTCAGCGGTTTACCGTTTATGTTCTGCTCTATTTTGTGTATATCGCTCTGAAAATATCAGTTGTAACATTAATGCTCCTTGCCAATTAAAGGTAAAAAAGCAGATAAAAACAAAATGAAGATTTTTTTATATTTCTTTACTGCTTGAATTGAACTCCGTTTGTCTAGATGCGACGCGGCCATATTTACCTCGACACCACGCAAGCATCTTAAATCAAAACGTTTGAAATTTCTTAGTCATAAAGTTATCAATGTCTATTGACAGCCAGTGAAATAGTATAAAATACTCTTATCACTTTTGTTTCACTCTAATGAAATATCACAATTATTTCACTCGGAAAATACAGTAATTCACGACCTAGCATATAATAAAATGTAATATATTACGAACAATGACTTGTTTTGCACGAGTTATCCGATGCATTGGGTTTTTTTTTTTTTTTGGGGGGGGGGGGTCTTTTTTTAAAAAATTCATGTAAATGACTTAAAACTTTCTAAATTTGTTGTTGCTGTTGCTGTTGTTGTTGTTGTTCTTCTTCTTCTTATCATTATTATTATTACGATTATTTTCATTTCCTTTGGTTCTTTTGGTTATTAATACTTAAATCTGAGAGCAGAAAACTTTTATGACAATAGCATCGAAAATGTATTTATAGTAATTGTTTCGATTTAGAAGCCATAAAATCACTACTACTACTACTACCACTACTACTACTGCTGCTGCTGCTCCTGCTGCTGCTACTACTACTACTACTACTAATAATAATAATAATAATAATAATAAATAATAATAATAACTTATTGTACTTTCATATGAAATTATTATTATTATATATTATTATTTATTATTATTATTATTAGTAGTAGTAGTAGTAGTAGTACTGTTGTCAGACCTGATGATGATAAACTAAAATTCATAGTTGTGAAAAGACGGTATTCAGTACACTTGTGACGGGAAGGTATTACCTTTCTAATTTTTCATATTAGTTCATATTTATGTGTTAAAATTATTATATATATCTAGACTTTTGTATTTTTTAAAAATAATTTTTCGGTGGTACTACCTTGCGCTTTAAAGTAAATCATATATATATATATATATATATATATATATATATATATATATATATATATATATATATATATGAAGAGAGATAGGCAAGCAGACAGACACATGCACACACACTCACGTATATATATATATATATATATATATATATATATATATATATATATATATATATATATATATATATATATATATATATATATATACGGTGCAAAGTTTTAAAGTTCTCGGGGTTCAGTTTTGTTGACTTAATTTGTGAGAAGGAGAGTGTGGAAGGACAGTGGCTCAATACAGGTTTTACATGTTTAAAAATGTTATGTTAATAAAACAATATATTTTTTAATCGATAATGATTTATTACAAACTTAGGAAATTTTGTTTTTGTCTTTATTAGATTTTGTTTCTGTTCGCAAAGCATTTTTTTATTTTTTATTTATCGAAATTAATAAGGTATTTCGATTTAAACCAGGGATCTTAATGAATCTTAAATACAGATTGTCGCTAACACAACCAAGTTTTCTCATTCAGGATTTACATTATACGTCTACAGTGTGATAAATATGTAGTAAATTGCATGACTAATAATTTAATATTTCTATGTAAAAAATATGCCTATGCCTTTCCTTATTAAACTTTGTATTAAAAAAGACCTCCAACATATATGGCATTTTGAATATAAAAAACAAATTTTCGTCTGTTTGAAAAGTACTCATTGAAATACAAATATACAAAATTATAGTTATAAAATTATACCGTGTAACCGTTAATATAAATATAAATATAACCTATCAAAATCTACCATACTGCATTTTTTTCTCCCAGTATTGTATATTGGAACAAGTCATCTATGTATTAGAGCATTATGTTTCTGATTTTAATTTACAAACATACGAAACAAATTTAAATAATTAAAAATTGCATTCAAATTAGCCCAATTTGTAGTTGGAGCTTACTAGAGTAATTCATTCTAAAATAATCAGTGTTAATACTCGTAAGATATATGTCCATCCCCTCCATTACAGCTTTTGACGATCACTCTTTTTTAGTTGATGAATATTGATTACATTCTAAATGTATGTATATAATTTTTCTGCACAACCTTGAGTAAGTACCTTATTTTACATGTATTCCATTCACAGGCTCGAACATGTTCTTGGGAATTTAATAAAAAATGTATTCAATTTGATACAAAAGAATATTTGTTTAATGCAAAGAGATTTGTTTCATATCATCAGATTCAATGAAATTCAAGTAGGTAACATTTGCAGTCCGTATAAAAAGTAATTGTGTGCATGTTACTTTATCTTTTTAACTGTAGTTCAAATAAACATATGCACAACGTTTTTCCTTTTTATAGATACTGAAAGCAATAATTCGAATTAATGCTACAGTAACATGATTAGGGATCGACCAATTAATTTCCGGGGGGGGGGGGGCTTGGATTTTCTTTCGAACCAGGATATTTTGTTTTCTTTTTCCTTAAAATAATTAATTTTGTCAAAATAATATAATGGATAGAACATAGTTTTTTTCTGTAAACCAGAGGAAGAATATTTTTCAAGTTTTTTGGAGGACCGGAAAGTTATCTTTAAAAAAAATCCAAAGCCGCCTCTGTCCCCCCCCCCCCCCCCCCCCGAAAATTAAATAGTCAGTGCTTTATATTTTAAAAACTTTCATCTAGTTTTGAAAATTATTGAATTTTTAATAAATCGTTGCAAGGGATTTGCTGAGTTTATTTCCATCATTCCCATTTATCGTCATCGTCGTTGTCATCATCATCATCATCATGAAATTCAAGACTGGCAATTACTTGGAAATTAATGATCTACATCAATGGTTTACTATCCCTTGACACATCCTTTTCATCACCTATTTTCTTCTCCTCTTTAAACCCCTCGTTCCTTAGTTGTGGAAAATGTTTCCCATGTCAATAAATTATACTATTTTAATTGTTTAAAATGACAAATTTGGTCTTTGCGAAAGATTTTTAAATTCACGGCCCTTGACCCGAAGCCTCAGTTTAAAACAATTTGATGCATCAGAACATCCTGTCTGTAAGGATGGGTGCGAGTGCCGGCAGGAAATGAATACAAAATGGGGCGACAGCCAGCGTTCGAATTGCATGCGCTGTAGATAGATTTTCTGATAAAGGGATAAAATGTGCATACTAATTATTGCGAGGAAGTATCACATCTGATATAATTTACCGTCTAAGCAATATTAGAATTTTTTTTTTTCAGAACGTTTCTTTGTGGGACTTTAACACAAGGGTCACCAACCGTGAAACTTAAAAGCAGAAATCTAAGCCTTGCAATGTCATTGAAAGTGCAAGCTGTTTAAAGTGATCCTTTTAACTCGTTTACTAGTATTACATTTTCAAGGACTTAATTGAAAGCTTGTGAATATAAGAAATAATACCGTGCTATTTCCTCTTTAATTTTATTTAAAATAGAGCTTCTTGTTTTAGTTACAGCAAATATTTGCGAAGTGGGTGGGCAGGGGTGGGGCAAGGATTGTGAGGGAAGAATAAAATATCACCAGTCATGCTGCCTGCAGTGTTTGGTCGTATTTAAAGTTCTGCAAACCCATCTAATAATTTAAGCAGACCTCTATAAATACAGCATATAAACTAGGCTCTGGGAAAAAAAGTCAATAATACTATAAACAACTTATTTTTGGCATAATTTTGTAAAACATTTAATTTTTTTTATCCTTTGTTTAAAGATTGACAGAGTATTGCACTTACACCGGTAAGGGAACTAGTAAATATCTGTGCATTCATTTATTTACCTCACTGAAATATATTTATTTTTCTCTATATTGCTTAGTCTGCATATGAACTTATTAAAGGCTAAAAAAAAAGATTTTTTCTTTTTCAGATTTTTGCTTTAAAAATTATTCTGAGTATAGCAGTAGTAGTGGAAGCATTAGCAGTAGTAGTATAGTCACAACAACAACAACAGAAACAACAACGACAACAACACAATAATTATAATAATAATAATAATAATAATAATAATAATAATAATAATAATAATAATAATAATAATAATACATTGTACAAATCTTAGAAGTATCTGTAAAATGTTATGGCAAACAACAATGACGCAAGAAATCAAAAATGCACCAGCAAATAGAGGAAACATGTATAAGCTATACAATTATAATAATATACCGGTACTCACTTATTAATATCGATGGATGAGTTAAACATTCAGATAAAAAATAATGAAATAGTAGTAGTAATAGCAGTAGTAATGGTAGTAGTAGTAATAGAAGTAGTAGCGTCGAGAGGAGGTCACAAGCTGTGGAAGTAATGTTTAAACAAAACCTGGTACTTCGCTTTCCTGATTTTTACAGTATATTTTTCGTGATTTTATTTTTTTTGTGTTTGTTTTTGTTTGCTTTCCATTTACTTCAATTTGGGTAGTTATGACATTTGTTTGATTTCATCTGAACTTAGGAACTATTCAATTAAACAATGTTATATTTTGTTGTTCCTACATGTGCACATATTCAAAATAGTCCATGCTTTAATAAACAATTTTTTTTTATAGAAAAAACACAAACCAACCCACAAATTTGAGAACAAAACGAATATCCAATCTAGAAAACGTACTTTTAGGAGAATTGCTTGCCCAAAGTGTTTCAAATTTTGCAGATATTTTTGTGCGAGCTGCGAGGGCACCCTGAAGTATAAATATTGAAATTGCTGCGAAACATTACTGATCTGAGAAGTTTAGTTGATAAAAACATTGTTTTACTTTCTACAGCATAGATAACAGTATGTACATTAAGTGTGAATCAGACAAGATAGTTGTTTTCTTGCTAACTTCTATGATACAAATCAAAGCCAAAACATTTTTACTAAATGTAATACGTATATATGTTTCAATGACAATACTTTACTCACTTTTAAGCTGCATTGTTTTGCGGGCAGATCATTTGAAACAAATTAATACTACAGATATAATTTACATACATGTCTAGATATCTTAATCATTGTATTTCTCGTTATTATGAATTCAAAGGTTGCCATTGCGATTCCCTTTGGTTTTTAGGCTTGTCTTTTTGGCTGACAATATATGCGCTTTGTACTTAAATTCATCCGTTTAGCCGCCAAAACATCCGTCCATCCATTCATTCATGAATACATAAATACATACACAAATACATACACAAATACATACATACATACATACATACATACATACATACATACATACATACATACATACATACACATACATACATACATACATACATACATACATACATACATACATCCATCCATTCATACATACATACATACATACATACATACATACATACATACATACATACATACATACATACATTCAATCATACATACATACATACATTCATTCATTCATACATACATTCATCCATCCATCCATCCATCCATCCATCCATCCATCCATCCATCCATCCATCCATCCATGCATGCATGCATACATACATACATACATACATACATACATACATACATACATACATACATACATACATACATACATACATACATACATACATACATACATACATACATACATACATACATGCATGCATACATACATACATGCATACATACATACATCTATCCATACATACATAATACATACATACATAAATACATAATACATACATACATACATACATACATACATACATACATACATACATACATACATACATACATACATACATACATACATACATGCATGAATGCATGCATACATACTCGTTCATCGAGACCTTTAAGATGTTTTACCCTTACAATTGATGTAAACTGTGTGTTAGGAGACAGATATCGTTATGATTATACTTCAAAATACTATTTAAAGTCGAAAATTTAACGATCAGTTTAGTTTGAACATATTTCTTTTTATAAACAATGCAATTGGGATTTGCTAGAAAGCTCTAACAACTTATTATCGCTTTTCCCATACAAAGAATACTTTCTAATACAACATGTTTAAGATGGCTGGCATATGTACAAAATTAATTTCATAAATACATACTATAATTGCTATATTTAAAAAAAAGAGGAGAAAAGAAAAAAGAAGGTAAAAGGGAGAAGAATTTTGATCCTATGTCATTGATACAGGAACAGATTCACGCATTGCTGTGATAGAGCCGTTTCGTAGTTTTAATATATTTTTCTACTGCCAAACCAATAATTTGCTTTTGCTCCATTGTAAGTTTGGGACTTCCTCTTAATAATAAATCCAAATTTAAATTTAAATTCATTTCATCTAGTTTAAGTAATAATATGTGTTTTGATTAATACACCTGCGACATAAAAATAAATAATGTTCTCTACATACACAGACGGAAGTGGCGCTTCAATTTTCAGTTAGTGGATAGAGTTCCCAAGCGTTTATTCTGACGAGAAACAGTATCACTGCCAAATCAAAATGCTCGTTCTTAAATTTTCGAGAATAAAAGTTGAATTATCTGAGATATCCTATTAAGCTAAAAAAAAAAACCCATATAATTAATAAATCTGTTACTTACGCTATATCCGTAAGAAATAAGTGTTGCAATATAGTAAACTTATGTCCAATGTCTCTCACAACTGTTTGAAACTGAAACAATAAATTAAAAATGAATACATGCATAAACTTCCGTTTTTCAAAGCTGGGCCCATCCCTGACTTGTGAATGTATCTATGGCAAGCCATTTGGGTAATAGCGTGCAAACGTTAATCAAAGTCTTGGCTGAATATGCGATGCAGAGAGAGTCAATCAGAGGATAGTTTTTAATTACACGATCTTTGTAACTCGTATACTCGAGCTCTCCATTACGCGTGATCGAAACTGCTACTGTGTGCGACTGAACTACGTAGCAATATAACATGGCAATAATGTGCCAACATTACGATATGTCGAAGCTGGAATATGCTATCTCGAAAGAGCTAAACAGACAAGCGGTTTTAATTACAAGATCTCTATTCAGATCGCATATTCGAGGATACAACGATTCACGTTTCCGATGCTTAAGTGCGCCATCTCAAGGCTCAAATGCACAATCTCAAGACAGCCGTTTCGATCAAATAATCTCTCTCTAGACTGAGTATTCGACACAAGAGTGATACATGTATTGGAAACAGCGGATATATATATATATATATATATATATATATATATATATATATATATATATATATATATATTCATATCACATCCTTGAACTTTGCACACACTAACATAAATGTTCAATCGAACTTCTATTGAACAGGATAAAAGTATTGCAAGTACTAAAATGTTGCCTCGAATCAGCCAGTTGAATAAATTGTTGCAAATATAAGAACGCCCTTTGCTGTTGTTTCGAATACGCGATCTAGAGAGAAATCGATAAATTTTCCTATTGAATTGAATTGGATCTCTCGAGATAGTACATTCCTGCCTCGAATAGTCACATTCAAACCTCAGGAACGCAAAATATTTACATGTATTGGCTCTATTGGCTTGTCAGGTAGTTCGATTGCCAAAATGGAAATCACTCGTAATGGAAAGCTCGGTTACGCGTAATGGAGATCTCGATTACTCGCATTATAGATGTGATTCAAACATATCTTCTGACTGGTCATTCGATATCGCGCAATTGAGCAAACGTTTGCATGGTATGGCCCCTATGGCTTGCCATATGTATCTGAATCTTGCCTTGACCTCATGAATATGATCATAATTTGCATGTATATGGCGTATGTATGAGAAAATGCTTCTAAATATTTCATAGTCAACAAGACGTAAAAAGCACATGTAGTGATAACGTAGCAAGCAAACGATACCCCCACTCCCACCCCTCCTTAATTTTCCTTAATTTCATGGATATAAATGATAACACAATATGGGATTTAGAAGGACAGAAATGATATTTGTAGAACAGGAAGACATGACTAATGTTGAGATACTATACTACTAAGTAATAAAAGTGATAAATGAGGCACTTTTGAATTGATGTATCTTTTAAAAGGAAACTTAAAAAAAAAAAAAACAGATGTAAATATATGAAAAGATTGATATACTGGACAAAACATTATACATATATATAGTTTTGACAAGTTTTGATCGTCGCATTATTTTGGATAGCTTTGCTTCTCTGTACCAAAAATGTAATTTTTTTCTTTTCATGTTCTACGCGTGTTTCTCTTTGTGACTGTGTTTTTGTGTATGTTAGTTGTATAGATATGCAAATTCCAGCGAGTAATAATCATTTATCCACCAATCCACACAATATGTGAGTTTTTCTAGCGAGTATAATATTGTTATACCAACGCACTCAAATACACTCTTATCGGGATATGCACTCAAATACACTCTTATCGTGATATGCACTCAAATACAGTCTTATCGGGATATGCACTCAAATACACTCTTATCGTGATATGCACTCAAATACACTCTTATCGGGATATGCACTCCTATACACTCTTATCGGGATATGCACTCAAATACACTGTTATCGTGATATGCCAACACGAAAATAACAAAATCGATATTCACGGACGTAGTAAGACTAGGTTACAAAATAAAAATTTATTAGCGCAGCTGCTGAGCCTTGGATGAAATGCAAGCACAGCGAAACGGCGAAAATGTCATTGTGTTGAACGGACTAGCCTTTTCGCTCCGTGACAAAGGAGTGAACACAAAATATTAATTTCAATGAGTAGTATATAAAACCTATGTCACAGGTCACCCACTCACCTGTACTCCATTTTTATTGTGAAAAACCTTAAACCACCATGTTATTATCCACACTGTTTTTCTTTGTTTTTCTTTTCTTTTCTTTCTTTCCCTTTTTGTTTCTAGACGATTAATATCCCACATTTTTATTTTTGAAAAACCATCATAACCTTCCTATCTTATCATTTAAAAAAAATTAATCACCCCCTCCCTCCACGAATTTAACAAAATAGGCCACCCACCCTCCTATCCTCCATTTTAAAAAAATCCTAGGCCACGTAACCGCCTATCCTTTTTCTATTTTGTTCAAAAACACTAATACATCCAGACGATAAAGGATTATTTGAGGTAAAACCCTTATCCACCAACTTTTTTAAAAAATACTGCCCCCCCCCCCCCATCCTCCAATTTTTTTATTTCTGTACTAATTTGAGAATATTTGGTCTACCCGAAGACAGCATATATCATCCATGTCTCCTTGCAAGTATCCCTAGATAGAGTAAGTCATTACAAATGAAAACAACTAGATTCCAGTAATTTATATACTTCAGAGACAAAATAACAATCGCAAAGAATTTACCTAACGAAATTGTGAACATGTAAAGAAAAAGTCTTACCATCACCGTTGTTCGAGCGAATCGAGATCATCGGATTCCCGCCTTTCGCTTATCACTTTATATTTTTAAAACGTGTTATAGATTTGATATAGCCAAAACATTATTAGTCAGTGCATATGACTGTTAAATTCTTTTAGATAAATAAATAATGGATTTCAGATTTAAAATAACCAAACAAGCAGTATACCTTATTCTTTTCCCGTAAGCTAGACCCAATCCTCTTACCTACGTCAGCTTGTACCAAAAAATTGTGATACCATCAGCCCTTTATGGTTGTGAAGTTTGGTCGAATATCAGACTCAAAGACTTGAGAAAGCTCGATGTCTTTCAGCATCATTGTACCAAAATTCTGCAAGGCTTTCTCAAAACACGCGGTCAGGAATGAGCGAAAGTTTACTGGGGATAAAGAGAATTATATCAGAAATTGATAAAAGGAAACTGAACTTTCTTGGTAAATTATGCCATCTTCCAGAAAATGTAACAACTAAAAGAATATTTTTATTC
Organism: Margaritifera margaritifera; assembly: GCA_029931535.1. Classification (NCBI taxonomy): domain Eukaryota; kingdom Metazoa; phylum Mollusca; class Bivalvia; order Unionida; family Margaritiferidae; genus Margaritifera; species Margaritifera margaritifera. The sequence goes on along the minus strand of JAQPZY010001250.1, from coordinate 1,527,821 downwards.
AGACTATATCTATATCTTTCTAGAAAAGATGTTACAGAACAAAAAGGCTTTATTCCAGATATATGTAGCATTTTGCAGAAATATAATATTTATGAATTTATTGAAATTTTTGTCAGAGACAAAATATTTCCAGGAAGAATACAGTGGAAACAAATTATAAAACATGCTACTCACAAATATGAAAACGAGCGCTTTACAAACTTGTGCCATACTGACATTTCCTACAAAAGATTCAAAAATGTTCATACTTCTATAAAACCCTCAATTCTATGGCAAACTCCAAAAACAACAAGAGAGTTACAGTTAATTACATCCCTTGCAAATGTTCTGATAACTGTTCCAAATAATACTATGCAAGTTTGTAAACACTGCACTTACTCTTACACAAATGTGATAATCCATGCATTTATTTCCTGTCAGAGCACTGTGCGACAACGAGACATATTTTGGACACATATTATAAATAACTTTGACATTCGTCTTGGCGTGTACCTTCATAATATATCAGATGAAGAATTTATTCAACATCTCCTTGGTAGAAAATTTCCCAACGGTATCGGCCTAGACGAGCCTGAAATACTGAGAAATTTTATAATGTCTGCCTCAGTATTCTCTGCAACTGTAATTCATGGATTCTTTTCATGGTAATAAGATCGATTTTCAGATTATCAAGATTTGGAATTATGTGATCGTTGAAATCTTGATAATCATGTCTTCATGCATGCTTTTATATATATATATATATATATATATATATATATATATATATATATATATATATTACATATACAATATTATTTTCTGTAAAATAATGATGATGTGTACGATAATTAAGCATTGAAGGATTGCGCAAGAGTACACCATACTTTTGATAAGTATAGTGTCCTCATATAAGAATCCTCATAGGGAAAATCCACAGATTTCTCTCATGTATACCTCTGTTAATTGTATATAACTAATGCAATTAATTTCAATATTGTTTCATTGTTTTCTTTTTCATTTGTATGCATCCTTATCTCTGAAAAGAGGAAATAAAGATTGATGATGATGATGATGAGATATATACCACACAAAAGACGATTTTATTATTATACAAGCCACTAAACGGTTCAGATTATTACACTTTAATTTTTTTATATAATGATTCAATAAATGGATACAGAGTACAGTGTGCTATGAAATTTTGGCAAAATCGATTAAACTCTGTGGTATGGATGGCAACATCAGGATGTGGAACATCGTATTGCCATTTATCAGATAAAGGTATACCCGATTTAGTAAAATGGACATATAGGTTTGAAGTTACTGTCAAACATGAAAATGGTTGTCTGAATGCTCAATACCATTACCTGACGATCAAGCTTTTAATCCAACAAACACTTTAACATAATTTATAATAACATTACCATTCACCCATATCATAATTTGAGATATATAAATGGAAACAAATAAATCTCTTATTGATAATGGCCCTAAAGAGCATAAAACTATATATCAGGGATTTGGGGAACCTACACCAACTAATGTGATAAGTGCATACAAAACATCTTTATAATTATGGAGCTGGAACAGTTGAATACTAGAGAATATTGCCTGCTGAAGAATTTTTTTTACAGCAGCGAAGCCTTGCCAAAATTCGATCGATGTAAAAATAGGATGTATTTACTTTATCTATAAGATAGAAAAGGACTAACAGAAGAAGGAATATCTAGACTAAATCAAAGTATCAAGTCTTATGTGATATGCATTTTAGGTGCTCAAAGTATTACACAGTTTGTTCTACTGTTAAAGACAGTGTGAAGAAAAGTTGTTTGAAAAATTTGTTTTAGGCGAACAAGGTTATGACCCAGAGGCAAATATTGCAATAAGATTTCAGCAGTGTATTTCAAATTAAAAAGTTAGACTAAACTATGTTATTTGTTGCGATGGAATAGGTCTGTTACCCAGTGATATGGTGATGAAAACAGGTAGAATTATTGGGTCCACCACTTTTAAAAAGCCATTCAGATACATTTAACATAGGAATAAATGCGTCTGTAAATACCGACGTGGTAAAGAATATAATACCAGCAACCGATAAATAGTGTGGAAAAATGTTCCAGCATATAGAGTACGAAGTAACCGGAATAAAAGAAGAGAACATGAATAAGAATTATGCAGACAAGAAGGATGAAAATGTTGGGAATCTTGTAAATAGGTCGGAAGTACCTAAAATTAGGACGGCAGTACATGCAATCACAACGGCTCGGCCTACAATTCATGATTTTAAACAAACAAGCAAGCATGTTTTGTTTGTAGTTGCAGGAGTTGGCGTAGTTTACGTTTTATAAATAGATTAACTTAATAGTTAATATATTAGTTTTTTACTTTTCTTAGAGCCCTTGTTCACTTTACTAGTTCTGTTAGAAAAAAGAAAAAAAAAATTGGGCACAAATAGGAAAAGCACAAGCTAATTAATTATGCTAAAAATTAGCAAAATAGCATTATCACTTAATAAAGAAATAACTTTTCCAGTTATGTAAAAAGGCGGCTTATTACACTACCAATGATAAAAGATAATGCTCCTGTTGCAATTTTAACTAACTGAAACAGATAGTTGGCAATATTTGTCAAATTTCTTTTCACTTTATCAACGAACTGTCTCCACCGCAAATACTAAAACTCGTTCCTCCTCCTGTTAAACGCATTACTATGGTTAGACCAAGAGATGTTGCTATCATACCAATAGTTGTAAAAACAGCAGCAATTGTAACACCTTTTTATTTAAACATTTGTTTTAACCGTTCACCTAATGGTTACATTTATTTAGCTTTTTTTCTGAATGTTTTTAATATTTAATCTAATTTTTTTTAAACATCTGTAAAATGCGCAACTAGTTGTGCTCTTTAACTTTCATAAGATTGCAATATATAATTTAATATAACCTTGCTCTTTTCATGCGTGGCTGATTTCTTTTTCTTATTGTGCTTTTGTTGTTGTTGCTGTTATTTCCTTTATATATTTGTCTTATATTTGAACGTCTGATTTAATTGATAATATATTTGAATTCAGTACATCAACAGCATTTAAGTTACGTCTTAATTCTCTTTCTTTCGCTGGAGAAAATAATCTTATTGCATTTTCTTCTTGAGAATAACCTCTTCATACCTTCATCTATTCTTTTAATTGCATTTTCTAAATCCCTATTTCCTTGTTTTAAAATAGTACGTAAATCTATTGCATCATTTATAACCTTTTTCAAATCCGTTTCATCATAAATCTCTATTTGATTGTCTCATTGTAGCGGTTGACTATAATGGTTAATCTGTTTTAAATGTACTCCCTTCTATTTTCTCAGTAGCGTTAGTTGGTTGCTCAGTAGGTTGATGTAATAGAGTAGGTACAACATTTTTCCTTTTTTTGTCCAACTTAACGAATATGAAAAATCACCTCCACCTTTTTGCATAGCTATAGGGTTAGGTGTTAACATTATATTTAGTTTACCCTTCTTGGAAATTTCTATTCTATATTTGTCTATTTCTTGGTATAACACTGTTCTTTTCCTAACAATTAAATGAGGCCTAATTACTTTATATTGTGTTTCATCTTCTATAATCTATGGTTAATAATTTATTTGTACTTATCAACTATTTCCGTATTTAATTATAGAACTCTTTTATTGGGAAGTTTCAAAACTCTTGAACAAATTCATCTTCTGACATTTGCCAATATTTGAATACTAGTAGATAAAAAAACGATTTGAAAAAGAATTAGGTTTCGCAGGAGGGAGAATTAAAGCGGATAAAGACCGCGGTATTTCGAGAAGAACACAAACAGGAATTAAAATTAAAGTGGCAAATGGTAAGAACAAGGAAATAACCGCTAAACATTTAACGGACAAAAAGTTGGATACCTCGGATGCAAGACAAGTCAAGAAAACATAGTCAGAATTGAAATCAGATTACATGAAAACAAACGGAATTAAATATTTTACTGGGATTTAGAATGGTATTACCAATTTTAGTACTGAGTACTAGCTAGATAACTTTTAATCACATTTTATTTTTAAAAAATATTTGTGACCAAAGCGAACGAGCACAAAGATGAAATGAAAACACTCAAATTGAAAGCACTGAAAATATTGTTAAATAAACATACATCGTTAAACATGATAAAGTATATTATTTAAAGTCTCATCAATATTACAGCGTCTACTTTTATATTGTGTTCTTCTATTCTTTTTTTATAAATGGAACTTTATCATTTTTTAAAAAAAATCTGTTTTATTCTGTTGTTCATAATCAGAAAAGTCAAAAGAAGACCAAGTAATAACATGATCTGTATCTAAATCTCCTACACCTTTATGCTTTCTGCAATGTAACCATCTATGATAAAATTCAACTGATGGAACAAAAAGTATTGTTAAAGCTATATTTGTGTCAAATTTTATTGCTTGTCATGTAAATTCATTTACTCATTCTTGTAATGCCTTTGTTTCATGTATTTGTTGAAATATTCTTTGTTTTTGTTGAACTCATTTATACCTTTAAGTTTGTCAGATATAAAGTATAGCTTCTTCCATTTATTTTTGTACTATTGTTTCAATTCGGTAATGCTACTAAAATGGTACTATGTTTATCCTTCAACATGATTGTAAATGAATTCAAGTCAAATACAATTTAGTTACAACATGATGTTGAATAACTTTAAACTAATCTTCAAATCATATTTACGAACTTGCTCGTTTCTCTCACGAAAATAGGCTTTGCCGTTTACTTTAACCGTTAATTTTGCTGCACATAAATGGAAGATCGTGAGAGATGCGAACAAGTTCGTGAAAATAAAATTGAAGAAATATCTAAGGTTGTCAAATTACCAGAACATGTAACTACACAAGAGAAAAAAAGATCCAAGTTGAAAGGCAACTCAGAAAACGTTCACAGTATATTTAAAAAACCAAAGAATCAAAGTCAAAACATGAGCAAGAAACGAAGTAAAGACTAGTACAGGAAAGAAAAGAAGAACGAGAAAGTAGAACAAATACTAGTTCAAACAAAATGAATTACTTGATAGGTGGTGTAATTGTTGCATTAGGTTTGGGATTGATGTGCTTTAAAATATGATCAACTAGCCATGATATGAAAATTGGTATATCTGATGAGCGACCTCAAAGGAAGTATATAAAGTACATTCATTTAAAGAAATGCTGTAAGATAACAGTGGTGTAAATAATAAATGACAAGCGGAAAGTTACAGCATAATTGACAATATATATGAGGCAATTTTGTATTCAGCTCATATCAATAGTTACATTTTAAAGATAATATTTAAAACTACAATAGATTCGCCAACTAACATGTATACAGAAGAAGTCTTAAAGTTGGTTAATCCGATTTCTTTGAGTCAATTTACGATTTATTATATGATAGCACACGGGATACTACCAAGGGAAATAATGAAGTAAATAAATACATTAAACAGCATTAGCATTAAACAGAGTTAAAACAAAATGACTGCTAGTGGACCTAAAGATAACTATATATAAATGTTAAAAAGCAAACAGAAAATAACGGCAAAATAACAGATATCAGAACTTAAACAACCACCAAAAACCTGATAAATCTAAAACAACTTCTGATAAAAATGAGAACACTCCTTGTTTTACAAGCACTTGCGCAAAGTCCAAAGCGGAACTAAGACTGCCCATTTCATATCTTTAACTGAGAGAAAAAATACCAAGTGTACCACGGTTAGTGTAACTCAACCAGTGTATTCAAAATTCCCATATATACACAGTGGTATAAATTTTAGATTGATGAAACGAACCAAATTCAGAATGATTTGGTTAATGAGATCGAACATTACTGAGGTGTCAGAAACAAGTACAAAGGAGCATATAAGTTTTTTATTATTATTATTACTGTGCAGCTGCAAATTTAGGAGTTTCAGGAATAGCTAAAGGATTTATAATCCCTTTGGCTTTTTTGTGGATTAGTACAGCTTTAAAAGGGTTTGTTGCAAAAGTTTTTCAAACAAAAGATAGTATACAGTAAAGTTTTAAAGCAAGACGAGTAAAGCAATAAGCGACAATGAAATGAATCAGAATTAATGTCATTATGATAATCAGCGAGTACACCAGATACAAGGAAATAACGAATGTAATAAGGACAACTTTGCTAACACATAAACCTAAAATATTGATGAATTATAAAAAAAAAAAAAAAAAAAAAACAAATTAAGAGGGTACGAAAATAAACAAATAAAGGAGAAAGAGATTTGGGAGAAGTTACAGTAAACAGGAATTCAATAAACTTTTGTGAAAAACAGAGTAAAAATAGAGAACACAGTGGGAATAAAATCGAAGCTATACACGGAAAATCTGTATCTATTTGTTGCTTGAATGGCAACTGTTTTAATTTTCGTTACTTTAATGGAAGCCTACATTACCATGGAAGGGCAACTGGAAAAATAAAATTATTTATCAAATCTAGTTTATACTACAGATAGTAAAGTATCCACTTTATGACAGAGAATAGATTCTGTTGTTGGTTATTTCAACATTTCAAATGATAAAAAAGAATTTATTCTATTATATAAATGATAAGAATAAAACAAAATCATACAACCTTGAAATGTACATAAACAAAGTCAAAGAGAGAATGACTGCTAATCATTTATACTGATTGCTTAAAACATAACTCAAAAGTTTTAGAGATTACGAGCAATAATTACACAGTGTGTATAACGAACCACTCTAAATTACTTAGATTCAGGAGGTAGAGATCTATAGAAACATCTACTGATTCGGATAGCGTTTGTGGGCTTTTGAAGTTTAAACATGTGTAAATATGTCTTCATTAACTTAACCACATGAAGAATAATTACAACGGCAGCTCCACTTCAAAATCTAATTATTCAAGTCTGTTAGGGTCTCTACCTGTTAAAATGTTTTGTACTGTGCTTTAACTTTTATAAATGTTAATATTCCATATAAACAGTTGCAAGTAGGAACTATAAACAGATTAAATATTAGCATCGGGAATGAAGAAGAGAAAATAATATGTTATCACGTTATGACTGTGATGTGTGTATTTCGCGTAGCTTGTGAAGGAACAGTAATATCTGAAGCAGCTCAAGCAAAAACTTGCTAAGCTGTGTTACGTAAATGACAGAAATATCTGTAAGAGATCATTATGGTTATATATATATATATATATATATATATATATATATATATATATATATATATATATATATATATATATATAAACAGATGACAAAGTTGATACACTAAGCAATGACTTAAACTTGTATAACAACTATATTACAAATTTAGCAGAACCGATAGAAAAATCTGATGCAGCTAGTAAAAGTTTTATACCAAAACGAATTGACGCTCAAATACGTAAGGTTTTCGAGGATAATAACTTTATAAATATAAAATCATAGAGTGAACAAGTTGATAATATGTTAACAATTGTAAATCATAGTATATCAGAGGAAGCTACCAAAATTGAAGAGTTAGAAAAAAAGATTGATGATTACAAGAAAGATGTTTCAATTTCACAGAGCATGCTTAATATGAGAATAAGTACACTGTTGAGTCCTGTACAAACATTGCAAATTGTGAGAGAGGAAGTAAGTAAAAGACCAGATAATAATCAGCAATACTTGCAACCAATGAACAAAGGATAAACTCCGAGTTAGATGCTTTGGAGGCTGACATGGAAATAATAAGCAAATCACTAGAACGTTATAGTACTTTACAATCACAGAACAGTTAACGAAAGACTTAAACAATGAAATCCAACAAAACGATCAAGAAATTAAAAGCTTAGTTAATGATTTTAAAGTCGTTGTAGTAAAATTAGAAGAAAAAAATACTAACACAAATACTTTCTCGCAGTTGCAAAAAATAAAAACTTAAGAGAAATAAACAAAATGATAGACGAAAACAAAATCAAGCGAAATGTGAGTGAAAAAATTATCATATCTATGAGAATAACCTATGATTTATTACTACTTGACTTAAAAGACAAAATAAAAAATGCAAAGGATCAGGATTTAACAACTCTCACAAATGAACAATCTGTTGGAATAGAAGAAGTCAGAGAGCGAAGCAAATAAGTTCTAGCAGATGGCAAAGAATATACAGATCAACAGATCAAGAACTGGTTAATAGTATTGGTGTCATACAAGGAAGCATTGATGAATACTATAAAATGGTGAAACGATTAAGAAAAGATTTCAACGATATAGAACAAAAGTTAACAACAGAAAAGCATGCAATTAAGAAAGAACAAAAAACATAAGCAATTAAACATGAAGTAAATAAAGGTACTTTATCATTAAATGAAATAATTTATACAGTTAAGTCAGAAGTAGAAGGAGATATAGAGATATTCAAAACTGAATTAATGTATATAAACAGTATTGCAATAAATACTGCGCTTGATGAAATTAGAAATAGGTTAAATAAATTAAATGATAAACTACCAGGATGTATATATTACATTTTGATTTTCTCAATATATTAAAATTTGCTATTGTACATAATATAATATTAAAAATGAACCATATCATTTTGCTAGATATGAAAAAGATGTTCAATCATATTTTTACGGCTCGTCCGACAAACTAGTGCTAGGATTACACCACAAACAGTAGTTACCATTTATGGATTTTACTATGCTCTATCACTATTATAAAGATAAACATTGAATCTAGAAGTTTTTCTTGAAATTTATATTTCATTAGTGGCAAATAATAAAAGTATTCCTTACGTAGAGAGAGAGACAGAGACAGAGACAGAGAGACAGAGACACACAAAGAGACAGAGAGTGACAGAGACTGAGACAGAGAGAGGAGAGCAAGTCCTGGAATTTAGTTAAATAAATGATGCAAGTATGGCAATATACCGAAATATACAAATCCTGCAACCAGGAAGAAAACCCATGGAGCGTTAGACATCTTAATCCAACACATAATTGCATTGCTCACAAATACGACAATAAATATGTACACTCTGCGCCACGTACTAAATTTAAACCTCTGTCACACCATGCGTTATAGGTCACGTACTTCCTTATTATACTGTATATAACTCTATGTTTGTAGGTTTTCAAGTCTGCATGAAATTATAAAAATATAAAGTAAAAAAGTGAAAGGCTAGACTCTGCTGATCTCGCTTCCCTCGAATAGCGCTTACGGTAAGACGTTTTCTATACATTTTCATATTTTCACGAGTTAATTCGTTTTAATAATTATTGGATTTCTGAAGTATAAATGCCACCATCTTGAATCTAGTTGTTTTCATTTGCAATGACGTACTCTGTCTGGAGTTAATTACAAAGTAACATAAGTGACACCTGTTGTGATCGACAAAGAAAGTTCTTCAGATGGTCCATGTATATTCAAATTAATAAAAAAACAGTTTAGATATTGGATAATAAAAATGATGGTGGGGTGTTCAAAAAATATTTGAGGATGGGTGGATGGCTGGCCCAGTATTTTTCCCAAAAAGTTTGGATGATAGGCGGATGGGTGACAAAGAATTTTTCTTTAATATTGGAGGAGCGGCATGTTGGTGCCCTAGGGCTTTTTCCAACAAAATTTCCTTTTATCTTGTGGGGGTATTGGTGTTCGAAAAAATTATAGGTGGGTAGATGGCTTAGGAGTCTTACAATTGGAGGAAAGGAAGGTGGGTGGTTCTTTTGTTTTTTGTTTTTTTTTTACATTTGAAGAGTAGGAGAGTTGGTGGCGTCGAATTCTTTTAGGAAACATTTGGTGGATAGGAGGGTGGGTGTCCTAGTGATTTCTTGTTTAATTGGAGGATAGGAGGATTACAAGAGCTTTTCCTATTAAAAAAATTGGGGATAGTATTGGTCTACATTTTTTCAATAAAAGTTATGTATAGTGACAAGGTGGCTTAGGTTTTTTAAAATTAAAAAAATGGAGGATAGGGGAGTGGGTTGTCTATGATATAGAATTTGTATACTACTTGAATGCTTTTCTTTGCACATCATAAATAATGGCACAAAGATACTCTGTATTCAATTCATCAGTTACCAGATATGTGATTTAAATATTTCACGAGCTTAAAATCAAAGTTATATTATAGGTAAATATTGATAATGCCTATTTGTTTACAAGATAAAAGTGTCGTCAAAGCTAATTGTGTGACAAAATAACACTCAAGAAAATTTTAAAAAATTTTGTTGTTGATTGTGAACATAAGATGCAATTTAGCAGATTTCTTTCAATTATAACAACATCGAGATAAGCACCAACAGCTTTGAAATCATGGTGGCTAAAACAGTACAGTAGACTGAATGAATAAATTACGTATTTGATGTGGGTAAATATAACCATTTGTACTTGACTAAATTTACAACACAGTGTGAAGATCTCGTAAACTTCACAATGTCAATTTGCAATGATTCAAGGAAAACAAAGAGAGAATTTAAAGAGGACAAAGATCGATTTAAAGCAGCACGTGTTGACCCAGCATATGAAATACCTGTAGCAGAGTCAACCTAAGAAATAGCGAAATTTGACAAAAATCTCAAATCGTTCATAAGTTGAAAAAGATTGAAAAATATTGAAAATTGTTGAAAATAAAAGTATTTATTTTATATGATCGTCCTTTTCGCTCCATTGATACCATTTAAAGACAAACTTATTAGGCTCAAAGTATTCTGTGTATGTTTTTGTTTTGTTTTAAAAGCCTGATGAAGAACATTATTTGAGACATCTATATTACGATCATGAAAGTTTTGATGCGTACACAAAAATATCAGTCAATGGTGGGAGAAAACTAAACGGACAAAAGAAAATAGCATGAGCTGAACTGAAAGAATGGTTAACTGAACAATCTATTTTCACGTTGCACAAGCAAGCACGACAAACATTTCCCTACAAAAAAGTTGATGTCAGTCGCGTGGATGACAGTGGAAGGCAGATATTGTTGACATACAAGTATATGAAAAATATAATGATGGATACAATTGCATTTGAACAATATATATATATATATATATAGATATATATATATATATATATATATATATATATATATATATATATATATATATATATATTCTCAAAATAGGCTTGGTCATAAAAAGTGAAACCAAAATGGGAAATGACATATACGATTCTTATAGAGAAAGCGCGAAAGATTTCAGATATTATATAACTCTCGCAAAAGCCTCTGAAGTGATAAGAGGTCATAACCAAGATTACGAACTGGAAATCATTTTATTTTCATCGGGATGTAATTACTACAGAAACAATTGGGCAATTAGTTAATGAAAAGTAGAGAACTTTTTCATCAATACATAGCAGTAATACAACTTTAACAAATCTCACACTTGATTCTCATTTAATAAGTTTGAATGGTATTTGGATACCTTGCAAAAACAGTAGAGAAAATGATTTAGAAATTTTTCGCAACTCATGGATAGACAGCTTTCAGTGACAATAGAGTGTTTGCTAAATATGGTCTATCTCAAGGCTTTTAACCGAGACAACAGTTTACAATAGCCACAAAGTAATTTTTTGTTCTTGTCGAGCAACAAAACCGCATAGAAATTAGTAATACATGTTTTATCAATGGTTACACTGATAAAAATTATATCTGGCTTGATTTGTGAAGTACACATGATAACATGATAACAAATCGCATGGTAGTGTATGCAAATTAGCTAATGAATACCAAGGATATCCACATGTAGATCAACATAAACGATAACGTAGACACTTACAAAATGTATATTTATTTCGTGTGTGATACGAAGGTAAACATTCAAAACAATATTTTTAACACAATTATGTTGTAGGTATGTTTGCTTTGCAACCTTGTTTCGCAATGAATAGATCTAGGACATTGTATTGAAAAGAACGACAAAGCCTTTACTTACGAGAACCTCACAGCAAGATAATTTGTGGAGTAACTAATTGTAGATAAACAATGTTTGCACTAAATATGATCGAGAATGAATACATCCATTTGTTTTTATTTCATCGTCATCACCGGTTTAACTTTTCTATTGAATAAGATTTACAATGCAAAGTGGTTTCTCAAAGATGAAAAGGTGATTTTGGTAGATCCTGGGGGAAAATAGATAAGTGGTTATATAGTTGTTAGTTGATGTTTACCAAGGCACAAACACTTTCTTTATGGTTGGTGACTGTGGCACTCTTGACGATGTAACAAATGAAGCAACTAACCCTAACCAGACCAGCTTTGAGTGGTAGTCATTTCGGGATATCTGTATGTTTGATTACATAAAAGTACAACCCTGTTATAAAAGATTTCAGAGAGAATACAATTTTTTGTTCTTGTTGTTGTGTTAAACAGCAAGGACAAAAACAATTGAAACTGTGTTTTTGAATAAAACCATATTATTCCAGACAAAATTAAAGGAAAAATATTGTAGGAACTCTCAAACAAAACAAAAGAAACAAAATTTTAATTAGGCTTGAGTATACCTTGGGCTTCGTTCTCTGCAAAAACTGCGTGGAAGAAAGTGAGGTGTTCCGAAGGAACACTGCATAAGGTGCCTGACTATAGAGTACTTACATGGTCAATAATTGTTCTCCTTACAAACGATAACTTTTTTTGGCATATGAAAAATGTATTTTCATATGTACATATTTTAACGTTTGACCACTTCGTAAATGAGTCCCTATGATTACCTAATACAGCGCTGTTCATCAATCTGAAGAAGTCTTTCTTTAAATCATTTGCTGCTTTTTGTCTCAAATTTGTATATAGTTTTATCTTCTAACTGTGTGAAAGCTTAAGTTTATGTAATGAATGACAAATTTATTTTTTCCTTTTCAATTAGCATAATAGTTTTGGTAAAGTTGGTTTTGTATCCTTGTAATCATTTATCAACTTCCTTTGCAAGGGAGGTAAATAATTTTTGTATGGAATTAGTTTCTCCGGAGCTACTGGATAGTCCCTGAGATAACATCATTGTCGTCAATATTTTGAAAAAATTTCTTCTACCTATTTAACGTGTTCATCAGTTGTCCATGTACAGTTATTTACCGGCATGTATTGGTTTATGGTCCGCTCAGAGAGCTTGTTAGCAACTAGGTACATAATGAATGAGCTTGACCTTGACCTTTCATACTCAACATCAGACTTTGTCTTTCCATCTTCAATAATGACCTGCTTCAGCATATCTATATGGTATCATACTAATTCCACCTCTTATGCTACTCTCTATCATCATGAACATGTTATAATTTTTAAAACCGCTCACGTACTACAGTTGAGATATCTAAACTTACACCATGTGCTAATCTGGGAGCACTATAATAGCGAGCAGGGTGTAATTTGTAATTTTTCATAAAGACATTCCTGAATTTCCCCCAAAACGTCACATAGCATCAGTGTGTCCCGTCTTTCATCACATAGTAATCACGACGATCTCCAAGTGTTTGAAGATTAAAATGTTCCATTACATCTATAACGTATTAGTAATCATCCTTTGATATGTTGACAAAAAAAACTTTTCTATTAGTGTATTGTTTCGTTAGACACGTTAAAGCAATCCGTGTATTCATATTATTAAATGTCTTTCCTCAAATATTTAGATTTCATGTTTCAGTATTTTTATAAAGTTCCATCAGTTATATTGTTTCCTAGTTGTTCTATTAACTCCAATGAATTTAAAGTTATCTACAAACCTGATTGTCCTTTTAACTGTTATTTCTTTTCCTTCTATCATGAACCTATCAACTATGAAATCCTTGCTAAATTAATTATATTTTTCGTCGATGTTCGAGATATATATATATATATATATATATATATATATATATATATATATATATATATATATATATATACATATATATATATATATATATATATATATATATATATATATATATATATATATATATATATATATATATATATATATATATATATATATCCAGTGTTTTAATGAACAGATGTCTGTCATAGCCGGACAGGTTATGAATAAATTTCTTATGTGCTGGGCCAATATATGTGCATTATAAATGGTACTGGTGTCTAATACTTCTTTCAGTTACTCCTCTCTTTGTTAAATTAAAATGTTGTTTCTTATTCCTCTGTGAGTTTTTCGGTCTTAATTGTTTATATACCAGTTTTGCAATCTTATCCATCGCACCGTGAACTACTTTAATATATTATGATCCTCTATACACAATTGGCTTGTATTTCTCGTAGACTGATTTATCATCCAAATAAAAGCCTGATTGAATGTGTTTGTTTCTTTAGATTGTCCAAGATATTTCATCACCTTATGTGAAGCGTTTTCAAGGACCATCGTCGTTTTGTTCTTTATTAGTTTGTACCGCTGTCGGGATGATACTTTCGAAATCGCAATAAATAGCATACAGAATTTTAAATGGATGTTAATTGCTTTTTAATATTATAATCTGACTTTCTGAATGCTTATATCTATCGAGTCATCGACGTTATAACACAGAGTTTTTTGTTTTAATACTTTTTCTGGTGCATTGAAAAATAATGTAAGCATTTTTTTAAAGATACATTTCTCTCAGTGATATCTGTTTATCTGTTATGATATTAATGTTGAACAAAATTGTATTTCAATATAGTGATACCTTCCATCTTTGTAATCATTATGACCACCATATTGAAATATTATAAACATGCTAACGTGCCTTTCTCTCTTTATTTTAGCTATTCTAATGATGATATATGGTTCAAATATGTCATACACATTTACATATATATCAAACTCAATGTGAAATTTCCCAGTGTCCTCTAATTTTACCAGACATATATCAAACCTATAACTATTTCTATCTAAATTGTATTTTGATGGTATCTTGGGTATTTTATGGGAATATTTCGTATTGATTCTGTAGTATATATTAAAGACTTATTATCCGTATATTTTACGTTAATACAAGTTTTTCATAAGGCTGCAACGTGTACCAAAGGTTCTAAAGTGTTCATGGTATAGAATAACCGAAATTATGACATAGTTGGTACACTTTACACACAGTGTTTGCGGTTTAATAGTTTTGATGTCAACACGTTAACTTATCACTGATTGTGAATATGATTGGTTAAAATAAACCCATGAAATTATTGCGCAGTATTATCATTACTGATTGGCTGCTACCGTGGGAATTTTCCTTGTCCCGCCTTCTGGAACCTTTATTTTTTTTTTTTTTTTTTTAACTATTACTATTAACATAACGGTGGCCGTCTTTCCAATCGATAGCCGAATGGACATTGGCGAAAAACGGGCGACTATCGCAAAAACGCACAGTAGAGGTTACGTATATAGGAATATGACCAATTTACCCTACGTAGAATCCTCCGAATGCCAAACTAAAAACTAGAACATTAGTAAACCCGCTGGACGTTTTATTTGAAATCCTGCGCTGTACGCCTAGACCAAGCAGGCGCAGTTACTAACAGTATAGAAATATATTATATAAGTTTTACATGCATGCTAGGAAAAGACATTACGTGTTTCATGCTGAAGGCGAAGTAACTGCGATAGTGATTGTACCATCGGTCCATATATGCAGCATGATTGTACTAAATGTACAAGTGGAATCCCAGTGGCATACCTCACCGTAGTTGTGCCAAAGACAGACGGACACAGTGTCCAGCGACGCAGAGCACGGTTGCATCTACTGTGCCCGTTTCCTTCGGCGCGATCACTTGTTTAAACCAATCACATTTAGTGATTTGTCAGTGCCACATTTGTAGCATTTAATCATCTCCTTATTTTCTTAAAATTTAAAATGTAACTATAGGTCTGCGCCATCAAATATAGAATTTGTAAGAAAACATCACGCTAGTCTTACTGCGCAATTTAATATTGCTTTTTGTGACTTAGTCTTAATGCGCCCGTGAATATTACTATTATGTTTTGTGTTATCCCTTCCTATGCGAGCTTGTAAGTGTGAGAAGTTTATACTGTGCTAGTGCACTAGAAATTTTGGATTTCATACTTTAGTGTTGTCGTATCCCTTTACAAGTGGGTTCGTGTAATAAATATACTCGATAGAACTCACATATCGATTTTTTTATTTTAGTGTTATAATATCGCTGTACGATTGGGTTGATGTAAAACTATTCTACTCGTTAGAACTCCCATATACATTTTTTATTTTAGAGTTGTTGTATTCCTACAAGAGTGGACTGGTGTAAAATATTATACTCCCTAAAATTCATATATCTGCACTACTGATGCTCTATTATTGTCTCCAGACGAAGACCCTGTTTTAGGTCGAAACGTTGGGAAACCATTTTTTTTTTTTTTTCTTCTTTTTCTTCCATTTTTTCCGACGCGCATTTTTTAAACTTTCATGTCATTATATAATATTTGTGGTAATGGTTTGCATTCCAATTTTCTTTCTCTTAAACTTCTTGTGAACACACACACACACACAGACACACACACGTGTGTGTGTGTATCTGTGTGTGTCTGTGTGTGTTTAGATATGAATATAAAACAAGCAACTAAATGGAAGGGAAGCAACTCGATTTGTTTTCTGTTCTTATTGTAACATTCACAGGAATTACACGCCAGGACCTCTTCATAAAAAATGTCCAGTTTGTGGACTATGGAGGTCAATGATATGCATGAGTCGAAGTGAAAATAATATCTTAATAGTATTTTAATACTCATGGTGCAATTATCAAAGGGTTATAATGGATATGGGATAAAAAGATCAATTTCCGAGGACATATATAAACCTACAATAATAACTTCTATGTGCCTCGATTTCTGTCAGAAAAATCTAGAGGGACTGTGTATTGAGATGAAAGTTAATTGGTTCCTGATGTCTGCTAAGCATGAATGCCTATATTCACCACTAAAATCCATCCTTTTGAGGAATACGTATTTGGTCAAGAAGTTACGGGGGTTGGTGCGTGCAGGCAAGGCTTTGGGTGCCGTAATTTGCGGACCCTGATTCTATTCCCAGTGGGACACCAATTGTAACTCTCAAACATGTGTGATAATATTCTTTCATTATTTAATTTACTTCATACTGTCTTTCTGCCATCCTAGAATCCAGGAATAGCACTCTCTGCTCTGTATGTATATTCTACAATAACAACTTCTATATGCCATACTATCTGACAAAGGAATCCAAAGTGACTGTATATTTAGAGGGGAGCTAATTACTGGGTCTCCAAGTGTAACCTGCAGACCTGGGTTCGATTCCTGGTATGGCTAGACTTATAACTCTCTAATGTCATGATAATTCGCACTATTCACCCCCACCCCCCCACCCCAAAATGAACAATGTTTTCACCATAACCTTTCTATTATTGACAACTGATCTGCACAAACTGATTCCGTGAAAAAATTATTCTTCCGAAAAAAACACATGTACACTCGCCAAATTTGAGAAAAGGGACGTTTAGGGTTTTCGCTACTTAAAAGCTAAAACCGACGAACCCTTGAAATCACAGACAATAGTTACTGGACTTCTTATGCTTGTACGAGCAAGCCATGGGTCACGAACCAGGAGTCGAAAAGGGACCACGCAAGAGTGCGAATTACCTATTTATTCAGACACATCGACAAATGATTTAGTGTACAATGAATCAATCAAATCATTATCCAGGATGAATGTGAATCGCAACTCAGGGATATTTTTAACTACTTTCCATTATGCCCAGTGTACTTTGTGGTTTTTAATTCAAGTTTAAGTTAAGTAAAAATCGTAAATAAAATTTAATACTTTAATTCGATTGTTCCAGTTACTACATATTTGTATATACATCTATTTAAATATATATATTTTTGCATCTCCTAGATAATTCTGCAAAAAATATTCAGTATACTTCACTACCTGACCCTTATCAGAACATCGTGTATACATAGTGTAATATTTAATGTTTTACAGTTGCATTTACATCTTAAAAAGGGACGAGCTTTATCTATGTTCTCGTATTATAGAGTTAAGAAGGGTATAAACAGGACGCTTGCACAAAATCCCAAATGAACCTGAAAATAGATCAAGGTGAAATTCTATCGATCCGTCCTACTAGTAGACAACGGACGGGTGTACATATAAGGTAACAGACGGACAGCGATAGCTCTTTATATGGATATCGGGCTAATAGCAAACCGCCCCTATTTTATTCATAAATGCATTCCTTATATGGAATTGTTTTACTTCATGAGATCACGTGGAAAAAGTTTACTAGGAGAAATGAAGCATTTCATACAGAAATGTTAACCCTGGAAATGCAGAATGCATGCTTATAGGATGGCAGTCGACAATTAGTGACAACACAAGGTCACACATGTGTATTAAATACATTCCTACCCCACCCCCCGTCCCTTATGATATCCCATGGGTAAGAGTGGTTAAGGTTTTAATGGACAAGTTATGTTAGATGGGACAAATGGCCAATTTGAAATGGCTTAGGTAAACTTCAGCATAATGTACCAAAATATGTTATCGTAGTGTCCACTTTTTTTATGGTAACATACTCACTGATGCATACACTGAAAGAGCACGAAAGTGGACGGTTACAAAGAAACGCTTACACACACACACACACACACACACACACACACACACACACACACACATATGAGGAAAACATTCCTACTCCCTTTCCAGTGTATATATTTTGTATTGCCCCTCGCTAGACTGTAATAAAGAAAAGATCCATGGTTGACCCTTTCTTTATTTTGTATGTCATGTGTTTTTTTCATCGTATACAATCGCTAATTTGATCTGTTTCGTGCCGGTCTAATGTAGCATGCCGGTCTAATGTAGCAACGAATAAACTAATACCTAGGTATATCGGAGAACCTTTGTAAGGGTATGGTTCGGTTCAATGGTAAGGGAGAGAATGCTGCTTTCATGTCTTTTTTTCAATCGGGAACACCTCTAAAACGCGTTTGTTCAAAGGGATAATTGGTGTGGAATTCGGAGTCTCGTGGGATTTCATTTTTGAGATAAGCAGCATTTAATCGTAAGTATGTTCCATACGTTTTATTCACATACATCACAGTCTTCCATATTTGAGATGCCTTTATATATTTGTTGAAAAAATAAAAAATGTGGAGATTAGCTTGAAGCAAAGTGTTTGATATAGTTTTCATTTTGTACTGGAAATTTACCAGAGAGAGAGAGAGAGAGAGAGATCTTTTTGACATCGCTACCGATTTTAAGGACTTCAAGTTTATGGTTGTGGCAAGATGTATGCATTTTTTTTATTTTTTTTTTTTTTTTTGTTTTTTTTTTAAAAATTTTATTTAAAAAAATTTTTTTTTTCATAACGTTTGGGTTAAATAAAATCCTTAGTTTTTTTTTTTTTTTTTAAAAATTATATGAGTTTTTAAATGCATACACATGATACTTTTACTGCAGGTCAATATCAGGATATTTTGCATGAAAGTTCTATTTTGTATGCAAGAGAGAAGTTAATTGATTTATACTTTGTTATCAATTTAAACGATGAATGTAAATATTTACTGTAAGTAAATATTAAAGAAATGAGTCAGCACTGAACTAAACCTGCGAGTGTATAGTATGTACATTAAAATTGTAATCTCAAAGATTTTTCATAAACGGTTGAAGGCACCACTGAAACGTACATACATACATACATACATACATACATACATACATACATACATACATACATACATACATACATACATACATACATACATACATACATACATACATACATACATACATACATACATACATACATACATACACACCATTATCACAGGCATTTCCGCACAAAATAATTTATTATATAGTACAAAGATCGTTAAAACATGAAAAGGACTTGTAAAGTTAAACAGTCCTTTATATCTCTCCCCTTCGTCCTTTCTTTTATTCGTTCATTTTTTAATACTTTATTTTGATATAATTTCCCATTACGGTTATTTATTTATTTATTTATTTATTTATTTATTTATTTATTTATTTATTTATTTATTTATTGTCAATCAGCTCGTCTGCCTTTGAGTTTGTCTTT
Organism: Margaritifera margaritifera; assembly: GCA_029931535.1. Classification (NCBI taxonomy): domain Eukaryota; kingdom Metazoa; phylum Mollusca; class Bivalvia; order Unionida; family Margaritiferidae; genus Margaritifera; species Margaritifera margaritifera. The sequence continues at coordinate 1,507,828 of JAQPZY010001250.1, read as the reverse complement.
CAATTTATCGATTTGATATTATCGAAACAACGTACAGCTATGCCAACTAGAATTACCTGATTACCTCCGACGTAATTCTGCCTTCAGTTCAGATTGCTCTATGAGACCTCGAGCTTAAACACACACACACACATATGCACGCACGCACACACACACACACACACACACACACACACACACAACATGTAAACATGCAAACCTGCGCGGTTTCTAAATTCCTCTGATGATGTACTCGCTTAGATATTCATGCGCCCTCTCTCCCTGTGGAGGGGAATCACCAGCATAATTCAATGTATATATTTTCTATTATTATTTGATGTATAATCTAAATTGCATTACTCGATGTTTGGATATTTTATATATGTATGATGTGCATTATGAATTGCCTCTTGACCTCTGCTAGTATTTATTTCTAAATTTAGTATGTTTGATATTGGAATATGATGTTTGATATTGGAATACTGCAATTCCAAATTTTCCAATTCGTTGTGAGTGATTCTATGTGCATACATTTAATATTACATAAATCAACCATTCTAAGTTACACCATTCTAGCTTTACTTTTCCTCCATGCATTGTAACAATTTGTTTGATATCATTTATTAATTACCATAATGGTCAAAAATAACATCCTAGAAGTTACACAGCAGTACACTGAAAGTTGAAGTAGGATGTTAGCATAAAGCAACTCGAAATAATGAAGTCAGGGCCATCAGTTGTCATAATCGGACATTACAGTAATGACCCATTAGAACAACAGATGGCGCTGTTACGTCTCTCAATCGAAACTTATAACGATCGCCGGGTCCGGTACGTTTCAGATTCTAAGCATGAAAAAAATATGCACGGATTGCCAGTTCGACTTACAATCCCTGGTTGACTTGCAAGAGAAAATATTACTTATTTATTGCTCTGGCGATCTCAGTCGACATATATTAGCAAAATGGCTTTCGTCCGCTTTATAACTTAACCAGATTATTTATTTATTTATGTATTTATTTATTTATTCCTCATACCAACCTAATAGGAGATAGGGAACTATTCTTTGACACCCTCACTAAAGTCGGATAATCATTCGATATAGATACATATGTACATATACATATATTCAACAAATTTATTTCATGAATTGTCAGTATTGTAGTTATATATGAAGGGTCAAGGTTGTCATCTTTCTCCCAAGGAGTTCATGGAATGGGTCCAGGTTCACCCAGCCGTCTTAAGTAAATTTTGACTGATAAGATACTTCACTCTAAATTATTCAAATATCACGCACGATCTTATTCAATCAACCGAAACTACAATATACGAAATCATGACTTAGTTTAGGTATGACAATGTTTTACAAATAAATAATGGACTTTACATTTTTTTTAAAAACATAAACCAAGAAAACCCAAACAAACATTGCAACTTATCCTTGTCCTGCAACTCGGTTTAACTCTCCAGCTAATAAAGACATTACACAAATATTTAAAGAGATATACTAATTAATATACAAGTCATTAAACGTCACACTTCACAATTTGACAATGATGATTCAATGAACAGATACAAAGATCAGCGTGAGACGAAAATTTTGCAGACTCAATTAAACTGAGCAGTATGAATGGCAACAGTTCGATGCGGAATATCATATTGGCGTTTATCAGATAAAAATGTACCAGAGTTAGTAAACACCGATATACATGTTTTACGTTTACTTTCAGATAATAAAACTGTTGTCTGATTGTTCAATAGCTTAACCTGATGAACAAGCTTTAAATCCAAGAAACACTAATATAGATTTACAACAATTTACCATAATATGCAATAATTGTAACATTCGTCCTCATCATGAGTGGAGATTTATTAACGGAAAAAATAAATATCTTAATGATAATGGTCCTGAAGAACACAAAACTGTTCCTCGGGGTTTTTGAGAACCTACACCATCTGATGTGGTAAAGGCATGTAAACGACATTATAGTTATGGCGCTGAGACAGTTGAATACTGGAGAAAAAATGCATGCTGAAAAAATACATTCATTGATGACAAGCGATGCAAAATTGGGATGGGCCTATTTTTTCCCCTACAAGATAGCAATGGTTTGACTGAAGAAGGAATATCTATATTAGATCAAAGTAGCATATTCTATGTTATATGTATTTTAGGTGTTCAAAGTAGATTATTCTATGTTATATGTATTTTAGGTGTTCAAGTACAAACTTTAACATCTATTATGCAGTCTGTTTCCACTATTCAAGACACTGTAAGAAAACGTTGTTTGACAAATTAATTTTAGGCGAACAAAGATATGACTCAAATGAAAACATTAGAATAAGAGTTCAACAATATATTTTAGATTCAAAAGCTAGGCTAACAATGCTATTGGTAGTGATGGTATATTGTTGTTACCTAGTGATATGGTGATAAAAACTGTTAGCATTATTGGATACAACAGCAATTTAAAAAAAGTCATCAGGTACATTTAATTTAGGAGTAAATACTGCTATACATACTGATGTGGTAAAGAATATAACACCACCAGCTGATTTGCACAATTCTTCAAAAGACAGACCACGAAAAAATTAAATTACGAGGGTAAGAATTATAAGAAGAACAAAAGTGGTTAGAGAAGCGAACAGGTTGATGACAGTCTTGTAATCAGAACGGCAGGGTCTTAAATCACAACAACACGTGATTTAAAAGACACAGATCACAAAACAAATAAACAATCATTCATAGTTCTGGTTATGGTTGCGGAGTATTTAATTTTTAGCTTTTTTATCTTACTATTTTTCTGCCTTTCATCCTTTTTGTTACTGTATTTACGCTTTTGATTAAAACTGCAAACAACAAGCGGTAATTAATGCTAGAAAAAGGCAAAATGGCATGATCAGGCAATAAAGAAACAAATTGTCCAGCTGATTTCAAAAGTCAACTAATTACACTGCTAATGATACCATGCAATGATGCTAATGCCTTTCTGGATAGCTCAAACAAATCGTTGGCAATATCTTCCATGCCTTGTTTGACTTTGCCGAAAATGACTATTTGCTACCTTTACCACAATCACCACCATCACCACCACTTCCAACAGCATTTGTCCCTTCACTGCCCCCTGGTAAACCATTTACAAAGTTTCCTATGGATAAGGCTTTCGTTTTTTCGCAACAGTTCTTGCAATTTATCTTTTAATGTTGCATCTATTTCTTTGCTTATCTCTTTCTGTATGCCCTCTATCTGTTTGTCATATATTTGAACGTCTGATTTCATATGAGCTAACTTTGAATTGACTACTTCAACAGCATTCACATAAGCTTTTAATTCTCTCTCTTCTTTTAGAGTAAATAATATACGTTTTCCTAGTGTTATTTTGTTGTTTACATCTATTATAGTCTCAGCTTTTAATACTTGCTGTTCAAATGGTTTATTTGTGTCAGTTGTTTAATCGTGAATTTGTATTGGCTGTCTTTAACATATCCCTTGTATTTATCCACTAAAGATGCAGATACAGCATTTGAAAACCCTTTTGTTGATAGGTTAGAATCATTTACACTATTTAAATGGATCAGAAGCAATTTGAACAAGATTTGCATTTCACAGAAGATAACAGTGAGAGACAAGATAGTATCATTGAAGAAGAATACAAACAGGAATTAAACATTAGTATAATAAATGGGACATACAAACGGACAATCAGTAGGACAAAATGCACAGATACAAATCAAGAAAAGGTAACTGTCAATGCAAGATCGACTAAAATGTCCAAGTCATTGTCAGATGACATCATACTAACGGTAACACCTCTGATGAGTAACTGTCTACTTATTGATGATGAAAATTAATTACAGACACAGAGTTAAAGAAGATAACTTGCAACACATGTCATCATATACTTTAATGGATTTATATCGTTTACGTTGGGATTACCATGTATTTGCACTCTATGCAAGCTTGATAACATGTAAACATTTTAATTTTTAAACTAAATTAAATACAGTGGATACAAAGTTAGAGGATTTAGTTATAAAGCTTCAAAAATATAACATGTATAAAGAAGATTTAAACATAGAGCGGGACAGAGAGGATATAGAGCGGGACAAAGGGGATATATAGAGCAGAATACTAAAGACGACATACAGGAAAATAAGGACAAAGACACATGGATCGGAAGGTTCCGAAAATATCTTTAATTTTGTCTCTCTACGCAGTCTGCAAATTGGTGAATTTAAACCTAAAACCGAATTTAAACCAAGTCCCTTCCCATATGTGCTCTAATTTAAAGTTAGAATATTCGTAGAAAACTCTCTGAAGACTTCTATTGATACTTCTCCAATCCCCGTATTATATGCTTCTAACTTTATATATGGATAGTGTAGAGACCCCATACATTAAACGAAATGTATAATATTAAACAACGACAATACCTGTTAACAACTTACATATATGATCATGCATTTATCGAAAGACAAAGTTTAAACAAAAGCCACAACAGAGAATTTTTAAAGCGGTAGATGCTTTAAAAGTATAAATCTAATCTAAGTTATTTTTTCGAAGACATACCGCTAGAAAAACCTGTCCCTCTTTATTCTTTGTTGGGATGGTTTTCTCTTTGTCTATTTTTACAACGAATTGCATTTCCTTATTCGGTCTTGCTAAGTCCATCTCCAGTTCGAAATAATAGTTGGATATATAATATTCATGTAAGTCTTTTAGCTCGATACTATATCTAGTTTTGCCACGATATTCTATTTCTTTAATTCCTTGTACTATATGTTCTTGACCTTCCTCTACTTTATGAAAATAATGTACAATCTGTTGTACCTGATGTACGTGGATCAGTGTTCCATGATTGTATCTTAAATATGCATGACCCAGTTTAGTATTCGCTGACGACTCCTTCACACTTCCCGTGCTCGTGAGACCCCAGAGAACTAGCATCCTCCATCTTAGTGAAAATACTGAATCTCTGTACTTTTTTCCGCATGATGCACCGCGTCCATTAGTCTGATTCCCTGCTTCGTATGCTCTCTGCTACATCCTCCGCTACACGACTAAGTAATCAAAAGACACAGATGTTACAAGTTACAGGCCTATGATATCGGCTTGCCAATTAAAGCCGGGCACCAGCGAAAGGTTAGTTGTTTTCGGTCAGATTTCACAGCGCCATCAGTTGTCATAATGTGACATTGTTTTATTACAACATACAATATGCAAACATCTTTGTAACTTCCATAATGTTAACTTTTTACTCTTTCCTTTCATGGGCCCCGGGTGGCTGAGTGGTCTAAGACGCTAGCCTTTACAGATCGCTGACATCTCACCTCTGTCCGCGTGGGTTCAAGTCTCAGCTCTGCCAATGTGGGTATTTTACGCATTGCAGGGGCGGTACTTATGCCTAACACACATAATTATTTTTATCTCTAATTACTAAACGCTGATACTTGAGAATATCCCAAGAATTCCTTATATTAAGAAATAAGGGAAGGGACATTTTAGGAAACTAATCCATGCTACCAGTTTCGTGTATACAATTCAGTATGAATGACGCCTGTGCCTAATCAGTGGCGAATAGCTCGGTTTGAGAAATATCTTACCAACACCGATTCCCCACAATCAAAGAAGTAATCGCTAAAATCTAACAAAGCTATACATGTAGACAGCATACGTAAATACAAATATTACATACCTTACGTTTGTCACAAAATGTACCAAAATTACATTTTTCACTTCAAAATTATCAAACTGAAATGTAATTGATGAATCAAAAGATCAATAGAACATGACCTAGTGTTGATAACTGTCAGATCTCTTTATTGATAAGCAGATCTTGATTTTAATCATACTAGCTTACAGTCAAACCTGCCTTAAAATTAAACGGCTCGTTTTTAACGTCGCGTGAATCAAGTAATTGCAGAAATGAACTTCTAGTTCTCTAACTTAGCTGCTTCACAAAAACTTGACATGTATAAACTAGTTTTGCGAAGGAGAAATTACATAACTTGTATAATGCTAAGGTCTTTGACAAGTGCTAAATGCATATGTCATCAACTTGCAGTTGAGTATGGCAGGTTTTAAAACATGTATAGAAATCAAAGAATCTGTAAAAGCTGTAGTAAAAAGTAAATCACAGATGAATATCATTTTGATCATATGTCTGGCACTTTGCCACTTTAGATAATCCTTACGAAAATTTTACGAAATTGATTCCACTGTAGACATACATACATACATACATACATACATACATACATACATACATACATACATACATACATACATACATACATACATACATACATACATACATACATACATACATACATACTTGTTATTCTAGTTTATAAAGAAACTACAAAGGTGGGCTACTTTGACTGCTGGGGAAAGGTTTTTGGTTTCGATTATATGCTGATTTACGGCACAGCTATACAGTGATGGGTATATCGTGCAAAAACAAGTAAAGAAAACTGCCTTGCCTAGAGACACACCACAGCAGCCAATCTGGACGGATCCGATGGCAGGATTTGAACCCGCTTTCTCTTGGTCGCTAGTCTGGCACTCTGAGTGAGTCACATCATTATGGTTCTGATAATTATAATTTCAAGTATGCCGAAATTGTCAGTATATTGGGTAAAGAACACATTTTATTTTTAAAAAATAATAAATACAAAAATTCTTGAAAATAATTAAATGATCGTAATACATCATTCTCACGTGGAACAGTGTAGTTGCAAAATTAAATGACCGTTTTTCATTGTTTTCTAAAAATAATGAATCTCAAATTATCTTAGATATCTCAATAAATTGGAAAGTATAATTAGACAGTAATTAAATTTACCCCGATTCTGTAGGCAGAGCAGTATTGGAGTGTAGTAAACTCAAGAACATTGCTATTACTTCTGCTTGAACTGCTAAAAACAAAAATACAATCACATAAATTCCTTTCGGCCCATCCCGAGATTTGTAAATACTTATCTTGACCTACATAAATAAGCTCACACCTATATCTGTGTTGCCTTGATCGTACCTGTAGACGGCATGGAAGAGTAAATAAACCTGCTGAAATAAGAACGTGTGATCTAAGTAACAGTGTAACATTCAGGAACGTGTGAAGAGCGCATCGGTTGCTTACTTAAAAAGGAATAGATAAAACTTGTTCCCATATATACATAAATAAATTATATACACACTGATACATAAAGAGACAAAATATTGCCCAATGTTTAGTGTGTAAATATTGTACTTATTCAATGAGGCGCTTATATTCATTTCTTATTCAATGAGGGGCTTATATTCATTTCTAGAAACTCTTTAGTACAAAGCATACAAGTAAAAGTCAATACAGACGTGTACATTAGTTATATATAACGAGTTACATAATGATCGTTGACTGAATTTAAAATCAAATTGAATTGAATTTTGTTAATCTAAATAATTAAATGTTTTTCTTGTTAAATATGAATGACACACTTATGCTCTCTCTCTCTCTCTCTCTCTCTCTCTCTCTCTCTCTCTCTCTCTCTCTCTCTCTCTCTCGCTCTCTCATCAAGATTGAAGAATGAACAGTTTTATTTCATTAAAAATAACCAATTGCATTTAATTGACAGGTTTATAGTATGGTGGTAATTCTTATAAGTAGTCACCTCTTTAAATGGCTTTAAAAGGGCTGTAAAGAATAGTCCACAACTCAATGACTCAATTTAAGTATAATTGTGACTCATAGTCAGGCGGTCAAACTACCCGGGAGACTTGCCAAATCATAAGACCCAAGAAGAGCCTTTGATTAACTGTATTCATAATTCCCTGACTATTATAGATCTTATTAGCTTTATTCATTCTTAAACGGTTGAATAGACTGAAAAGGTTAGTTGTCACCTATGAAGACAGTTGTGCACATTTCTGAAATTCTTTTATATGATAAACTTTGTTTCTGGTATTTTGCCGTTATAATTGTTCTGCTGAGATGATAGAAATGAAAACTAGTGCCAACATTTTACTTGACGTACGAGTTACCGTCATAGACTCGCGTATAATTCGGATCCAAATACAAACAACATAGACCCTGATCTGCCGTCGCATAATGCGCTGGCAGATCAGGGTCTATGTTGTTTGTTCTACTGATTAGTCCTTACAAACTGCATAGACCCAGAACTGCCGGCGCATTATGCGACGGCGGATCTGGGTCTATGCAGTTTGCAGCTGGTATCATATTATACGCGAGTATATACGGTATGTTTTGTGTAATTTAAAAAAGTGTTGCATATAAAGTAAGCACGAATTGCTTGTAATTATGTTCTTTTGGCAGCAAACATACTTAAAACTGTAGATAAAAATCAGGAAATATCCCCACTAATCAAATAAATAAATCAATAAAAGAGAAATCAATACGTCGATGGATCGATCACTTACGCGCTCACTCAATCGATGAATTGGTTGATTAATAAATCGATCAGTCACAATATCGAACAAAAAAGAACTGATTGTCAATTAATTTTGCTTCCTCCCTCCTTCCTTCATTCGTTCCTATTTCATGTTTTGTTTTGAGAAGTGCATGAAGGTGCGAACGCTGATTTTTTTATTTTTAGTGGCTTTCTCAAAATGAACAAAAGAAATAGATAGACACATAAGTGGGAGAGGATGGGTGGATAAATAGATACTTTCCAAGTCATGGTGATGTGTCTACTGTGTATGTTTAGGTGTGCATGAACTTGCCCCAGAGTTGAGGTATGAAATGCAATGACTGATAAGACTAAGTAGTATACGTTCATGCCCAAGTTATTTCCATGCACATTGCGTTTGAGGAAAATCTACAGATTCTTTATCAATAGTGCTACAATAACCTCGTTTTGTTGACAGAGTTCCAGAAATCAAAAACAAAAAGTAAAAAGTAGTTGTCAAAACATGGGTTATTCAAACGAAACCGAACTTTTAAAAGAAACTCAACAATATACAAAATGAACATTCAGGAAAGAAGTTAAGGGAAATCATCACTTTTTTTTTTTTTTGTTAGCAGTATCATTTAAATGCAGAATTATATCTGACAGAAATACGCTTAATGCTTTGCATATAATTTTTCATAATAATCGTACTCTAATAAAACACTGCACACGGATGTCTTTTTTATCAAGGTGTAATAATCGTTGAGTCAACATGACAGCTCTGCTTCTGACGAACCCTCAAATGGGATGTGGTAATATGGCGTATGCATACTTATAAAAAAAAAATGCCTTTAATATCGAATTTTTAAAGGTGAAAATTAGTTTTTATCAAGTTCTAAATGTTCCTCCACTAATCATCCCCGAGTATTCCAGATGAACTGCAAGGAACTTAAAATCCAGCTATTTATTTTACCGGTAACGTTTGATACGTCCATCGCTAAAGGTTGTGACATGAAATCGGGCCGTTAGCTTTTTACATTTCCTAGTCTTTACATGGAAACGTTTTGAAATCAGAACAAGATTAAAATATCCCTTTTTGTGTACAGTTGCTTACAACTATTTGACACACATTAAAATCTAATACAAATAATCGTTGAAGTACGTACCATCTCGATATATAGAAAACACGTGGTACCGGATCACCGTATGTTGTGTTACGTCAAATTCACAAAATAAGAGTGACAAACTTTTTGTTTAGGTCATCTGTCAGGTTGAACTATCGCAAAAGTTTGACTCATTAGGTTTGACTTCACTGAACAACAATATGTGACTAACGCAAACATCACCGGGGGGCATTTGCAATGATTATGTATGGGTTATGTAAAATTAATTTATAAAGATGAGATCAGGGTCTGATTACATCATAGATTTTGTGTTCGTTGTGGCTTCTGTGTGTATCATTGCTGTTGCTGTCTTCACTTTTGTTTGTAATGGTGATGTTAGTGCCATGTAGTTTTGTGTCGCACATGCCGATAAGCGATAAGCGACGGTAATCCAAAACTGTAGCCATGTAGTCATAGTTCACCTAGCTTATACTACACAACTACAAAACAATGTCGGGGTTAAAAATGAAGGACTGAGCCCCCGTTCTGCATTCAGAAGTGCACAAAGTTCGTTCCTCCTTGAGTTTTACTTGGAACATTAAATCTTATAAATATTTAGCCTACGTGGTTAGCTATTTTGTTTCGTTAGCACTTGCGCTTCGGTAGGAAAGAAAAAAAAAAATTAAAAATTTTAATCTGAAAAATGGTAACATTTTAACAATTAAATCAGCAAAAGGGTTCATCCATATATGACGTCACGCAATTTTGGCGGATTTTGTTACCTCCCTCCCCCTCGTCACATTTCGTCAAAGAAGTCAGACCCCCTCATATATGACGGCACAAAGCTTTGCCCCCCCCCTAAAAATTTTCAAAAAATAAAATTGGTTTTAATCACTTTGTATTAGAAAAACACACAACAATACAACACTGTGTTCTGAACTCTGGTAGATGGCGCTCGTGTTATTTTTGTGACGTCACATTTTTCAACTTCCCGCCCCCCATCGTCACACATCGTCACACGTCGGACCTCCCTCCCCCACTCCTCGGTGTGTGACGTCATATAAGGACGGCCCCAAATACACTATTCAATATGACTTTTAACCTCGTCATCGGTCTGTGGTTGAATCTGGCTTGGCAGTGCTATTTCTGCGCGTATTTATAATCACTGAAGGTGGGAGTGGGGGTGGAGAATAATTTTTTTTACATAAATGAAAGTGGTTCCCTCTTAATTTGTCTCATATAATTTATTGGTATAGCTAAAATGAGTTACTTTTTTTAAAAATTCAACATATCCAGGGGCTGATGAAAGAATATCGTTTAGGGGGACCGTAAACGAGTAGGCAAGGGGTCTGTAGGATGGAATCCCTGGTGGGGGCCCAGAGGGATAAGCCCCCAGAAGCTCCTGCATTTTAAGCGTTTCAAGGGCTAATTTGAACCATCTAACTGTAAAGAAAACTTACATAATGAAACATTGAGGTTGTTTCGCGCTTAAATGTTTTTTTTTTAATTATTATTTTTATTTTTATTTATAAATTTTTTTTTTTTTTTTTTTTTGGGGGGGGGGGCCTTCGCCCCTGCTATCTGTTTTTACTACATCATAACATTGTTATCATTGGTTGTGCGGTATACAGACATGGAAATCTTTGTTTTAAATCGATCGGTCCATTTTAAATGTATAAATGTGCACAGGTAGGAAATATTTGTTGATAGTATGTCTAAATGCGCTATATGTTTTACCCAGGTTCACAAACACGGTGTAGAGTTCATGTAAACATGGGGGGGGGGGGGGGGGGGCCGCAGATCGATTTAGGTGCAAAGTTTTGCATTTTGGTTCTTTACTACAACTCAACAGCAAACACAATTTCAGTATTGTCATGCATTTTGTTATAATATTGTTCAATATCATTTCTTGAAATTGCTATATCTTGTTAAAAATAATTGTTAATGCTATATCATAGTACCTTAGCTATTGGAAGGTTGTATTCAACACTAATACTACTGTAAATTTACCATGCTTTTGCAGTACCAGACTTCACACTTACATAATACTCCAGCCAGCTGTATGTTTTATTCATACTATTGTATAAACAAAGTCATAATGTTACAAAAATCTTATCGTCCGACTCAGTTTCATTTGTATTGACGGAACCTCATCTAGTCAATCATAGTTACTCTATTTTTATATTTGTCATTGTGTATATTAAAAGGATATATTTTAAAGTATGACCAGTTATCAAATATTGGCATTAAACTTTATTTACTGTTTTCTTTTCTCTATGAAATGAAAGTCAATTGGTCGTGAAATACCTCAGAATTGGATGATATTTATGACCTTTTTAATGATTCGTAGTACTTGACACTAAATAAACCGTAATGTATAAAATGGCACTCATCCGCCGTTTCAACTTTTGCAACTACCAGAGAGAGAGAGAGAGAGAGAGAGAGAGAGAGAGAGAGAGAGAGAGAGAGCAGGTAATATATGTACGCAGACTAGAGACATTATGTTTCATCGGTTGTGAAATAAAAAGATGACGGTAGACAAAAAAGTGATGCATTTCCTGTTGTTTCATGTCTATGACATCGAATTCAAAGTTGAATGAAAAGTTCTTCCCATACCATATCTAATGAACTGGACTTTTTACTTGAACAATTTCAGAAATATGTCGGATTTATTTAAATTAAAATGGTTCTAAGCTCTTGATTAAAAAGAAAAGTAAATATATTTTAATTCATTTCAAAACGATTTAAGAAAAGCACAAAAACAAAAACAAATCCCACTCTAAAAACTTGACCTTTAACCTTAACAAGGATACATAGTTTCGTCTGTAGGTAACATTCCACATAATTAACAAAATTCGTTAAAATAGGTCAAGCAGCAGTTATTATGATCTATGAAATGTTACTGTGCTTTGTTTCATATTGTAAAAGCTTTGTGCTGAGTAAACATAAAAAAAACTATACCTAATGTGACTTTAATAATAACCAATCATGTATAACGTGCCACACCCCATTCCCATGATTTGCTGGGTCATAGGATACCGAAACCTGATAGAAGCCATAACACTTTTACTCAGGATTTACCATGCTTTTCTAAACCAAGATAAACACATTTACTCAGGATGTACTCATACTCTACCCATCTCCGCAACTCTCGAATGGAGAACGATGATTACATGTGCACAGCTGCTCGTTTCCGCGTTCATGAACGCATGTATGCATGCATGATGTCGCGCAGCTGTGTATACATCCAAGGCTGGTGCAAGGGTATTTGGTGCCCTAGGCGAACATTCAGCCTTGCGCCACCCCCTCCCCCACAATTAACTTTGGAAAATGAATATTGTGCATTAGTATAAATAAAAATTCTACATCTGTTTTTCTCTTTCTATTTTTAGACGCTTATTATATTCTATTTGACGCTGTTTCTCTGTATTTTTTTTATTCATTCTGTTTTTTGCCTCCCCTCCTTCTCAGCCCCCCCCCCCCCCCCAATAAAAATAATAAAATAAACTAAATAAAATTACCTGCCTAGGCGACCGCTTAATTTGCATTGTGGTTAAACCGGCCCTGTACATACACCATAAGAGTGGGAGAGGAGGTGGGGGAGATTGCTTGCAAACAGTTTCAGAGTTAGTACTGACAATGTACGAGATTCAACCAGTCTACTGTCGCAAACTATGCAGATATGCCGTTTTCTTTTATACTGCAAAGAGTTTAAAAAACAAGAACAATAACAAAAAACAATCCCCAAAGAAATGTTACTACAAGTAATGTAAAGTATAAAGTTTCTGACTGAATGCAGCTAAGCAAATACACTGAACATGAAATATTTTGGCCTACCTTCTTTAAATTTAAATATCCTATTATCCTATTCAAAACTACAAAGCGTTGACTCTACACGTTTTCGTTGTACCGCTCTGATAAGGCGAGTTGTATATCTCTCTGATATCGCGTCAAGTCTCGTATTCATATCTAATATTGACTGTATATGAATATGACTTCTGACTTGTATCACTAAATTCGGACTAGTTTGGTTTGGATTGGTTTGGTGTTTCACGGCACAGCAGCACATGAAGGTTATTTAGTGCCTAGGCAATTGGAGTAAAATGCCTTGTCCAGGGAGACACCACCGTAGTCGACTCGGGCTGATCTGATGGTAGGATTTAAACCCGCACCCTTACGGTCATGAGTCGGGCACGCTAACCACTAAGCTATGGCGGCTCTTTGTATTTGTACATTGTCCACGTGACCCCATGGTCTGTGATAAGATGGAGGGCCCCTTAATTAATTTACAACGTCTTTGCAGTGTTTAATATAGGTACTGGTCCCTATATCATCCACCTAATATTCATAAAATGTCTCTTTTTTATTGACAATGTAGCACAAGAGAAGCAAGTCTTGTGATTACTATGCGTTTCGAGTCTGTAGTTCGGTGAATGAGCAAAGAACATAAATCGTTCCTACTAAAGTACACATATTTATTATTACGAGGTACCTGAATTATATATGATGATTATAGCATCCTCATATTGACCACGTGACCAAACAAACAAATCATGTACAAGTATTAATTGCTATAAGATATCATCTAATACCAATATGACTCATTTCTGTAGCGGCATGTAAGTATGTGTGTACTATTTTAATATAAATTTATAATTTTATGATATCTTTTAGAGAGTAAAATTTGAAATAAAACAAATTTCCCCTATTCTCTGTTTTGAGCATCGTCAGACCTAGATATAGTATGTGATGAATGAATCAAATACATTTAAAACACTGCAAAAGACGACGTATATTGTCCAAAATAGACAAACCTAATTTAGATGAAAGAGAAAGAAGAGCAATTATTTCTCCAATCAGAGTTGTTTCTGAATTCTGCATTCTGCTATTTTAGTTGCTGCTGTAGTTTTCTTTCAGAAATGAAAGTTGTTCTTTTTTTTTCCTGTTGCTACATTTTCTTTCTTTCTTGATGTAATATGTACTGTAAGACTAACTGACTATTCTTTGCAATAATATCTTCATAGATCTCAAAAAGTAACTTTTAGTTCAAAAATAATTTAAGGATTTTTTCACGTATATAATCTATCCTTTACTTCTTACTACACATGTTTATATTCACATAGCCATGTGTTTGCGTGTATGTGTGAGACTATGTTCTTGTGTTATAAAATTCTGTTTTGACTTCATGTATCTGTGTCATTCAGCAATATGATTCAATGCTGCAGTTTTTGTTATAATAAGAATGACGTGAATGTTGTAGTAAATAATGAGCTTAACTTCGTTGATATAATTATATCCCCCCCCCCCCAATACACCTTACAACCACCTAGTTTTATATTTAGCAGCTGTATTTGTCTTCTTTCAACCCTAATCGTTTTGCATAGTGCTCAGAAGTTATGGAAGTCTATGACAAATAATAGACTGGTCACTTGCTTAAAGTTTGAAACTATGACTTTTTTTAGGAGACCCCACCAAATACCACAGCTTCTGTATTGTACTGTGGGCGAGTCCGGGCACACGTGCCCGCCTGAAACTATGAGTGTCCCAGCTCTAAATTTGAAAAATCCCCATATTTCGATCATTATAGGAGACAGAGGAACAAACAATATCAACACTGCTTATATATAAGTAGTATATGCCGGATATCTGGGCACATAAGCGGCTCTCTGGGGACAAGATGGGAAATCCTATGTTAAGAACTATCCATAGGTTTAACATTATGGGTCTCTCTGGGGACAAGATGGGAAATCCTATCTTACAAAAATGTCAATTGGTTTAAAATCATCTCTTGTCAAACTAAGTCAGAAATTGGCTTGAAACTAAGGTTTCTTGTAAGGTTGTGACATCGAACTATATATCGTACATGTAGTGTTTGTACTTGTTAAGAAAATAATTGTTTCTGTCTGACTGTAAAAATGCAGAGTGTCTCTGATCCTATGGAAAGAAATAATGCGTAAGATTATGTATAGCAAACCTCACACCGACTAACTAAGGATAGGATGTAAAAGAAGGGGGGATAAAATTACACCCTATACCTTGAGATTTTATTTTATATTATTTTTATTTTTTCATTTTTCATTCCAATTTTGGATTTTCACATTTGGGTTTCATTTTTAAACTACATCTTGGATTCTAATATTTTATTTCATCTTGAACTCTTTTTTTAATTTTAATTTTTAATTGTCATTTTGGATTCTTATCTTTTGTTGTATATTTTTTTAATTCATTTTAAATTTCATTTCTATTTCTTTTAATATTCATTTTAGATTTAATTTGTGTATTTTAAAATTAAGTTATTTCAATTCTCATTTTCAATTTTGGTTTTTCAATTTTAATTTTCAATTTTCATTTTAAAATTGGATTTTGTAGATTTAACGTTTTAGTTGTCATTTTTAATTTTAATTTTTATATTTGGTTTTTCAAATTTAATTTATTTATTTTCATTTTAAATTTTGGTCCGATAATGTTTTCTTAAAATTTTTTAATTGTTTAATTTTTTTTTTTTTTTAATTCCTGGAAACATGATTCCATGTAGGTGGAGTGGAGCAATGGAATATTTGTCGCAAGGTTAAAATTGAAAATCCTCTCTGATAATATTTGATACTCGAGATCGCTGTTGTTGTTGTGGCAAAATTGCTGTCTTTGAAATTCGACCTCATTCATTTCATGACAGTATTCATCTTGTATTAAAACATTCAAAATGAGATGTGACATGAGGTCAACGTGAACACTCAAAGACTAGATCATATTGACTCCAAAACATTTAGGTTAATCATGTAAATGAGCGGGCATTTTGTGTTATCGTACATCTCTTACAGAAAAGAAAATGGCGATGACATGTTCTAGCAGGTTATGAAGAATATTGTTACTCTTAAGGAGTAATCCTAAAATGTAAGAAATATTGTGAACTTACTACCGATGGATTCAGCATTGGTTAATGCTAATGGTTTGAATTTTAAAGAACCGAGATAGTACATGCATCGTAGCTCTTCGGTTTCGGGTTCTATTGCCGATGCCAACATATATAGATGATTTCCCATTCGAGGGCGGTAGTTTTCTCTAGTTACCCCACTTTTCTTCCTTTGTGAAGAAAGGTACGCAAACCTCGGAGAGGAATTAATATAACATGTAAATGGATCGTTTACTATTCGCGAAGTTCAAACGTTGGCGGGAATACCATGGAAATAATTTGAACTCTGCCGATTGTGATCAGTGTCCACAGCAAATGTTCATTGCGGTTTTAAAAGGGCGCGGCCATTCTTGCATCACGTGACATTCCGCCATTACGGTACTGATATCGCCCAGCGCTTCTGCAGAAACTGTATTCGTACACATCTAAATAGCATTTATTTGCACAGTTAGTTAACAGTGCATTGCTGTAAAACAATATCTGGTGAATAGTGCACTCTGACATTTTATAATTGTTATAAACTGGATCTTTTCACATACAGTTTCGTCTGATTTGTTCGTTTTTAGCCAGAGGGATGATTTTTATTCGTGTGATGATTTTTCTTTTCTGCAATTATTTAAATCATAGTTCTAAATTTCGAATTATTTGACCAATTTCATCAAATTGTCGAGAAAGAATTTTTTTTAATTAAAGATTTACGACTTATCAATCATGTCGGCTAGAATAGGACATACTTTTCGTATCTTCACTTTTTCACTTATTCTTTCGTTCACTCATTCTTGTAAGTTTTTTTGTGTGAAAATATCACATAAGTCGATACATAAAGGAATATATAAATAAAGAAATAAATACAAATATATATATGAAGACAAAAATGAATCAGTTAAAGTTAAATCCGTAAATAGATTAATTGATCCATCAGTAAATGAAACTCTATTTAGTACACTGATGAGTTTCAAAGTTTTAAATGAACTGAGGCTTAAAAGATTCATAAAATATTTTATTTTGCCAATCAAAATTTTAGTTTATTCACTATATTTTTGCTAAATAACAAAATTTATTTACTGCACAAATAAATAAATACTCCCACTATCATCATGGCTTAAATTAGGTATCTTTAGACATTTGCAATAAAAACGATATCGTTTACTTTATAGCCAAGTGTTTATTACAACTAAATCAATAAGCAGGAAAATAAGGGAACTGCATATGATGAACACGTGACCCCGACATCTGTATAATCCTTGATCCCATTTTTATTAAAGTTATATATCAAATTAGTACTCGTAAAGATCGTAATTTATTTACCATAAACAAAAAATTGACCAACCCCCACTATCTACCAACAGTTATTGCTAAATTGTTACTTATACGAAATTCCAATGGGTCTCAAATCTCGTCCCACTCACTAAATCTGTATTTGCCGCCGTCAGAGTACATACCACGTAATATATAAGGATGCAGAAGCAAAACAACTGTACGTGACATGCTGAATCAAAAACAACGTAAGAAAAGCACCTATTAAATACAAAAATACAATGATGAAAGGATTGCAGGAGGAACATATATGAAACAAAAATAGTTGATCTTACTTCTGATATAATTCCAATTACGTGTCAAGTATCAACGAAATGAATTTACACTGTGTTTTTACTTGAATTAAATTCGCAGTGATCATCACTTCTATACATTTGTACACGCTAGGATGTCTGTAATATATTGGTCTTGCATATAATATTCTAATATTACTTCATCCTGTGGATTCCAATACATGATTATACTCATCTTCTGTGTCTGAGCTACACAAGTGACAAATACGATCTTTATTTTGAATATTTTTTCATCTCCCAGTTTCAGTTTATAGATTGTTATTGACAATAGCAAGAACTACGAAGTTTGAATGATAGGACATAAAGAAAATTTCAAATTAAATATTTGCTTAAATTTGTTTCATATAAACACGAGTCACTGTAATTCTTTAAACTACCAAAACCACTCTTGAATAAACTTATCCTTAGTTTCGTCTAATTGCAACTATAAGCCATTTAGGATTGTCCAAGACTGTGCACACCACAACCCTAAGAAGCAGTATTTACCAGTATATCTCTGATATACTTTATCCATGGAAATTTCTTACTCTCTTGGTATAATGGAAGTGAAATATTGTACATGACTGAAGATAGTTTAAAGTTATTCTGATTTAAAACTTTAATCCAGTATTTGTTTTGTTTTAATATCTGAACTAATAGAATACACCCCTGCTTCTTCATAAATCATGAAACGTGGAGCTGTCTCAGATATTACGTGTTGGCCTTCGCTTGTCTGACTAAGAGTTCGCGTAGCTCTCTAATGGATAGACACATAGAACATTTCCACTATATATATATATATATATGTGTGTGTGTGTGTGTGTGTGTGTGTGTGTGTGTGTGTGTGTCTGTAAATTCGATTGGTAATAACTTCGTTATCTGTCATCCAATATGCGTGAAATTTTCACTATCAACCGAAAATGTTCACTAATAAAGTAGTCAAGTCTTCTAAAGAAGCAAATCGGTTTTGCATAAAATGATATGATAACGAGAACGTGGAGTTATCTAACTTCGGACGATTCGTCAATTGTCAAGAGAACATTAACTGTAGGCTACACGTGCATTCTCGATACAGTGGCGTACTAAGCGTAAATGGAGCCCGGGGGACAATGATGGCTCAAAGGACCAGAATACGAGGTCCAAATTTTTATCAGCTGTCTTGGCGCCCTGAGAACTCTGGCGCCCGGGGCAACCGCTTCTGACTCGATATGTTCTGACGTTATATATATATATATATATATATATATATATATATATATATATATATATATATATATATATATATATATATATATATATATATATATATATATATATACTTAAATGGATTTAAGTGCATGGTTTGAAAATGAAAACAAATTATTCTCTATTTAATAATCTATGATGTACCTTGTTTAAATAATTGCATGGCTATATCTTTGCGATGAAAATGGAAGCTAAACGCATATCACAATGACACACCGAGGCAGCCGACCAGAGCTACGTGGGCGGGTATTGAACCCGCGACCCTTGGATTACGAGTCCGACGCTCTACCAATAGAGCTACCGCCCTATGTGTAAATAAATACAAAACTATTTACTGAGGAGAGGCGTCCTGTTATTCGAAGATTTCTTCCTATTTCAACGTGCACGTAAGATGTTGTCTCAAATGCTGGGTCTGTTGCAATCATATTAAATCGCACTGCATGTACGATTGATTTACAGGACTCGGCTTAAAACATTTTACAAAACGTAATCACATCAGGTATGAAAAAACTATAATTATTTGCTAGATCATATTTTAGAATGTATTGCTTTTTAAACGTATGCTCAAAAAGGTACGACATAAAATATACAGAAAAGTTACATGAATCATGAACGATACTGGATAACAGAGATAGGGACAGCGAGTACTTCGTTTACACCTGGCCACGTGGCTCTGTTATTACTCGTTTTACTATAAATACTGAATGAGTAAGTGATTTTACAAGCTGTTGCGGTCACCGGTGCAGATAAATAGACCCCATAATTGAATGATAATATGGTGTGAAACCATGACTAGACATCTTTATCACCATCATTTAGGGTAGAGGACCGACTCCTGAATAGCGGGTAAATATGTTTTATTTGCTTTACAACACACAACCTTTCATCCCAAAAATCACTCTGAGATCACTGAAACGAGAACTAAATAGTATAAATATAACAGTATACAACCAGCACCAACACACACAGATAGAACCATACCAGATAAGTTGAAGATGTACAAATCTGCAGCAGGACATAAATCATTAACTAAGAAAGAAAGTAAAAAGAAAGAAACAATACTACACCTCCCACCCCCACCGCAGGCCCTTGTTCGTTAATCATTAATGAAATCACTATATTGCGTTCAAGAGAAACAAAGACTGACCTAATGTCTGTTTCGTTTCCACCACAAGGCCCGATATTAACATCTCAGCTTCGCTTTCCATAATGGTTGTATAATTATTCTAAAAGTATGACTTATAAATTGACATATCGAAATCTGTCAAATACTGCTTATCAGTGAATTCAATACTGTCGAGCATTGGTGGTGGTCACATTGCGAGGCAAGTTGGAACGATAGCGTACCGTAGATACTCGCGTATAATCTCGGTAAGCAAGATGTATCAGGAACTTTTGAACCAAACCAAACCAAGTCTTATACTGAGATGCCTTGAGAAAGTCTCAAAACCTAATTAACTTCTGGTGACCTTGACCTAATTTACAAAGTGACAGCAACATTTTGTGCTTTGTAAAGGATGTCAGCTTGCAAGCATGATCTCCCATTATGGTATAACGAAACTAGACCAAAATTGTAAGTGCAGCTGTCATTGGAGATTAACAAGATCTGATTAAGATCTGGTGACTTTCACCCAATTTGAAGGTCGTAGGGTGACATTCTGTATGGCGGGGGGAGGGAGAGGAGTCATCTGTTTTTGATTGCAAAAAACAATTACCATCTAGTTTTATACGTAATTTAAAATTATTCGCGTGTGGTAATTTTTACTTTAAATGATATCTTGATTTCAAAGGTAATTGCTAATCAATGACTCAATAAGGTGTTGTTTTGCTTTCGTCCAGTAGACATAATTTGCATTCTGCATGAAAATATATCCTATTGATGTATTTGTTGACAACTTTAGAGTCGAAGTTCTTGTAACTTTTGTTCATTTTCCTTATAATTTCTTGAACAAAAGTACTAAAACACTGTTTTTCTTCATGCCTCCACTTGTCCGCTTGTCCTTTCTTAGAAGATTTTAGCAAGATTGCGTAAAAACTACTCTACATAGACAAATGAAATTTTGCTACCATCCAATGTAAATGACCTGATTAGAGTTTTAGAGTTTCAGACCATTACAGCAATTGTTCAGTTAGTTTACACATTTGTAAACATCTTAGACTGTAACTTTTTTTTTCTTTCTTATTTTACAAAAACCTTGTTAGCACGATTAAGCGAAAACCACTTAAGATAGACACATGCAATTTGGTAGACATATTGGTAGACTTAAGTAGGTAATCCGGTTAGATTTTCAGGCCATTGCAGCATTTATTGTCATTTGTTTTACACATATTCAAACTCTTGGACTTAAACATTTTCGCCTGCCGGGGCATACTTGTTTTTCAAAGTTATTTTTAACTTCAAAACTGTCTTACATTCTGACAGTAGTCTTGAAGACACAGGTGATGTTCATCAATATTAGAACTGAATGAGTTTGGAGTAGCTAGGCAAACCACTGAGCAGGGATGGACTACTGCTGCTAATACCACTACTGTTGCTGCTGGTGCTTTAGTCAGAAAAATCTATCTCAAACCTTTCTGAGATAATGTCGATGGTTAGCGACCGGCATAGTCGTGCAACGCGTTTGGTATAGATTTATTTCTACTATTCCTCCTCCTTATACTCCTCCTCCTGTTGTTCCACCTCCTCCTTCTCCTCCTACACCCTGTCTTCTTCTTAATATAATCTTACACTGACAAGTCAGGTTTACAAATAGTAGGGTAATTATTTTTTTATTTATATAATTTTTCATTTGATCATTTATTCCAAGATATTGCCAATGAATCAACTCTCTGCTCCGTGATTTAATGTGCACTCAATTGAGGAACTTTAAGTGAATGTACTACCCGAGAAAATTGTGGATTTTTTTTAGGGAATGCGGTTTAAAACAAACTGTGTCCCTATGCTTTTAGGATTTTAAAAATATTTTGTACCTTTATATTTTATTTTATATACATTTTAACATCTTTTCCTTTTATTTGTTATCTTGTATTACTTCATGTTTACATTTATTTGGAAGGTTTTATCCTCCTAAAGTGTTCTGTGCAATTCTTAATTTTTACATTTTTGGAACTTTCCTTTTATTTGCCACAATATAGCCATTATTGTGCTGACGTGTTATTAAACGCTGATACATACGTGCATACATACATATAGGCCCGCCGACAGAAATTCCGGGCCCCTGGGCACAGCAGTCATGCGCCCCAAAGCTAGTTTAATTGTTTGTATATAAAAATCTGTGTACAGTTGTACATATAAAATCTGTAGTAATCTAGCATAATTTAGACTCTTACAAGGAACAAAATTTTAATATTTACCGCAAAGATTCATTTATTTATTATAACTGAGTTAACGGCAGGCCCCGAGAAATCGCCTGGCCCCTGGGGAATCCCACCCCCCTCGGCGGGCATGCATACATACATACATACATACATACATACATACATACATACATACATACATACATACATACATACATACATACATACATACATACATACATACTGCACTCAGCAATATGGGAGAGCTAATAGAATACAATTTGTTACTCACTGATTGATAACTTGTCTTGTCTCCAAACAGTACACGATTAGGTCATATTCTGCCTTATATACCCCATTATGTGCCTAACGAAAACTGTGCTATCTGGACTTCTTGCCAAGTACCATGACTACAACTTGTCAGAGTGTGTAAGGCACTTAACACGTAAGGGGTAAACTAACATTTTATGAGTAGATCGAATGAATGTTAAAAGAAATTGGCGCGAAAACATGTTTTGACCAATTAATGTCACAATAGTCCAGCTTACACATTTGTCTCATCGCCGAAAAATAGCATGTATGTATGTATGTATGTATGTATGTATGTATGTATGTATGTATGTATGTATGTATGTATGTATGTATGTATGTATGTATGTATGTACAGGGCCGGATTAAGACCTTTAGAGGCCCTAAGCACTGAAAATATTACGGTGCCCCACCATATGTAATTCAAAATAAAAACAATACTAAACCGTAACTTCTCATTTTTTATTTATTTATTTATTTATTTATTTTTTTTTTTGCGCCTCTGCTTTGCTGGTGCCCTAAGCACGTGCTTAGTCTGCCTATTGGGTAATCCAGCACTGTGTATGTATGTATGTATGTATGTATGTATGTATGTATGTATGTATGTATGTATGTATGTATGTATGTATGTATGTATGTATGTATGTATGTATGTATGTATGTATGTATGTGTAGGTAGGTAGGGAGTGGGCAATCAATGATTATCGCACAGGTACCGAAATCGCCTGATTTCTCAACGCCGGAAGGTAAACCGACACCAGAAGAAGTCCACGGTATCATATAATGTAACAATGACAACAACGGCTGTACAGAACACAACTTAAGCTGGAGGCTAGAACCTCTGTTGTTAGTTTAATTTTTGTTATCGTCCGTCGTTGTGATTTGGCACTACATTATATGCGAGTTCCCCCTGGCATTGACAATTTTAGCGATTTCGTAGAACGAGCCAAGACTTCAGAAGTACGGTATTGCACCTCATCACTGCGATATCCGAATGATGGTACAAGATTCTACCTCATCACTGCGATATCCAAATGATGGTACAAGATTCTACCTCATCACTGCGATATCCAAATGATGGTACAAGATTCTACCTCATCACTGCGATATCCAAATGATGGTACAAGATTCTACCTCATCACTGCGATATCCAAATGATGGTACAAGACTCTAGTTATGATGCGTCATCTGAGGCTACTATGGCACTCGTGCTAGATCAAAAAATGTTACTGTATTTATGACACAGGCCTAGAAAATGTTTTTTTTTTTTTTTTTTTTTTTTTTTGTCCACACATATTGCAAGCATCCGATGCGTGCTCGAAGTTAATGGGTTATTGTAAAGTAAAATAGCAAAGTTTCTAGAGAAAGTCGGAATTTGGTATCACCCTTCAGGAGTGAGCGACCTTGAAACAAAAAAATCACGCAATACAGTCGTCCACATAATTTTCTTTTTCTTTTTGTAAAGATTAAAGCTATCATTTTTAGTCCTATTCTTACCGCGTAATTTTGGCGAATTGCATGTTTTTGATAAGAATGCGCTCTGTTTGACCTTCCAGCCAAAGCCGGATTAAGGTGATAGGAAGCTATGGAGCCATATAGAAAAGCGTCCCCCCCCCCCCCCCCTTAAAAAAAAAAAATAAATAAATTACCACTTCACTGGTTTGCGGGTCTCCCTGCCGGGCGGGGGTCTTGGAGCAACTGCTCCATAAATCAGTCCTTGCTTTCCAGCCCAAGAAATCAGTCCAAATTGATGGGAAGGGCAGAGGAGGCTCAGACTAATACATTTTGTGATTTATGTCAATGTATGCTCAGGAGTTACTAAGTAAGAAAAACCACTTTAAAACAAAAGATTTAAAGTGGATTGAGCAGTCGATGAATAAGTTCAAGTTAACCGAGTGGCCAGAGCCTTTACACCCTGACCCTGCAAATAAATAAATAAATAAATAAATACAAAACAAAAAATAAAGAAATTTTGGATAACATGGCGAAGGGTGTAAAATTGCAAATGCCCTTTACTTTCGAGCATTGTCATATTCTCGTTGTTTTGCACGGACGGCGGCAAAAATGGTTTCTGAAGAAACAAATGAAACACTCATTCATTTTAGCATGGTCGATGTTTGGCCAGATATATCGTAGTATGCTAGGCAAAACCACAACTATTGTCTTTTTCTGCAGCTTACAAAAGACTTAGCAATTATAATCGAATGTACAAAATACAAAAAAAATATAAATAAAAGGATGGCATAAAAGAAAGACTTCGCGAGCACGCACACAGCAACAGTAATTAATAGCAAGAGTTGTAGTAGTAGTAGTAGTGGTGGTAATAATAATAATACTACTACTACTAATAATAATAATAATATCGAATTGGGTCATCACTCTCGTAACTGAGTTCTGATAAGATGTACCAGGGGACAGTGAGTATGCGATGGTGATTAGTACGTTGTTCTCCAAGGTCACTCTGACTGTAGATTGCTAGATATGGATAATTTTCACGATATCGAATTTTAATTCAACCAAAGTGTTTCAAGCTGTGATTCTAAAATTTAAACAGATTAATGGTGTGCTTTTGAAAACAACAACCCCCCCCCCCAAAAAAAAAAAAAAAAAAATTTTTTTTTAGAGCAGTTAAAATCTTAATTGCGTGCATATGGGATACCTGTCGCGTTTATTTATGAAAATGATGGTATTTAAGGTAAGATATTTCATTCAGGGGAGTTTCATCTTAAAATGTATGTTTTTCCTATGTTATGCAGTTTCATCATGATATAATGGTAGGGTTGGTTTGTGGCCTGGTGTTTAACGGTACATCAACACATAAAAGGTTACATCGTGCTGATGCAATTGTAGCAAAGTGCCTTGCAAGGAGATACACAAAGAAGGCCCAACCGGCATGACCTGTGATAAAATTTCGAACCCGCACACTTCTGGTTGCAAATCCAGCACGCTAACCAATGAGCCACAGCAGTTCCTATTGGTATGGACTGCAGACTCGGGTTTGGAGGTTCTAGCTTCGAGACTCGGTCTTGACCTGCAATGAACTTCCAGAGGGGAAGTGGTGGAGGGGAGGGGGAAAGTGTAGGTTAGTGGGGGGGGGAGTCGTGTACTCTAAATCGCTTCACACCGTGGAAATCGAGATAACCTTGGACCTTTAAGCTGCTATTAGACTTGTGGAGACCATTCAGATGGGATTTATTTTTTTCGAGTAACTCGCATCCCTGCTTCCATTTTATTATTTTTTTTTTTTCTTCTTTTCTTTCCATTTAAAATGGTGCTTTCTTGGCGAAAAACATGAAAAGGCGGTCTTTTCAAGCAAGAAACAAACATCCCCTTCTCAAAATCAAACCCAGTTGAAACATTTCTGGATCCGCACCTGCCTTGAACCTTATTTCCAACAACAGCCATGATTCTGTTGAAGTATAGGCAATACGTAAGGCCGTATATGAATTGTACCAAATGTTTTGATATAACGTAGATAGATGTCTGCTATTTCGATTTTCAGTCTTGACTTTTTGACCTTTACGATGATTTTGTTTTCTTTACTGCCAACATTCATAACAAAGGTTGTCTCTAAGTTTTCTCAACATACTTTGTCGCCTATTCAATTATCATCCCCAAACATCGTAAAAACGCATGTGATGCACGCATGAACACTGCCTCACGTTGGCCGATGCACGTATGACTCATCCTAATGACCTCTGTCAAGGGCAGCATGAAACTTGAAAATAAATAAATACAATACAAATTGAAAAAGACGAAAGGGAATAAAAAGTACTAAACTTGTATGTTAGTATCAAAAGAAGAAAGAAAAAAAAAGATGCAACACGAATAGATTTAAATAATTGCATTTGACTGACTGTATAGGGAAGAATAATAAACATATTCATGGAAAGATGCTCTAAAAATACCACCACGAGCAACAACTGGCAAGTGATGCTCAATATTTTCGCGAGGTTAAGGTATTCATTAACACTTTAACCTCCAGTTACGAGGCTTAGATTGTGACGGACAACAAATAAGACTAAAAACTCACATTGTACATAAAACATTAGAACGTAAAAAAATGTCACATTTCCTTTAGGTCCAAGCATTTTGGAATCAGTGTGTGATTAGCTATTCGGCTTCTTTAAATCAGTGTGTGATTAGCTATTCGGCTTCTTTAAATCAGTGTGTGATTAGCTATTCGGCTTCTTTAAATCAGTGTGTGATTAGCTATTCGGCTTCTTTAAATCAGTGTGTGATTAGCTATTCGGCTTCTTTAAATCGCGTACAATTTTTCAGTAGAAAGTAGATATCAAACGTGTGGTAAGATATGAGTAATACCTGATTTACATAAAGGTGACAATAGCGGCATATTTTACACCCTACACACCTGTTTATACGTACATCATATAAGGCTGTTCCTTGATATTTTATGTTTTAATAAGTGGCGTAGCAACCGACCAAACAACCCCGCGGGGGTGGGGGGGGGTGGGGGGGGGAAGACTTTCTTGCTACGCTACTGATATTGATATCTCTAGATATAACGGGCTGCCTGAAATCGTGAATATTGACCTCCGAAGCGGACCGCGAGATGACTCTGTACGACGTTCGATGGTCATCTCAGTGACTCAACCGGCTCCATTTTGGAAGTTAGCAGAAGTTTATTTCTCTTAGAACTGAATTCATACAAAGTCATTCCGACTGAAGTCCACATAACGACAACATTTTCCTGAAGATTTGTGAACAACGAACGGAGACTGAACAATGCAACTTATGGATGAATCAGGTAGGAGTTTTAGGATTTTTCTTATTTTTTGCAAATTTAAAGAATATTATCAACGACAATGCACCCACTTTAACCCCCGAACTCGTGAATAATCGTTGTCCCTAAAATTTAAATCAAAATAAATGTGCTGTTATGTTGGACAATCCTACACGCAAATGACTTATAATAATGGAATTACTGCTATATAGAAGGTCGTATTATTCATTAAATTCGATTTTGATTTAAAGTAAATATACTCTCTCTCTCTCTCTCTCTCACACTTTTGTTATTGTTGGTGTTGTCGTTGTTGTAGGTGATGTTTTTCCACTAGGGAACTCTGTCTTTCAATGCTATAACGAGTGTCACACTGTATTTCGTAGGAAATTTGTCATATTATTTAATTGAAATGGAGGCCAGCACTCTTATAATTACTATGAAGCCTCCTCTCCAATTATAAAGCATATTCTTGCACAAGAAAATATGACAACAAAATACCAAACGATTTTAGTGACATTATACATATTTGTTTGACATACTACACCAATGCTATATTCCTTTCCGAATTTGAAAATCGTAGTATACAGTAACTGAGCAAGCAGGTTATATGTTGGAAAAAGGGCATCGTATATGTGTACATGAAAGTGTGTGTGTGTGTGTGTGAGAGAGAGAGAGAGAGAGAGAGAGAGAGAGAGAGAGAGAGAGAGAGAGAGAGAGAGAGAGAGAGAGAGAGAATTGTTTCCCAGAGAATGCAGAACCCGTAACCATAAAGGAAATGCAATTAAATTTCAGTTGCAGAAGCTCACCGTGCTTTGAGTTCACTGTTTTGGGTAACTTTCTACCTTTGTACTTTATAACTTTCATTGTGTCGCAGAATAGAGAATTACTTTATTTGTGGATTTGCTTTTCTTTTTCAACTTTCTCTGCAGCGTAATCTTGATCATTAGTGAAGGAAATTTTTACAAGTAAATGCTTCTGTAGATTTGTATATATATATATATATATATATATATATATATATATATATATATATATATATATATATATATATATATATATATATCTTGGTTCTTTTCCAATAAGCGAAGGAAATTTGAATAAAGATAGTTCCGCATGTCCAGTCTTTCGGATTGGCTCTTTTTAAAGTAACAAGACTAAAAATACATAGTAGTATCTATGTGGTGTATTGTCGCTCAATAACCAATACACAACGCAGAGAACTAGGTGGTAAACACTGTCGTGTTAGAGCTTGTTATACTTTAAGCGATAATTGCTGCAATCGATTAGTGGGTGCGAAGCCGCAGAATCCCAAAGGCTGCTATCGTCGTATCGGAATAGCTTTCTTATGTGCAGCTGACTTTCATTTAAAAGGAAAGGAAATACACTAAACAATAATAATTTTTTGATCACTTTTGTATTATTCTTTGATGAACTGCACACTCTTTTTTCAAAGATTGTCATTAAAAAGAAAACAAAACAAAACTCAGCAACAACAAAGGTCCAAATCTGGAATATTTTGGCACACTTATCTACATGAAATGATTGGAAATCAGTCCGTTTTGCGAATGCATGATATCACTAATCAAATAAATCCAATCATCGATGGATGAAATTCAAAATGAATACTTTACATTTATTAACCTCTTGTATTGATCCGCAACTTTCACTCATGAACTCTAAAAGTTTAAATATTTTTACCGATTGCTTTTTTTTTACCGTGTATACCCGCGTATAATCCTCTACAAACTGCAAATACCCGCGTATAATCCTCTACAAACTGCAAACTGCATAGACCCAGATCTGCCGTCGCATAATGCGCCGGCAGATCTGGGTCTATGCAGTTTGTTAGGACTAATCAGTAGAACAAACAACATAGATCCTGATTTGCCAGCGCATTATGATACAGCAGATCAGGGTCTATGTTGTTTGCATTTGGATCAGTATTACACGCGAGTATATACCGTATGTTAATAAGTCATTATTTTCGTAAGTACTACACAAACGGGTATAGATGATTAATTGTTTTTGAAAAGCATAGAATTCAACATCTTGCTAAGAATTAACACTTTGACACACCCTGCACAGCAACTCGCTTAAATAGGCGGCAACGACGGAGGAAAAAACAACGCCAAGGTGAACCTGCAGTATCACGTAGTGTAAAAACTGATAACAACGGAGGGTAAAACTGTACAGCTTACGAGGGAGGTTAGAACCTCTGAGAAGAAGATAATGATGAAAATGACAACAATAACGACGAAGGTGAATAATAACGATGAGAATACGAAGCAAAACAACATCTTCCACGCTGTTCTCGGTTGCTTAACGCCACTCGTTGTCAAATTTTACAATTGCCTTTTGATCTCAGCCCAAAACTTGAAGTTTCTATCTTAAGCCTTGCAGGAAATGTGTTTGACATACCGTACGTACGCTAGCATGTAATGAGGTCTGAACGTATATAGGTACACACGGACGGGCAGAGTTAGATTGCTCTTTATTTTTATTTGATTGTATTTTTGTTGTTGTTGTTGTTTTTTTTTTTTTTTTTTTTTTTTTTTTAATTACTCATCGATCTGGAGGGTAACGCACTTAGCAAGTTTCCTCATCTCCTTTTTCACCATGCTATACCTACCGTTTATCAGTCCGTCCATCTGTCTGATTACACATCTCTTGGTGTACATTCATGAAACTTTGTAGTTACCTGGTCCATATGATAACCATCTGCAAGAGGGGTATTATTATTTTCCTTCTTCTCATAGGGTCCCGGGGGGGGGGGGGGATGGGGAGGGGGGAAAGATGTACTAAAATTTCAATAACCGTACATCGTCATTTTCAAGATTGTTTTTACCCAACTTTATATGTGCCGTCATAGTAGAAATTACATCATATATGTAACGATGTTGTTTTGCCAGGTTCACGTCAAGGGGTCAGGGGTTCACTATTAGGTGGTGGGTGAGGGTGTAGTATATATAAAAAGCGTGGTGATTTGCGGTGGCGAACCTTTGAAGTTGTTTAAAGTTTCCAATAAAATATGGCAAACCACATATAAACTGGTAGTGAGGTTCGTCCACGACAGCCCTTGAGTAGGGCTGAGGATCCCATACAGAATAGAATGCAGTAATATAGTCAATTGACATTTTAGAATCTCGAATCAAAAGTCTAAAATATATATAATTTTTTTTTAATGTTTTAGATTTGTTCATTGTTAAGTGTTACACGGATTTCATACCTGTAACGTAATTATTGTCATTTTTCCAGTATCGCTTTCAGCAAGGGTAAATTTGTCCCTAACAGTGCTATCAAGGTCGCTACATCAAAGTTGTTCGATGAGTAAGTCTTTCACACTACCGTGAGTCACTAATCAACCTATATCTTCCACTACAGCTTGCCACCGTGGTCGAGATTACGTTCCGTTTGTTTTGGTCACGTGGTTAAACAAAAATAAACAAACTAGATTGACCCCAGTGTGTCGTGTGTGTGTGTGTATGTGACTTGACACTAATGCAAATGCCTGCGATGTTCCTTTTCTTTTCATATTAAGAACTTAAATTCTTCTTCTAAAATTGCAAACATCATGTCAATAATATAAATATTCCTTCATTATGACTTTAACTATGTCACTATGCGATTTGATCCCATTACTGAATGTTATCGATTTCTTTGGGCTAGTTGATATACCAGCTTTTATCTGGAAAGATTGAGCCACATTAGAGAACCATTTTATTTTAAACTAGTTTTTCCTCACATATATTCTAGATAGAGGAAAATCTGATGTTAATATAAAAGACAACAACAACAACAACCCAAAAGCAAGAACAACAATGCAGCAAAGGTTGGCCCAGATGATGAGTTACTTAAAATACGGCGTTAAGAACTAGTCCGAACCCGCCCTAATATATAAATATTCATTTGAATTTTAAACGTCGATGGTCACATGCTGCGTTCTATTACCTCACGGTACAAGGCTTTAAATAGAGGCTATTGCACAACACATTGCTGAATCGACGTTCGACCATCGTCAAGATAGGATTAGAACAAACTAGCGCGGTGCTTAGTCACAGTATTCCAGAATCTTACAGATTCAACTAAATTAAGGAATTATTCACATTAACCTGGGTCATCATACGAGGTAGGAGAAAATCATATATATGATATAGGGCTATGTTCCTAGGGAGTGATCGTCCACAAAGTCCGACATGAGGGACGGACACGGTGAGAGTGTGTTGTTGCCAAAGTTGTGTTGAGACGTGTGAATATCTGTGGAATGAGATGAGGCAGATTTAAATACAAGGGACGGAGTGAGTGAGTAGTTTCATTTAGTCTTTGAATTGGTTTATAAAAAAAAAAAAAAAAGAAGAAAATCCCACTAATTGAAGGGTGGTATCCGATATTTAGTCTATGGCAAAACAAATCAAGACAATGACAGTTGCGACTTTCTTATTATATCTACTGTTTATGAAATTGATATGAAATGAGACGTATTTCGTCGTAGACTGACTAGTATATAACAATAGCAACATTAATAGATCTGCAAGTCGGCGCTTTTCTAAATTTATCATTAAGACGCAGATATGTGCTTGAATTGTCTTTAAACCGAAGTTTATTGTCATTTCGATTCACGTGTACTCCAGTATTGTATATTTCTTTCATGTTTATATGCATTTGTAGTGGCACATGCTGGTTTTTTTTTGGGGGGGGGGGGCGACCGGCTTTTAATCGCCACAATGTTGCGCAGTCCTCTAAATACTTTAAATAATTTAAATGTGTCATCACATACTGCAGTAAAAAAAAAGAATACAAATTAACATATTTTGATTTTTACATAGTTGTACATTTTAAAAATGTGTTTCATACGTTGCTGAATCTTTGGCATTATCGTACGATATAGAACAATCAGGCGCTAAGGAATGTTTTCAACACGCATGGCAAATATTGGGGAATCCCCATCAGCTCAGCGCATGCGTCTTACCGTGGGCGTGTCTCGTGCCACAGCTTAGTTCGCACTGCGATTGCGCGTATATAGATATGTATACCACTTGCAATGTTTGTTCTAAATAGTTGTAAACTACATAGTATTGCGGCCGGTTGTGAAATAGAAGAGAATGATTGCAAAATAATTGATTGATTTTGAACAGGTGTCTGAAATTTCGACTTGTCAGTTGTACGGTAATAAAATAATCTATCAAAACATGAAATGGTGGAGGCGTTTGTCTCGTCTTGGAATAACACATTAGTACCGTTGGAAGAAAAAAAGAAAGTTACCAAAAAAAAGTCATGTTACTATTCTCCTTTAGCGAGCTGATAAGCAAAACGACTGAGTAGGAACGGATGCTATGTTGTTGTTTTTTTTTTTTTTTTGTTTTTTTTTTTTTAAATTTAATTTATAATCTTTTTGTTTAATTTTAAAGCTTTTTGTTCAACTATTGGTACTTTTTTTTCATCATAATTGTCGGCACGTGAGGATGTCATTATTATTATTATTACAGGAACTATGATTATGCATGGGAAAAACGACTTCTTGGAAATGTTGCTGCAAGGTGAGGGGATTTCTGAACTGTTGACTCCAGACGGAGAAGTTAATCCCTTGGTTCAAGCAGACCGCGTTGTAGAAACCCAACTGAACGACTGGGATTTTCTTGAGGTTCCCACAGGATTGGTTGAAAACCTGTTTAGTGGTAAGTTAAATTATTTTTGTCCGTCGATCTGTGTCTGTTTAACTCGGCCATAGTTGTCTGTCTAACCATTTGTTGTCTTTTTTTTTTTTGCCTGTCTTGTGGATCGTCTGTCTTTCTATCCGATAATGATAGTTTTCTTAATGTTTATCTCGGTTAAAAAAAAAGAGTAAAGTGTTATTGTGAATTCCGCTCCCGAAACGGACTACAATAAGAAAAAATACATCGTTACATTGCCATTTATTTATTTTTTATTTTCACAACAGACTCGCAGTTTTAAGTTTATCTCGTTGTAGGTGATCAAATGCTGGATGAACTGACATCTACTGTACCTTCTGATCTGAACTACACCAGTGAAGAAATTTACACAACCGGCAATGAATACTGTATACAGGAGGATTCGACCTTAACCTCCGCTCCTGCCAACTTCATCCCTACAACCGTGGACTTTATGATACTTGACAGTACTGATAGCTCTGTCACAGAGCAAGAAGAGTGCTTTGGTAACCATGACGACACCATGATGACAGTTGCGATTGATGACCTTGAGACCTCCAATGAGTTTGGCTCTGTCTCCGAAGTTGCATCTGAAATCACGATTGAGTCGGATATGTCTGATCCATTTTATCCTGACCCGACAGAACCTGAGGTGAAGACACATATCCCTGCCAACATCAAGGAGGGGTTGAGGACTTGCATCCGGATAAGGCGCCTGACCGAGGGAAAGGACTTGCCTAAAGTTGAGTTTAAGGAGCCAGAACCTGAGCAGGTAAGCAGACTGGAAGTTTGATTTTTATGAAATATTCAGTTTTGATTCTTCATTTTCTTTATCTAAAGCTCAGTAATAATTTTAAAGTTACGATTTTATTTTGCAGACTGCCTTTTTCGTTTTTATAAAACAAAAATATAATTTCATACGTTTGACATACTCGACAAACGCATCATCTCGTCTAAGATTGGTTTGCAAGGTAAATAATTTTTCGAGATTGGGTTAACATCTGTTCATATTTCAGTTGACTGAGGAGGAAGAAGAGAAAAGACGTATGCGCCGTGAAAAGAATAAACTTGCAGCCCAAAAGTGCAGAACTAGGAAAAGAGAAACGGCAGAATATCTCGAAAAAGTAAGTATCATAAACTTACCAAGATAAATACTAGTATATTAGTAAAACATACGACAAACTTACTGACTGAATGAAAAGTAGTGAGAGCAAGAAGGGTTGACTAACTGTTGACTAACTAAAACACACACAAAAATGGCAACAATCAAACAACATAGGTGTATTATCTTCGTTGCCTATTTTAAACTACTTTTGATACTGTAATTATTCTTTTTGTACCCAGAAATAATACACAGATGGACATTTTGACTGAACAGATGCATTTAATATGACAGTCGTTGTTCTTAGATCCACACCAAAATTGTTATTTCTCCTCTTTGGATTTGTTTGGGTAAATCAGAGAAGGTGGGTGAGGTACATATTTTATCCCCAAAATAGGTAATTTATCTGAAATGAAAACCTTAAATGAAACTGTGTTGACTACTAAAGTATTTTGTGCATACTCCTTTGGCTATTTTCCCATTTATTGATGAATGAAACGTGTTTCTTTTGAATTTCAGGAGATACGGAAATGGGAGATGAAGAACAAAGCTATCAAATTAGATATGAAGAAGCTTATCAAGGAACGGGATGAGTTAAGAGACACGGTTTCAGTTCATCGAGAGATGTGTCCAAAACTGCGAACAACGTCCGCATATTTTTGACAATTCCTAAAATCGTACCGTGATCGGAACTGAAAAAAAACCCCCGTAAACCTCTATATCGGTTTAACATGTTGCATTACAAAGTGACCGAGTTCTGATCGAACTCTGTGTTAATTCATAGGGCGCTTCCAAGCGCAGGGTATTGATAGACTGGTCTTCACTACTATCTTGACCGTAAAGGGTTAATATTATGATATGCAATGTTTTGACCGAGCCGTGGTGAGCGAGTTGCGAGTACACTCCTATGTTTGTATTACTGTACTATGTTAGCCACGCCACGTGACTGATTTATGAATGGATTATTGACTGACCTTGAATACTTGTATGAAATCCAGGTTGGTCACGTGGTTGAATTCCTATCTCTCATTGCAAGTTCAACTAGATGTTTACGTTGCTACTATGGAGTTGGGAATACACGTATATATATACTGAATGTAGAATTTTGCTGAGAAAGCATGTTATTGTCATCCAAATTGAGCGTCGCGTAAACGATTGATCTGCTCTGTTGGCCGTGTAGTTGTTTGTCAGTTATTGGTAGGCCCCACTTATCAAATTGTCCAAAGCGGAATATCGTGGGCCAGTACATATCACACTTTTACACACTATCTTAACAGTTTGAACATTACGAAAGACTCTACAATTTTTATTTTACTGACACTAAAACAAGATTTGGAAAATACCTTTATTACTGATTTTAGAGCAGAGTCGGACTGGCCCATCTGGCAATCTGCCCGAGGCAGGTGGTGGGGGGGGGGGGGGGGACGGGTTTTTAGGTAGTATGTCAAGGGAATGGCGGCCATTATGGTGGGCTGATCTAAGGGTAGAACCCGATTTTTGTCCCATTCTGACAACGATTTAGAGTGATGCGGTGGAATTGTTTAATAATGCAGAGATAGCAAAATTGGCAACTACATGAATATCAGTAATAAAAATCAACAGCAACAGTGTTTGCAAGTTACATGTTGCGATAGAACTAATACTTTGTTTTTTATTTATTTTTTTGTTTATATATATATATATATATATATATATATATATATATATATATATATATATATATATATATATATATATATATATATATATATGAGAAATTTGCAGCGCCCAAGGTTTAATAATGCATCTATTACTAGAACGTAGATATAACTAGTTCAATGGCCAAAATTTTGAATCGGTGTTTTGTTTAATGTCTGTGACGTGCCAATGTTACTTGGTTTTCAATAATTTTAAGCTTTCAGTTTGTTATTAAAAAAAAAAAAAAACGTTTCCACAGTAGTATTAAATAGGTACATACAAGGTCATTTGAACACGTTTTGTCAGTAGTGTGATTAAATTTACACTTGCATAAGATTACCAGGGGCCAGAACAAATTCAGGTTAAATTATATTCATATGAAACTAATACAGACAGAAGAACAAATGGTCTTAGACATTTATTTTTGTTTAACAAAGACCATTTATTCTGGCTGTTGAATCGTCATATACTGAAACACGGCATTTGTTTCTTATTTACTGCCGATCTTGGAGTTGGATCGCCGTTGGCGTTCCTTATTTAATATAACATTTGAATTGCATTTTTGAAACATACGTTGTGTTTAAAGTAATTTGTCGTGATGTTTGATGCATCTTCATGCATTACTGAAATTGCTTAGTATATGCAACTGCATGTGTCAGTCACTGAATAAACTTTAAGTTTTTGATACAATATATATCTTTTATACTGATATTTTCGTGCTTACTGTTTTATGGCAGCGTTTTGTTCTGTTATTTGACAAGAATATCAGAATCTAGTATGAACTGTACATATGGCATGTATTTAATAAATATATGTTTGTGTTGTAATAGTATGAACTGTACATATGGCATGTATTTAATAAATATATGTTTGTGTTGTAATAGCATCAGATGTTTAGTATAGTTTTGCGATATAATTTGTAGAAAACAGTTTCTCACATGTTCTTGAGATGGACATGTTGTACATTGAGTCTCTTTTGCAAGTTTGAAGGGAAGATAATAAAAGAGAGGAAAATGGAAACATGCTTTTGTGTTCTATTTTGTGAAATAAATGCCAGTGATTATTGCTTTAAATATATTGTACTGTTAATGTTTTAAAAATATGGAATTGGAAACAAGTTGACTAGTTCATTCCCTTTTTTTTCCTAGACAAGCGAAATGCAAGATGCGAATAAATGTATGCAACAGATTTAAAAATATATAAAAACTTAAGCTAAATTTATATAGTGAAAAGGTTTACATTCAACAGTTATTTCAGTATAGAAAGGTAGATTAAAAGATTAAACAAATCGAGAGATAGAAAATGATTTCAGTCATTTTGTTCCATTTCCCCTTTTCGGCTAGATTGCCCAGCGATTCTGGCTTATGGTTTGATGTTTGATGATGTTTGTCCGGAAGTCT
This sequence comes from Margaritifera margaritifera, assembly GCA_029931535.1. NCBI lineage: Eukaryota > Metazoa > Mollusca > Bivalvia > Unionida > Margaritiferidae > Margaritifera > Margaritifera margaritifera. The sequence goes on along the minus strand of JAQPZY010001250.1, from coordinate 1,470,422 downwards.
CTTTATCCGTCCCACTAGTGTCAAAAATGAGGTTATGGTTACCGTTTAGGTAATTTTCTCAGACATTATTATTTGTAGAGTTACGTGACTTGGTATTCAAATGTTTCATACTAGAGTCATCAGTGAACACTAGGTCTCAGTGACCTATGTTTCATGGTTCAGTGATTTGTGCTTACCTTTCCGTTAAGCTCGTTTTCTATTGGTTAGAGTTTGCGTTTTTGTTATTTTCTCAAATACTATTGCTCAAAATGAATTTAAGGTATTCGTGGTTTGCAATCCGGCCATACTGCAACTGGCGGTTTTCTTTTCAAGGTTATAATTATGATTAATTATGCAGTTTATTTTGAAAATGTTAAAATCATCGAGAATATATTTACCAAACAGAGTAGCAAGTTAGTTCGGTGCCACTTCTGGGTATTAACTCTAGTGTAACATGGGAAATAAATATAAAAATCAAATGAACTTTGGATCCATTAGCATTATACCGGGGACAAATATAATAAGAGGTCCAAGTGGGCCTGATATCGCTCAACTGAGTTGCATAACTTTACACTTTACGATTTTACTAAGCAGGTTACGAGGGGTATTTGAAAAGTTCTCAATATCTTATTACAACTTTTTTGTTTCTTTGAACCTGTCAATAAATCAAACGCCGATCGATAGACAAAATAAGGCTCTATAAAATGATCTGCAGATGCACGTAGATCACGCCGGACACCTGCGTGTCGGAGAAGGAGGACAAATCTACTACCGAGCAAAGAGCATACTGTAAAATCCGGGCGCTCTGAGGGTACTCTCCTACCGATATCAAGGCCGACTTACCTAAAGTTTACGGATTCAATTCTCTGTCATATCCTAAAATTTTGAGGTGATTTCATTGTTTTAAAGATGGTCGCGAACCCATGGAAGATGACGCACGATCTGGAAGACCGTTGTATGCAGTTGGTGAGCGGGAAGTCACTGCTTTGAAGCGGGATATTGATGAAAATGCTCGATACATGTTACTATCATCATGGGCGTTCATTCGTCAGCTGTTTGTAATATCTTGAAGATTTGAAGCTCAGAAAGGTTTGTACAAGATGGGTCCCTCATTTGTGGACGGATGATCGAAAACAGACTCGGGTTGAAATTGCCAAACAACTACTCGCCAAATATAAAAAGAGTGACCAGAGACATTTGAATGAGATTGCCACATGTGATAAAACATGCATTTACACTTCTGAACAGGACTCGAGAGAAAATTATAAAAGTTTGAATCTGGAAAAAAAAAAAAAAAAACCCAGCAGAGACCACAAATCGACGACAATAGTTGGACTGTCAAGAGAGTTTCATACGCATTATTTTTCGATGCAAAAGGCTCGGTCGTCCACGTACCAGTGCCTGACTCTGTTAGTGTCACTGGACATATGTATGCCTCAAAAATCTTGCCAAAGGTTGTGGAACTCTATCGAACCACCCGCCCGCATAAATCCGCAGTCGTGACAAACTTCCTGAATGAGCACAGCATCAAAACTTTGCCATATCCCCCACTGAGCCCTGATTTTAGCTCTTAGTGATTTTTGGCTGAATCCCGTTATAAAAATATTCGCTGAGGGCAAACGATTTGACAACCCCCATGCGGTTGGAAAGGCAGTTTCCAACGAATGAACAACATACCAAAAATTGAATATAAAATGGCATTTAATAATTGGATAATCTGACTGAGAAAGTGTGCCGGTGTGCACGGGAAGCACATAGAGGGGATCTACTGACGTACTGTTCACTAATAAAGAACTTTGTTGTACACCGCAATTATATTCAGACCCATGTAAGTACCCCTCGTAGTGTTATTAGAATACAACAGTATGTCAACCATCTCCTAAATTTTATGTCGTGTTGATTTATATGTTTTACTATAGTCTGATAAAAAAAAGTCTTTCCAAAGATATAGACATAAATCATATGCATAGTCTTTTGCTCATAATAAAACTCATTCCAGATTTTGATGATATAAACATATTTACAACGTTTTACAAAGTTTTATCGAAACCAGATGAGAAATATAGTCTCTAGATCTAGAGTGGAAACAAATTCAGCCAGTCAGATGAAAGATCATCCCAATAATATGCGCATATCTCCCTTATTACAGAACCAGTCTAAGACAATGCTGATATAAGTTAATTTATTTTGGATGTTTTTTTTAAACCAATTTGGAGTGAAATTGGACCAAAATTCGATCTTTAGAGTTGTAACAAGCTCAGTCAATTACATACATGATGCTCATGAATGAACTCGCCCAACATTATGATCGCATAAGACTACTGAACAAGATTGATCAAAATCTGATCAGAAACATATTTGCTACTGTCGAAAAACTCAGCCAGTCAGATGTAAGATCACATCATTAATATGCGTGGATGACGCTCATAATCACACTCAACAGAGATCATGCTGGTATAAGCCAATCAGTGATGTAGCAAGCAACCACCCAAGCAATCCCGGAGGGAGCGGGATTCCCATAACAACTTTGTCGTGGGGGGGGGGGGGCAGAATTTCTTCCTACGCCACTGAAGCCAATTTACCAAGTTTGTTCAAAAACCTATGATATACACAATATCTAGAGTGTACCCACTCAACCCCACCCCAACCCCCGAAAAAAGCTGTCAATAAGATAGAAGATTACCTGATAAATACGCATTGGTCTTGCTCATAATAAAACTCATCCAACATCTTGATGATGATAACCAATTAACAAGTTCGATTAAAATCATGTCAGAAATACTGTCTCTCGAGTAGTAAGAAGCTCAACCAATCAGGAGCATCATCACATCATTAATATGCGTAGATCTCGCTCATAATAGGCCTACTGCGCGTTGAATATCTTGATGATATTATCCTATTTACCAAAAATCTGATCAGAAACAGTCAATAAAATGTTGACAAGCTCAGCCAGTCATATGCGTGGAATTCGCTTATAATTTTATTCATCCGTATCTTCATGATTACAAAATATGTTTACTATGTGTGATCAAAATCAGATAAAAACTATGACTTCAAGATTGGTAACAATCTCATCCAATCAGAAAATCAGATACAAGGTCACCTCATTAATATACGTGAATCTTCTCATTATCGAACTCATCCAACATCTTGATGATATAAGCCAATATTCCAAGTTTTATCAAAATCGGATCAGAAATATGGCCCCTGCAAGCTCAGTCACTTAGATGCATGACCACATCATTATTAAGTGTGTGGATTTCGCTCACTTCCATATCTTTCGATATATTGATAATATAACCCCAAATGCCTAGTTTGATCAAAATCGAATCAGAAATATGGTCTCCAAAGCAGTCTTGGTGATATAAGTCCATATTTCAAGTCTGATCAAAATCGGATCAGACATACGACCTCCAGATTGATAACAAACAATTGTTGACGGATGGACGCACGTAGGGCCATACTATAAGCTCACAAGGCCTTATGGCCAAGTGAGCGAAAAAGTAGTGTTCTGCATTTTTGTGGTTATAATGTCAATCGAAGACCATAATTCCTCTTCTTGCGGTTGGTACTCGTACTGAAATTACGTTCTATGTGACTAAAATGCACGTTGTGTTTTGATCTTTTAAAAAAAAAAAAATGGAAGGACTTACAGTTCAATATAGTCTTGTATTGTAACCTGGTATCGTCACAAGAACATATATATATATATATATATATATATATATATATATATATATATATATATATATATATATATATAAACATACATACATGTGTGTGTGTGTGTGTGCGCGCGCGCCCTGGTCATAGCCTAAATACACAAAAATCCAAAATCGTGTTTAGAGGGTAAATGTTCTAAAGAAGACTATATGGTAACTTAGTGGACCTAGAGCTATGACTTTGAGTAACAATGCGTAAATTGTCATACTTTTCATAAAAAGTTGCCAGGAGTTCTCTCTCTCTCTCACACACGCCACATTCCATGTTCGTTACATTTAGTATGCGATTTTACAATAGTTTTGACAAATGCGTATGTTTTATCAACTCGAAGTACAAGTAACTGGCTCATTCAGATGCTATTTCATTGTTAAATTTATCAATAACTTATATAATCATCTGTGAAGTAATCTAATTCGTTTGTAGCAGTGCGACGTGTGTGTGTGTTACTGAGAGGGAATGCATGTGAAAAAGTAACAATTTATCAGACATGAATCTTATTCTCATTCATTAATCAACATGCTTTGATATCTGTACTATTGTTAAACTGTTCGGATTTCTCATATTTGTCGTACATTGCGACACTTATATACACTCAGAATGAAGGATAAAGATGTAGGTGTACAATCATTCAACATAAGTTTTCAGCTTTCAGATACATTCTTTATATTCATCTCTAATCTACACAGTATAAACGTAGAAAAAGATCAACTTAAGCTTTAATACCAACTATTTGAACCTGTCCTAATTTACTACGTCATTGGAAAATCCCATATCGATCGGACGATTACTAGCGCATGCGCTAAGTTCGGTCACTGGACTATGAATCACTCTAACGTGCACGATGAGCAAAGGCGTGCGGACTGAGAAAACTGGTAGTAGATGACGTATACCTGTTTGGAATGAAATGTTATAATCTCCCTAGCAACAAGATGAATGCAGTCATTTTTTTTATCACATAATTATTCCTTTGTATGCAGATGCCGTGTGTTTTGTAGTGTAGTGGACTGATCGTAGGTTTTCGTCCAAGTGTATCCCACTTCATTGTCGACTGTCATATTTAAGTAGGTAATTGATATTGTCTTTTTCATTATAGAGTTCATGTTAAAGTGTCATTTTCATTATCATCATCAGCAGCAGCATAATAATAATAATAATAATAATAATAACAAAAACAACAACAACAATAGTAGTTGTAGTTTCTACACCGTACTTCCGAAGATGTAATATCATTTGATACAGCCAGCATTAAACGCGTTCTTTGAAATCAAGGGGAACAAGCAGTATTTTTATTTTTTATTTTTATTTTTAAGATTTACTCTCAACACAACACAATCACACATCATGTTAGCCAGGGTTTTAGTCAAACATCAAACTTTCAGAATGAATTCCTTGTGTCATAAAACTTAGTCATTTAAGCGAGAATTTGATGTCAACATGTATTTCAGTTGAAAAGAATATTTTCTACATTTCATCATCTGTAGTGGAACTAAATGGACTTATGATGCACCTCCACTATCAACATGAACAGAGATTCAATACAACGTAATATTCTGCCATATACAATACTAAATCCAGCCGGGGGGGGGGGGGGGGGGGGGGGGGGGGGGGGGGGGGGGGGGGGGGGGGGTGGGGAGAGAGAGGAGGGAGGAGGCGTCCTTTGTTTTTCTTCTTTTTTCATGTGGTGATGGTTGTTAACACTCCGGATGCTGTATTTTTGATAGGATTTGATAAAACTTGGTAAATTGGCTTATATCACCAATATCTCAGTCGAGCATCACTATGAACAATATATCAAGCATATTAATGATGTGATCTTACATCTGATTGGCTGAGTTTCTCGACACTAGTCACTATATTTCTGATCAGATTTTGATCAAATTTGAAAGGGAAGGAAGAATTTTGACCTAATGCTGGACGTAACCTACACTTTACAAAGTAACAATTTGATGTCAACATTTGTGGTTTCGTTGATGAATAACATTTGGTTTTCTAAGGGATGCAATAAAGGCGACGATATGGAACGAAACATGGGCTTGCATGTACCTTGACCTTCACCTGCATAAACAAAAACGTTGGTCATTGCGACCTGAGTGTCACTGCGTGGTCAATAAAAATCGAAAAACGGGAGAGAAAAAAATATTCGTAAAGTGTGGTGTCAGTCCGAGATATGATTGAGAGTATGTCATTGAGACTAAACGACCCACGACAATAGGCGCATGCGTGGTCCCTATGTATTGTGAACGCCACCAAGAAATGAGGAAATTTATTGTGAGCAATTGCGGTTACGACATCAAGTGCTGACGTTAAACACTGACATGCAGTCTCATTCTTTATATTTTTGAGAACTACAGGGGGACTCAAACTGTTGTTTAAATTTCATACATAGCCATAAAATTATTATTATTCGCCACTGTCAATGCTAATATCTTTTTGTTTGATAGATGATCGCTGATGCACATTTGTTTGGTCAATCACCTTAGAAATAAGATCACAGTCTAATGCTAATGAAATGTAATAATATCTTTATGAATTAGTCTCTTTTATCCATCTCACTGAAACACTTTTTTTGTGTATTGTTAGGCTTAGTCGCCACTTGATTAGTTTGTTTGTTTTAAAGATACTTTGAACTCATTATTCGCCACATCATCCTAAGGAAATGAGAGCTATGTGCCCTTCTCAAGGACACAACGAAATAGCCTACCCAGGCTGGCCTGGGCGGGTGTTGAACCCGTGATTCTTGGATTACGAGTCTGAAGCTTTTCCAACTGAGTTTTTGAATTTTTTTCTTATTTTTTTCTTCACGTGTACAGAAAATGACTCCTTCCTGTGATACGTTTGATAGGTTCAATCAGTGCAGAGGTATAATAAAACAATCCTTTTGTAGATTTTGTACATTTTGTTTCCTTTAACATAATTTCTTGTAGTTTGAAGAGCTAGAGTGGAGAAATACCGCCCCCCCCCCATCTTTTTTTTTTTTCCTTTCGTTTTTTGGCAGTAAACATGTTTGTGTATAGACGACTTGATACTATCTTAGAGTTAATGTGATCTGACAAAAAAGGTTAGTCTGCTTTAGAGTTAGTTGTATTCAGCTTTAGGACGTTCATTTCTTGTGTCCCCTTATGTGATTCCATATTCGAATCCCATTCTGCACGTCTTACACAAGAATTTACCGACATGCATTTTTACATTTTTCGAACTTGACCTGTAGTTGGCACCGTATAACCACTACTGTGCTATGGTGCCATGAAACCCTATCACACACACACACACATACACACACACACACACACACACACACATATATATATATATATATATATATATATATATATATATATGCTAACATGCATTTTCAGGACTGTATGTAAGGGATTAAGAGCTCTGAAAATTCCGTTCAAAAAATTTACACGCAACGTTAGCTCCCTGTATACGCACGAGGACTTTAAACATTGCATTTTCTTATGTCTGAACTAATTTCAGGAGTATCTAAATGAAACTTCAGAAATGGATTAAACCACTTTAAAAAATCTCCGACTCTCAAATACCTTGAAAACAAAAAAACAAAAAAAAAAACAAAAAAATCGTGCATGGATTTATTGCAGAAAAAAACCCTCCTAATATATCAATTACATTAGTTTTTTCAAAAAATAATTATCTTGAGGTAAAAGAAAAAAAAATATCCTGGCTCGAAGGAAAATCCTCGGCGTCCTCCCCCCCCCCCCCCTCCGAAAATGAAATAACAGATTTTTATGTAAACTCGTGTACGTAGACATGGTAACAGAGTTAGTTATAAATACATGCTGAGTTTATTTGTTCATATCAATAATCTGACCTTTATTTTATCATAACTTTTGAATTTTAAAATTGACTGGATCACAAAAAGTAATAAATGCTTTATAAAAACGCTGTTAAAAAAATAATAATAATTAAAAAAATGATTACATGATCGCTGAGAGCAATTCGTATCTATGTCAACTAATTGCATTATTTAAGCAGTGCTAAAACCCCCCCCCCCCCCCCCCTCGATTTTTCTTCATATCTAACCAACCTTGATACTTCAACTAATACTTAAACGACACGTCAGGCTCGTCGAAGATTTTTCTGATGCAACTACTCCTGGAGCTTGACCTCTAGGAAAGTCGAACTGTCAAGTCAATATATAGTGCAACAATAGCGAATAGCACGTCAGCGTAACTGTCGGCCCTTAGAGTGCCAAGGTGACACATTTTTTGTGTGTTTCTCATGAGCTCCTGTATATGATAGATAGATTGGAAAGCTGTATTTAATATGAATGTAGATTGGTACAAATGAAATACGTAGAATAAAAACACTAACATAATACGTATGCGCATGTTAATTGTCAAGTAGATATAACACGATTTAGAAAATAAAGCACAGTGAAGTACTCAGTGATTTCACAATTACTCGTAACTTACGAGTATAAACTGCCATTCTTCTTTTTGGACAGAGGCCAAGAAAGAAAGCCATTCATTCATTCAATATTGCATTCAGGTGGAACGAAGTGAAATTTATTTATTGATTTAATTATTTTAACAGGATCTTTCCATATTATTAGGTTTCAATTTGTTTCTAAATTGCGAAATATATTATATCGCGTAGATTATGACAGACAATGTTTCGGGCATACCTGGTACTGTTTACCATCTAATTTTAGACGTAGTGAAATGCAGCTCAGAATAAAAGTGGAAAAGAGAGCTAACCCTTGTAATGCAGGACGAAATTTCTCGCACCAATATAATTATAATATTGCGATCTAACATTGAATGAAAGACATGAAATCAAAAGGTTTGTGCGCGATAACTACAGGGCAAACCACAGTTGAAGTCAGAAATTAAAAGGAATAGAATATTTGTACTGTTATTTATATTCGAGAATTGTTACAGATCAAATATGCGAAGGTCAGATTTCTTCATCTTGGAAAATGAAAAGTTACAGTGCGAGAGCATGTATGCAGGCCCACGGACAGAAATTCCGGGCTTCTAGGTAGAACAGTCTTGGATCCAAAAACAAGTTTAATTTTTTGTATATAAAAACCTGTTGCAGTTTGTAAGAACTAATCAGTAGAATAAACAACATAGACCCTGATCTGCCGGTGCATTATGCGACGGCATATCAGGGTCTATCTTGTTTGCATTTGTACTCGGTTTATACGCGAGTAGAGACAGTATACATTCTCCCAAGCTGGAACTCTGCTCAGCAATAACAGATTCATAGTCAGAGATTGTGCAAAGTTAAAATAATAATAATAACAACAACAACGACGACGACGACGACAATAATTAATAGAAGTAGTAGTTTCTACACCGAACTTCCGCAGATTATAATTTTATACGACCAGCATTAAAAGCGTCCTTTTAAATCAACATGCAGTATGTTTGTGTTTTAGATTTATTCTAAACTCAACACAATCACAAATCATGTTAGCAAGATTTTGGATTTACACTCAACACAACACAATCACACATATGGTTAGCAAGATTTTGGATGTACACTCAATACAACACATTCAAACATCATGTTGGCAAGACTTTGGATGTACACTCAACGCAACACAATCACACATCATGTTGGCAAGATTTTGGATGTACACTCAATACAACACAATCACACATCATGTTGGCAAGATTTTGGATTTGCATACACTCAACACAACACAATCACACATCATTTTAGCAAGATTTTGGATGTACACTCAATACAACACATTCAAACATCATGTTGGCAAGACTTTGGATGTACACTCAACGCAACACAATCACACATCATGTTGGCAAGACTTTGGATGTACACTCAACACAAAACATTCACACATCATGTTAGCAAGATTTTGGATTGATACTCAACACAGCACAATCACACACATCATGTTAGCCAGGATTTTTGTCAAACATCAAACTTTCAGAATTAATTCCTTCTGTCATCAAACTTTGTCATTTAAGCGAGAATTTTATGTCAACATGCATTTCCGAAATAATCTCACCATGCAAATTTTGCTTTTTCGTCGGTTTTTCTGCAACACGGGCGATGAGCCCTAAGTAAATCACTGATTATCCGATAGTTGGATCTTTTCCGTGCACATTGATATAAGAATTGCTGACAGGAATCGTTTAAGTTTTTGTTCTCTCAAGCATTTTTTAAAACGCACGTAGTTATTCTTATGGTACAGTCAATGTCATGCCGAATTTATGATAGTTAATTATAAGGACGTAATCCGCTGTACTGTAGTTGAATGAAGTATTTTCAACACCATTTTTGCATCTATAGAGGAACTAAATAGACATGCGATGCGCCTCCACTTTCAACATGTACAGAGAGATTCAGTAGGACCCAAGATTCTGCCATATGTATACAAATACTAAATATGGATTCGGGTGGTAGTGGTGGTGGTTAACACTCCGGATACTGTATTTTTGATAGGATTTTGATCAAACTTGGTAAATTCGCTTACATCACCAAATCAAACTTTGTAAATTGGCTAAATATCATCAAGATCTCAGTTATATTATCACTATGAGCGAGATCCACGCATCTGACTGGCTGAGTTTTTTGACAGTAGCAAATATATTTCTGATCAGATTTTGATCAAACTTGTTCAGTAGTCTTATGTTGTCAAGATGTTGGATGAGTTAAATCATGAGCAACATCATATTCATGCTGTAATCATGTATCTGAATGGCTGAAATTAATACTACTGCGAACCACTGGAGGGGTGGGGTGGGGTGGGGGCGCATTGCTTATTTAGATACACCCTTTGTTCCAATAATGGTCTCTCTGCCAATGAAAGGCAAGGGGAAATTTGGACATAATACTGGATGTATCCAACACTTAACAAAGTTGCAACTCGATGTCAACATTTGTGGTTTCGTCGATGAATAACATTTGGTTTCCCATGCGACACAACAAAGGCGAAGAGAAGGAACGAAACATGGGCTTATATGTACCTTGACCTTCACCTGCAAAAGAAAAACCGTTTGTCATTTCGACCTGAGTGTCACTACAATAAAAAAAAAAAAAAAAAAAAAAATCAAAAATTAAAAAGCGAGTTATGATTGAGAGAATGATATTCAGTCTACGCGACCCACGACAACAGGCGCATGCGTGGTCCCTATGCATCGTGAACGCCACAAACAAATGAGAAAATTTATTGTGAGCAATTGTCATTATTCCATCAAGTGTTGACGTTAAACACTGACACGCAGTCTCATCTTTTATATTTTTGAGGAATATAGGGGCACTCAAAATTGTGTCCAAATCGCATACATTGCCTCGAAATTATTAATATTCGCCACGTAAACAGCTACTTTCTTTCATGATCCTCAATGTTTTAAAGATGATCGCTGATTCTCATTTATTTGGTCAATTACCTTAGAAATAAGATAACTGTCTAATGCTAATGAAATGTAATACTATCTTTATGAATTAGACGCTTGAATCCATCTCATTGAAACACTTTTTTGTGTATTATTAGGTTTAGTCCCATTTGATTAGTTTGTTTGTTTTAAAGATACTTTCAACCCATTATTGGCCATATCATCCTGAGAAAATGGGAGCTAAGTGCCTTTCCAAAGGACACAACGAAATAGCCTAGACAGGCTGGCCTGGGATGGTTTCGAACCCACTACCCTTTGGATTACGTGTTTGAAGCTCTACCAACTGAACTCTTGAATACTTTTTTTCACGTGTACAGAAAAATACCCCTTCCTTTAATAAGTTTGATAGGTTCAATCAGTGCAGAGGGGGGAGAAAAGAAACCCTTGCAGATTGTACATTTTGTATCCTTTAACATGATTTCTTGTATTCTGAATAGCTGGAGTGGATAAATAACCCCACCCCACCCTCCAACCCCACCCATCTCAGTCCACCGCCATCCACTTTTTGGGCAGTAAACATGTTTGCGTACAGACGGCGTTATACTATATGAGAGTTAATGTGATCTGACAAAAATGTTGGGCTGCTGTATTGTTAGTCGCATTCAGCTTTGGGACATTCATTTCTTTTTCTTCCCCCTTATGTGTTTCCTTATTCGAACCCCATTCTGACCGCATACATACATACATACATACATACATACATACATACATACATACATACATACATACTAATATGCATTTTCAGGATTTTATGTGGTGAATTAAGAGTTCTGAAATTTCCGTTGAAAACATAACATGCTACGTTAGCTCCCTGTCTACTCAAGGAGACTTTGCGCATGACATGTTATTGTCTGAACTAATTTCAGGAGTGTCTAAATGGATTAAACCCCTTCGACATGAACATACCATTTAATTTTTTTTTTTTTTTTTTTTTTGGGGGGGGGGTGTTTATAAACAAATCTCCTTCTCGAAAATAGCTTGAAAAAAAGTTCTTGCTCTGAGATATTGCAAAAAAGAAACCCCTATTATATCCATTATATTAGTTTAAAAATAAAATTATCTTGTGGTAAAAGAAAAAATAATATCCCGACTCGTAAGAAAATCCTCGGCCTCCCCCCAACACCCCGAAAAGTAAATGGTTGGTCCCTAACAGACTTTTTTGTTAAAACTCTGCACGTAGAGATCGTAACAGATCTAGATTCAAATCCACGCTGAGTGTTTTTATCCATACCCATAATCTGATTTTTATATTATCATAGCTTTTTATTATAACATTGACTGTATCACAAAAAGTACTATGTGCTTTGTAAAAACGCTTAAAAACGAGCATTAAATGATCGCCCAGAGTAATTCGCATCTATATCTTTTGTTAGATAGTCTATCATTTGCACAGGAGTAAGAGCCCGTGTTGTAGAAGAACCGACTAAAATGTGGAATGTGTACGCTACGGTGTGAGTTGTGTTAGTAGTAGTGGAAGTGATAGTGGTGGTGGTAGCAGTAAAGTCAGATGAATAATTTCATAATTTAATTTTTCATCAACCAAAAATCAGGTAAATGCATTATTTAAGAAGTACTAAAAAATCCCCTAGCTTTTTCTACATACCTAACCAACCTTGACACTTCGACTAATACCAATACAACACGTCAGACTCTTGGAAGATTTTTCTGATGCAATACTCCTGCAGCGTAACCTCTATGCGGGTTGAACCTTGAAGTCAATACTAGTATATGGTGCAACTGTAGCGAATAACACGTCAGCTTAAACGTCGATCCTTAGAGTACCAGAAAAAAAAATAAAAATAAAAAATTGCTCATAAACTCCTGTATGATAGGGAGAATAGAAAGCTGTATTTAATATGAATGTAAATTGGTACAAATGAAATAAGAAGAATAAAACACTAAAAAATATACGCATGCGCATGTTGGGTCAAGCGTTTCAGAAAAAGTATTGTTAAGTAGATATAGCAAGAGTTTTTAAAAAAAATAATTCACATTGAATTACTCAAGAGATTTCACAACTAATCGCAACTTACGAATATAAATTTCTATTGTTCATTTTGGCCAGATTCCAAGAAAGAAAGACATTCCTTCATTCAATCATGCATTCAGGTGGAACGAAGTGAAATATATTTATTGAATTAAATATTTTAACGAGGATATCTGATATTATATGGTTGGCATCTGTTTCTAAGTTATATTAGGCAGATTTTGATAGTCATTTTTTCGGGTGTCCTTGGTAGTGTTTACATTCTAATTTTAGACGCAGTGCAGCTCAGAATAAAAGTGGAAAGAGAGATAACTCTTGCAGAGTGGGACGAAAATTCTCGCACCAATATATTTTCAATATAATTCTAATGTTGAGATCTATCGTTGAAAGAAATTTTTAAAATTAAAAGGAATTTTACATATTAAACACAGAATAAACCACAGTTTAGCTCAGAAATTAAAAGGAACAGAATATTTGTATTGTTATTTTTATTCGAGAATGGTATGTATGAAATAGTCCTTAATGCAAGAAATGCAAAGGCCTGATTTCTTCTTCCTGGAAAATTAAAAGTTACAGTGCGAATACATATATGTTTTTATTCTAGTGTGTACATGAATACACTATTATTATAACTTTTGTACTGCTGGGAATTCATATGCTGTTGTAGACATATTTTGCGAATCTTTGTTTTGAAATCTTACTTTTTATATTCCTTTCTGTTTTCTTACTTTCCTCTTTATATTTTCTCAGTGTCCATTCAAGTGTAACTTTCTCTCGACCGATTAATGTAAGGAGACCTTATTGCACTCTCAATTAAAGCTGCTCTGAAAAAATAAAAGATAGGGCACGCTTGTGCAAATTCGAATTTGATTTTTGGCGTATGTCTATTTGTGTGTCTGTGTGTGAATGTGTTACTCCGTGTGTGATGTATTAGAGAGAGAGAGAGCGCAAAAGCATGTGTGCACCAAGCAAGATTTCGACTCTTGAACTCTAGAGCAGTTTCGCATCATATGTGACTCATATTAAAGTTCAATATACGATATTTTTATTTGTCGACACACCTACAATTTTATGTTTATGTGATTGCATATGTGTGCTAACGAGCATGCGTTTGTCCAGTGTTATTGTGTTCGCTTGCCTTTCCTTATTTTAGCCTCCGGTCCTACATTGGTCGATTAAAATAATTTTGTCCACCAGGAAATACATAAGTACTACTTCTGATGTCAGATATTGGCTGTATGTTATTCTCAGTATTACAATTTTTGTTCGATATACGGCCTTGAGATTTAGTATTAATATGTTCATTTGTATATTCTCATTAAACGTTTCAGATTATGTTGTGATATAAATGTCTTTATTGAATCTTAATGGTAGGGAGCATACCATATTATATTTCCAGACACATCATTCATTTCGTTATACTTGCAGTTAATTTTTTGACAAGTAAGTATCATACATGAATATATTTATTTACACACAGTAAGAGTCTCGTTGGCTGGAAAACTGTTAACGTGAAGAACCCTGATGGCTCTAACTTGTTTTTAAAGACACGACAGAAAGTTTACAACTACGAACCACAAATCTCACGAACTGATTTGCAAGGTCCCTTGATTGTACGAGCTATTGAAATTCTTAAATGCACTGGATAAAGTAAGGTAGCTAAATTAGTTACTGTTTTGACGATTAGCTCTACATTAATCAGTCAACTTCTGAACACGCACACGTACACGCACCGAATAATCGAGCGTGGTGGGCTCGCGACCAGAAAGGTAAGGGTTCGAATCAGACAGTTGGATTAGCCCAGGTTGCTGGCGGTAGTTTGTTTACTCCAATTGCCTCGCACTTAATAACCTTTCGTGTGTTGCAGTGCTATAAAACACCAAACAAAACCGAAATCTAATAACTGAAAATAGAACCTCGAACACTGTCGAAAACTCGTCACGGACGACCATTGGACGTTCAAATCACTAGCAGAGTCACTCAGATTACCTCATTCTTGTACGCTGCTGTGGTCAGTTTTATACCCGCTGTTTACATTTCTTGCCTGTCCATTTAATTTATGAACGTACTATTCCTGTGTTTGACCAACCATCTCAAGCACTGGACATGCTATCTGACATGATATCTGTCCAATTTTGTGCTCATAGCAAAGTGTTCGATACACTGTTATACTGAATTGGTCACATTAAAGAATCTCACAGCTTGAGGTGCAAATTCATGCATTTAAAATAACAAGTCTAATGATGGAGAAAGAAAATCCGTAATTTTTAAAGTTACAATCCTTTTTATATGCTTTATTGCATGATTTTTAGCTCTAAAATTTACTGTAATATTTGTCATCAATCCAAAATGGTTATTAATGAGAAAATTAAATACATTTCAGACCCCTGTTTACGAATAGAGAACAAAAATAAAAAAAATGAAATAATGACTGAACCGAAGGTGTTGCCTATACCAATACCTGTTGTTCTTAACCAGGAAAAAAATCCCTATCGATAGTTTGGAGCTTTTAATTGCCATAGAAACGCGTGATCATACCGCTAAACACGCACTGCCAAAATGGTCATGATGCGATGCAAATATTATATTTTGTTTCTTTTTTGACTATTGCACGATTGTTGATGTCTTAAAAAGGTTTGACCGATATTCAATATTTTTAGTGGAAACTCCCCCACCCCCACTCCCCACCCAAAAAAACCCCCATCGCCTGAATTTTTTTTTTTTAAGTTTAATAAAGTTGGATCGGCTTTATAGCCATTGTGGCAAATGTTAAGAATGTATCCACATTTATCTCGCTGTAATACAATTTGATGGTTTTGCCTAAGCAATGTGTCTGAAGTAACTAACTTGATGGATAGCAAAATGGACCTACGTCTGGAAAACGTAGTGTGAAATAAGAGTCCTTGCTTCTGATACATTTTAAAAAGGTTATTGTTATAAAAAGAACATTGCGATGAATAAACCGCATTATTGGGGGAAAAGTATGAAGAACATGGACCTTTCAAACTGTTGGTTTTGCTTAGAAATGATATAAACGCGAATTTATCCGTGTTTTAGGATATATGAATTATATAATCGGCTGCAACCATATATTAGTCTACCCTTTTTTCCATTTTTTTATTATTATTGCAATTTCAGTAAGATAATGAGAAATTAAAGAATACATAGTATCAAAAATCTTCATTACACTTTTCCTTAAATTTTCAGTTTTTACATATATTCATTAATCTACGCTTATGTGCTATTATGTACGATACCTCCTATCTTTCGCTCAAAATACAAGATATAATGAAAGAGAAAAAAAACAGTGTTCTCCACGGTTAATTTTCAAATCATAACCTATCATAACTTAAACGATGATATACATTTTGAGACCTACATACTATGTTTAGAAATTATAAGTAGGATTATTATTGTTTCTGTGTAACATATACCCAAACACATTCACATATACTCAATATATATATATATATATATATATATATATATATATATATATATATATATATATATATATATATATATATAAATATATATATATATATATATATATATATATATATATATATATATAATCACTCACACTCACGGAGTCTATTAGTTTCAATGCTCACGTATACCCGCACACGTACGCATATGTTCATACACACACACGCGCACGCACGCACACACGTACACATATGTTCATACACACACGTACGCGCAATGCGCATATACATATAAAGCAACGTTTATATCAGTGGCGTAGCAACCGCCTAAGCGCAGGGGTGGGGGAGGTGGCCCAGGCCCAGTGGAGGCCCAAAATTCCCATCAAATAACTGTTTTTATTAGGAGTGGCCCCATAAGTAAGTTTTGCGGGAGAGGGCGTGCCAGAAATTGTTGCTACGCCACTGCTTTATATATGTTGATAAAATATTTTGTTTCATGTTTTATTTACAATTCTACGACGTATAGCATTCAAGGTTAGTGATTATATTTTTTCGGTTAATTGTTTTAATGTGTCAATATATTTGCATGTAAAGCGTGTTTTTTTAAACAAATCGTATGTATTAAACTGGATATTGGATTGTTGTATACTTTCAGAAAAAAAAAACGTATATCTAGTTGGATACTTCCTATTAATAACACAAGATTTATACGATGAATACAAAACACACACAAATATCATGCGTAAATCTAAAATTACTATAATTAGGCAGATTTTGTAACTTTCAATAGTGAAAAGTTAATCAGATAATTAACAATACTTTTTTAAACTGGTAAACTTTGGAAAATATTACTTGTTGCAAGCAATTGAAACCATGAATCATAAACGTCACATCACGTGTACACTTGTGCAAGATCAAATTTGTATAAACCACTTTCAAAATGGCAGGTTAATCGCGGATAAAGTTATTCCGACCACGTGACTCACAATACTTACAATTTTCATCAATCGGTAAGATGAAAACTGTTTTGTTATTTGAAGCTCTTTTCCCAAAAAAAAAAAAAAAAGTGCTTTAAGGATATAAAGAATGTATAATGTATATCAAGTTTGATTATCTCAGAGACATATTATAATAATACAGAAATTAAATGCAAATATCTTACTTATTAAGGAAAGGATATATTGTCCTAAGTGACACCTTACGAAGAAGCATATTTCAAAAACTCTTTGCAACAATTATTTTATTCACATTGGGTTTGCCTGCCTGCAAAACATAATTTTATTATGTATTTGTAAATTTTGGACATCAAAATTATTCATAGCTATCTATGCGGTAAACCCAAACCTTTATCTTAAAGCTCGGATATTTTCGGGGGCATTCGTTAATATTCAAGTGAAAATTTACAATTTGATTCAGGGACTCTACGCGTTCCAAAAGCTCACTCTTCTGACATTCATTTTTTTTTTTTTTTTTTTTTTTAAATTAAATTATCGACCTATGGCTTGTAAAGAAGGGTTTGCATTGTCTATACACTTTATTTTCATCGAATGTGGTAAGCAACAGTCACGTAAACTATCGCTGTTTGCTCGCGTCATGGCGTAGAATATATTAATTTCAGAAGGTATTTCAGTCATTTTGTTGTAAAAATACCCAAAATCCACAGAAGAAAGCACACCTGATAGGCCGAAGTGACAAACTGACATACCGATCAAATACTAAATTACTGGCATGCAATCTTGTTTCTTGCAGAACTCTCATTACTAATATTATGGAAAAATGGGTAACCAGTCTAGATATGGATCAACATAAAAGAGAATACATACGGGTTTGGACGGCCATGAAAAGTAACATTCTTGTACAAAGAATCTGCTGAGAGTTTATTCTATTTGTAACTTAAAAAAAGACAATGTTCTATTGATGCAATTTCAGTCCTTTGACAGACTTGACCTTGAAATACTCAGTACTGAAATTAGCACCTGATTCTTTATTTGCGGAATAGAAAACACGTTTCAAACGCATGTAGATAAAAAGAAGGCGCAGCTCATGTGGTTTTCTCTACGAAGGAGCTTGCATCAAGGATGGGGTCTATACTCCGAGATATAGGTTTGATCGTGAGTGTTTAGAAATGCAAGTTATTGAACTTTTAATATGATGGTGTTTACATAGGTTTACCGTGGGAGTTGAATTAGTAAGATGAGTCCTACAGGTTGGTTGGTTGTTATGGATTTAACGCCATTTTTCAGCACATGATAGGCTATACATGGTGGCCAGTATATTTGGTGAAGAACCCGAGAAAACCCCGGGAAGAACGACCGACCCACGGGTAGCTACTGGCAAGCTTTCTCACATACCCACGTTGGCCGAGCCCGAGAATCGAACCCACGAAGACAGAGGTGAGATGTCAGTGATATGTAAAGGCTAGATCCTTAGACCACTCGGCCACCCGGGACCCCGAGTCCTACAGGACTCACGGTACTAAATATACCGAAGACGGGGAACCAGTCTAGAAATGGGTGAAGATAAAATAGAGCATATATGGGTCTGACTGACCAGGATTGGTTGATAATGACAGTAAAAGTTTAGTGAAAAGAATCTTTTCAGAGTTTATTCGAGTTGTAACTGAAAAAAACAGAGACCATGTTTTAGTGATGGAATTTCAGACCTTTTACAGACTTGAGTTTGGAAAACACATTTCTAAAAAATAGCTCCTGACTAAATGAGGAATTGAAAGCACATTTTTAAACACATGTAGATCAAGAAAATGCCGCGGCTCATATTGTTTTCTCTACACAGAAGTTGTCATAAAGGATATGTCTATACTGATAAATGTAGGTTTGATCATGATAATTCAGAAATTTAAAGCTATTGAATTTTTAATATCATGGTATTTGCATTGGTTTACTATGGGATTAAAATTAGTACCGTGAGTCCTACAGTAGTTTCAGTTTGGCGAGGTATCAAAAACCAACCGGTGTAAAATTAAATTCTTACATGTGTATTTTTATTCTCAGCAGTATGGCTTATATACCGGCATGCATATTTACGAGTCCATATGATGTCAATTCGAAAAAATTTGAACTTATTATGATTCTTAATGGTATTATATTCACAGTCGTTATAGAAATGTTTGCAATAATTTTTAAATGCAAGGCACTAGGCACGTAAGATTTACTTCCAGTCCAGCCCGGGTCCAGCCCAGGTCGGCTGCCTCATTGTGTCCTTGTGGAAGGCCCATAGCGCCCATTTCATCGGCATGATATAAAAGTGCTCTTAAAAAGAAAAAGCTGCAGCAATAGACGTATAAGGGGTGGGGGTGGGGGAACTTGCGGTACTACTAACCTGTCCAGCCTGTGTATGCAAATGAGTCTGTAATGTGTACTTATGATTACTTGAGTATGTACAAGCGTTTACTGTCTCTTTCTTTTGACAGCAGTAGGTATTCTTTTTAAAACGAAACCCACACCTGCTCAATAATTACAAGAATATTACTGCTTTCAGTAGAATACCGGACCTACTGTTCCTGTTCCCTGCCACGTCATATAAAAAAGTTCTCTTTTTCAAAAACAAACAATTAATTAAATATAACGGCACCTTTAAGCTTTTTGAAAAGTTCGTGATTTTCGGCTTTAAATTCATGATTTAACATATTTTTCCCAATTGATATTTACTTACTTCTCTTAGTTCCAGGCTTACTCAGTGGTTTTATGCAATGCCGGATTAAGCTGGTAGGAGGCTCTGGAGCAATTTTAAAAAACTGCCTCCACCCCCACCCCCCCACCCCCCACCCCGCCAAAAAAAAAAAAAAAGAAAATGCTATTTTACTGCAGAGGCTTCATTTGCACCGCCTTTAATCTGGCCTTGGCTTTATGTCATATAAGCGTAAGGAAATAAGAATCGTGTAAAGTGTATTTAACTTACGAGGACGACATTTATTTGTGCTTGCTTTCTGATAATCAGCGACATAACGTTTCCATTTATAAAATGCCGTGAATTCCAAGATGAGATTGTCTAATGACAGGGCTAGAGATGACACTTTTTTAAGTAATGAAGCGCTGGATCGGTGTACGAAAATGGTAAAATATTATAAATACTCGTTAACCTTTTTTTAAACTAGCGGCTAACCGCTATTAAATAGCATTAAACCGCTTTTTGATAGAGGTTCATCTCTAAAAACAATGAGTAAACAGACAAAATATTTTCAAGCAGTTACCCGGTATCTGTAATTTTTACCATTTTTTTTATACCATGCTCTGCACGACAGAGCACCCAACTCTCAGATCTAGTGTTCAGTAGCACCTGCTTTCCTCATCTCTCTACTCTCAACACCCATCCTTCCTTAATCCCATCTGCAGTCTACAAAACGGTGATGAAAACAGAGACACGATTTCCTCAGCCCTGTATGAGGTTAGGAACTAGAGTGCCGGTCTCAGATCAGACCAAGTGTTTCTAGTATTAGGTCTATACTTACTTACTGCTTCCATATGTACTATTCATGGCTTGTTCTGGAATTAGCTTTTCAGTACATCCTCCTATCACATAAGCAGACAACATCATAAAATGCGTATGTTTTATTTAACTGTAAGATGCATTAAAAACGAAGCCACCTTATAAAAAGAACGATAGTCACAGTTTAGAGGCACATTTACAAAACTGAATCGTATTAGGATTAACATTTAAAAAATTATTCTGTGTAAACAACCCAACTGTAGCAATGGCGGCATATGGTTGCCGTTAGTTTTCTCCAGGTGAAAGTCGGCCACCATACGTACCTATACTATGAATGTTCTGATGTTGCAAACACGTTCATATATTGCACTATCTGCTAATATGCACGTAGTTTGTATTTCCTTACATACATAGTCCTATTTGACTACCTTTCGTCATTAAGAAACTCTGCAGGAGTGTTGGTAGCAATGGTTGACCCTGTGTACTGAAAACTTGCGGCATCTCCTTGGAATAAAAATACATATACTGACGGATGTTTTTTTTTTTTTTTATGGCAAAATAATATTATTTTTAATGACCATTAAATTATATCATTCATTTTCTATGAATACATTTTCTGTCCTGTGGTAATAACGTCATTCCAAAGCTGAATAAAGCCACCCAATATACATCTTTGCTTGCCAAGTGTCGTCGATCCATTTCGTTCCACACCAACCCTTGGCATATTTAGCTAGCTGAAATGGTATCTACTGCTCAGGTATCTGATTGGATGCAGTTGAAAGAAACTGATTCAATCACATCCTTTGTTACATTTTAATCTGGAGATTGTTAGGATTAATCATAGCGGCTTCCTTACACAAAAACACATGTCGCACGTAAGTTTCTCCAATTTAAACATTTTAAGCAACTTTTGATTCCGAGTCAATGCCTTAGGAGATCGTGGAAATCGCTTTATGGAATACCTAACATGTCATGTTACGAGCTCTCTCATTGGTTAATTGATTTCGCTTGCTATGAAGCATAGTATCTTGTATTCGCAGGACGGCACTTGTTAAAAACACCGTTTCAGCCATTTAAACCACCTCTGCTATTTCTGCGAGACAAAATTATGCCTCGTATGTATCTCGGCGCAGTAATTTTCAGAAAAGTCATACATTTTGTTCGCCAGAAACGTCTAAGTCAAAACGAAACCGCAATCGGCTTCTACGATTGGATTGACTGTTGAATTGACCGAGAAGTTAAGAATGAAAAAATAGTTCGATGAATTCACAACTTCTCGGTCAATCCTTGTTTCATAAATAGCCGATGTGGTCCGAATGGCAGCTATTCGCATATATTCAAAGTATGATCCGTAGGATTTACCTCGAAGTTGCGAATGCGTTTCAACTAGCTAAATATGTCAAGGGTTGATGTGGAACCAAGTGGATTGACAACCCTTGGCTAGCGAAGATGCCCAAGATCTAGTGTTTTTGTAGCTTTGGCCACCGGTGGGGTGAACCATACATATTCACCACTAATTACAGGCGGTTACATCTGGTTTGGATTGGTTTGGTGTTTTACGGCACATCAACACAAATAGGTTATTTACTGCTGAAGGAATTGGAGCAGAATGCTTTGCCCAAGAACACACCACGGTAGCAGACCAGGGCTGATCCAATGGTAGGGTTAAAATCCGCACCAATTCAGTCGCGAGTCCGGCACGCCAACCAATGAAACACTGCGACTCCTGCCTCCTTTTGTTGCCTCTTGTGATGTGAAGTAGGGCGCATCTGACCCATTCTACGTTTACAAGTCCGCAGGGAGTGGTTACATCTCACCACCAGAACCAATC
The DNA here is from genome assembly GCA_029931535.1 of Margaritifera margaritifera. Classification (NCBI taxonomy): domain Eukaryota; kingdom Metazoa; phylum Mollusca; class Bivalvia; order Unionida; family Margaritiferidae; genus Margaritifera; species Margaritifera margaritifera. The sequence continues at coordinate 1,447,637 of JAQPZY010001250.1, read as the reverse complement.
AATTGTATATCATCGGCTAATAGCGTCAGACGAAGGTACACGGGTAATCTAAAGAAAATTCCAAAAGCACAAGCATTTTTTTTGTTTTTTCGACATGCACAAAAAGTCAAAATTTTAGTCAGAAAAGGTAAGGCTTCTATTAACCAACTAGAATTGTTACCTGCGAAATCGTTGAATGTAAATATTATTTGTGAATATATCCAACTTTTACCAAAGAGAGTCGCGATGGCGCAAGGTTAGCATGCTGAACTCGCAAACAGTGGGTTGTGGGTTCGATTCTTGCCCTGACCAACCACTGGTTGGCTGCCTTTGATGTATCGATGGGCAAGGCACTTTACTCCCATAGTCTCGGCACTCAATAGTCTTTCGTGTATTTATTTGTTCTTTAAACAAATCGAGCTAACCAATTTTACCAAGTCCAGCACGGCCGTATAAGGTAGTTGTTATTTGACAGTATGCTCTGTCCATTTTGATCCGAGATGGAAAAGGACATAAATGGAAATATGCGTACGTCTGTCCACACCATATATTAACCTCCGTGTTTTATTTCTGTACTTTCTTTTATTTGAATACCATTTTATCCCAGCTTCTTTGGATTTGAAATAAATATATGAGTTCAGTATGCGTTTATCTTGTATCATCCTTGTTCATGAGTCATCCCGTGAGGTGGGGATTTTTCATTTGTTTTACAGTGATATCACATTGCTTGAAATTAACCTTAATGTTAAAATTCTTTTTTAAAATTCGCTTGTACTTCAGTAATGTGGTCAGCTTCTCAAGTACAGTTGGCAACAGAGTCATTTTCTTTTTTTGGTATGTGGAGACATCTTGACGTGCACAACACCAATTTACCAAGAAGTAGATCATTGTTACCTACTTTCCACCCTTTCCTAACTTAGGTGAAATTTTTCGTTTACCTCAGTTTCTAATATACTATTGGTTATGGAGTAGTGCATCTTGTTGGGTAAAATACCAAAATCGACAGAAGTGGGTCAGTGTGATCTATATTTCAAGCTTCAGTGACTTTATAAGTTTTGCGTTTTAGCCATTGTATTGGCCACAGAATCATGTGAATTGATATATCGATGTATTTTAGCTGGTACAACACCATTCCACCAAAAGTGGTTCACTATGACCTATATTTCATTTCAAACCTCGGGCGCAGGCTCGACATGCAGGCTTTGGCCAGCTTCTTGTTTGTCTAAAATACATTAAAAAAATATGATCAGCGCGATTTTTGAACTCTTAATAATATCAATCTAAAATTATAAATCAATTATGTGATCGTGTATCAATGCAATTTCCGCAAGTCCCTGAAGAATTAACCATTAAAGGGGTACGTTATACAGTCATCCCTTGTATCTGATATCCCTCGGAAGGAAGATGTCAGCGATGATGATGTCTGACGATGATGATTCTAAGGAATCTACTGCTGATGATGACAAAATGTTTTTGATAGACATATAGATAGACAGACAGACAGATAAATAGATAGATTCATAGACAGAAAGAGAGGCATATAGATAGACAAATAATTTGGTAATTAGTAAGACAGATAGATATACAAATAGACAGACGGACAGATATATATATATATATATATATATATATATATATATATATATATATATATATATATACATACACACACACACGCACACACACAGACAGATGAGATATATACAGATGTTCATATAGTGCAATAGTCTTCACAGTTATTTTCTTAGTGACACTCGCTATCTAAATTACTTGCGATATTAATTGCTTCACATTTAAATGAAAATTTGATTTTACACGAAAACATATAAACTTGTGCACACGCAGATGCAAATGCCTAAACTTCTCCTTGAACAATTTTCTATGCCATTCCAAAAATGACACTATTAAAAAATCGAACTCGTTTTCATTTGTATTCTCTTGCTGTTTTTTCTAAATTCATTTAGCAGATTTTACAAGTTGGGTATTTCGTTTTCTTCCACGTTAAAAGTAAATTATTCACTTATTTGCAATTAAAACTCCACATTATGTGAAATGATATGAAATAAACAACTGATCTTTACAAATATTTACATACATTCATGGCCTCTTTACAAATACTTATATACATTCAAGGCTTTTTATTTCTTCTCTTTCGTCATTTCACCATAATTTGATCCAAACCCTTCGTAAGGTATATTCCCGGAGTAGATATTGACCGATTGTTGCTATATTTAGCGCAGTGACCTTGATTTTCGCTACAGTCTGATGCAAGGGCTATTCGCGCTTTCAAATCCGTGTATAAAATGCACTCGGCTCAGAGCTGATCACGCACTCGTCACAGGAAAACAGCTGATCGAGAAACCGACATTGACATACTCAACTTCGCAGTTTTCGAAATCGGAGTGTTGTATAGCCACATAAACTGAAAATTTGAAAATGGTTCGTGTTATAAGTAATTCATTCACCACACCACGAAGCCGACACAGTTCGGGAGATGTTTTAGTGGACCAAATGACTGCCGAAAAAGCGGTGACCGCATTAAACTACCCAGGACACAGATCAAGGTTTTCCCCTTATCCTATGGATCGCGAGGAAATGCATGTGGAAATGAACTGTGACACCGATTCAAGTACTAATGATTCTTTTAGTGGAGGAGAATCGGATTTTGATAAGAGGGGAGAGGTTCGCTTAGGCGAAGATGCGTTGGAAATTGAAATGAACGAGGTACGCTTGTTTAGATATATATTGAATACATTGACCGAATTTCAGTTGTTTTCATGTGTTGGTTGTATATCTACGTACAACTGCGTCTTTAGATCTAATTTTTACACATTTAGATGTCACTGTAGGATATTTACCTTTGTTTATTTGAGTGTTAACTTAAAATTCCACCTTTATCGGTGTAAAATAGAGCCGAAATGGCTTGGGTGATCAGCTGTGCATCAGCTGTTTTACCGGCGAGTCGTCAAGTCGCGCCCTCTAGCGGGAAAACCCCCAGTCGAATATGCTGGAACCGATTTGAGCAATTAACCGACTTGCAAAGCTACAGTGCGCCCTCTCCTGTACTTAAATACCGATAACTAATTCATTAAAAAAAGCAAGGATATTTTCCTTTTATACTTTATTGGTATGTTCAGTTGTGCAACGTTTGAATTTAGCTTCGAATTTACCTTTCCCCTGAGATTTTACCTGCTTGAAAAATTTGACCTTGCAGATTACGTTGTATTTTGTAGACAATATCTTGTGAATGATTTCAATCATACTCAAACAGAAACATTTGTGTGTAACATATTTAGAGCTTGCTGTAGAAATTAGAAACACACGGAAATTAATGCGCAGAGAAAATCTGTTCATGGACATGAAACATTACGGATGCTATGAGAATATCTCACAAACCTCGATTAGAAGGAATTCAGTCATCAGAAATGTACATACACCAGAGTATGGTATTGAGTGATCTCTTAAGAATATGGTATTGAGTAATCTCTTAAGAATATAAGAATATGGTATTGAGTGAAGACTTGGATCTATTGGTTGTGCATTTCACGGTTTTTATTGATTCACTTCATGCATAGGAACCCTGAATAATCCTGCAACTTGCCGACCCCCCCCCCCCCCCCTTCTTTCCTACAAGTAGAACATTGGCTGGAAGTCGAGGTTAGCGGGAAATTGAGGTTCGTCAGTATTGTTTCAAAGAACAGTGAAGTGATGGAAAAAGGGGGTGGGGGGGGGGGGCAGAGAATCAAGGGAGCACTGTACTTGATTTGCAAACGTTTCCCACTTAACTACGGATATTTCCAGTGAAAAATTCTTCAGTTTAATGCAAACAGCATATTGAACGGTTATATTCATTGACAGTTAAAAGCCAATAAGAGGTTTTACGTATGATACTTCAATGAGGAGTCGGGAATAACATAAAACATCCGTCTTATTTTCTAGTATTACTTTTTCCTGCCTCTTCCTTTTACAGATTTGTGAATATATTATAATATTTCATTTTATTTGATGACCTAATTTATATAACGCAACATATATTCACGAAACTAAAGGTGTATGCACCACTGTTGCATAAAGTATTTAGTATTAGAAACAAATGATATATTTCACGCGTGATTTAAGTGACAGCAGAGGCATGCAACATAATACATCATAATACATAACATATATGGTAAAAACAAAGGAAGAAAAAGTGAATCGTCAATCATGATTTCTTTTCGTTAAAACTCCTCGTGTTCAATTTAAATTTGCATTTCCAAATATGTACTTCTCGCATACACCATGCATCATGACCATATTGGCATAATGATTTTTGACAATTTTCGCGTGAAACGTTTTCATCGGAAAATACAGAGGGCGCACTAAAGGTCTATAAACTTCTTCCATATATTTTGTTGATTATTCTCAAATTTTTGTCCGGACAGACCATGTGCTTACGACATGCATCTGTCAAGGACCACAATTGCTCTTTTATTCCAGTTTGAAAACTACATACACATTTTGATTGTTCACCGTTAAAAAATCTGTTGAGTAGTTTTTTGTCGTGGAAGAAACCAGAGTGAATAAAAGGTCAATGTCAAACTATTTTTTTAAAATGTTTTTTTTTTTACGTCGTACATATTTAATGCAGTATTTATATGACTGTATTTTGGCCTTTCAGGGGGATGCAATAAAAGAGAAGAGAAGGAAGATGAGAAGGAGGGAAAGGAACAAAGTGTCTGCTCAGGCATACAGACAGAGACGCAGGGATCAGAATGCCGGCGCGCAGAAGGTATGCGATGTTAAGAAGAAAGACTACATATTTCTTTGGCAGTTATAAGTAACAGTTAATTAGCTTGTATTAATCCTCGAAAGAATTTCATGTCCATTCACAAGCTGCAAATGATGAAATGACCAAATTTACCAGTAATAATGTTATAAAAAATATTTTGTATTAATTTAAACCTAGGGCTGGTTCAGTAGAGGGCTCAATAATATTATGGAATCCTGTTCTAAGTACTAAATTAAATGATAGCTGTTCTCTTATAGTAATTGGGCATATAATGAAAATTTGTGCATATTTTGTTGTTTTATAATTTACCTGTAAATGCCATTAAAAGTCCGTCTTAATTGTTTTGACGTTCTGTAGAATTATTCACTTTTTCTTCTTCTCTAAGTTTCATTGCAATTTTCAGTATGTTTTTCTTGTCCAAAATTCATAATCATTATGTCTATTGTGGTCATGTGGTCATTTGCTGTCATTTCATAATTTATTATGACCTTTTGTTGGTTTATTTTTTTCAGTCTTGTTATATTTGGTCCGGTGTTTATTGTGCCCTTTATTTATTTATTTTTTATATTTATTCTAGATGCTTGATGCCCTGGAAGCTAATCACAAAATGCTTCTTGAGAAGATTCGCCATCTTGAAACTGAGAAACACATTGTTGAGGAATATCTGAAGACATGCGAGAAGATCCCCTGGTGTCCTCATCATATTTCTTGTCCTCCCTGTACTTCTACAGGAACCCCCACTGGAACCACAGCTACAGGGACTATCAGATCCTATAGCAGCCTATCAAGCGCCATGGAGACTGGAAGTAGTGCCTCATGAAAGGGGCATCAACTCTGATCTGCATCCTGTTCTCATGTGGTGTAAAATCCTCTAACGATGAGTTGTGTTCTCTGTGGGGATGGAATGAGCTGGCCCTGGCATATCCTACCTCTAGGGCATGAGACGTTACCGTGTCGTCATACGGGCAATTGACGTATTATTTTGATACAGTCTTTACATTTTATCCAGCTGCACTTTATCTTATCAGAGGAGAAGCACCAACATGAACAATTAGTCTATTTGTTTCCCTGTTATAAATTATGGGATACATAATTATGTATATCTTGAATGAGAAGTATTGTTCATGCTTGAGAAATGAATGTACGTGATTATTTGTGCAAATAGTTTTAGTATAATAGATTACATAGGCGTGATATAAGATCTATTGTAGTTTCATAATTTTGTACTTTTGCACTTGTTCCATCATGATGATCATTAATAAAATGTTCATTAAATAGATTTTGTTGGTTTCCTTGGTATTGAATTTTGTAGCTACAATAGCAAATGCCTCACTCAGCCCTTACCCATCCACTCATCTTGTAACACACATATAAACGATCTCTCACATTCACTCTCAAATGCAGCTGCTGTGACACAATGGTTCGCATGTCTAACTCGCGACCGAAATGGTGCCGGTTCGAATCCTACCATCATATCATCCTGGGCTAGCTACCGCGGTGTATCATTGGGCAAGGCACTTTACTCCAATTACCTCTGCACTCAATTACCTACTTGTGTTGCTGTGCCGTAAGACACCAAAACAAATCCAAACTCCCCCAAAAGCGATCGTAAATATCCACCATTCTATACCAACCATTCTATACCTTTTAAAAACTGGTGAATACAAATATAGTTCTGTTACTTTCTCTATTTTGAAATGTTCTTTACTCGGAAAAATTGAACTTTGACCTCCAAGAGGTAATTATTGACGGGCCAGTCACAAGTGAAGTTACCATAGAGATCATAAAGGTAGTGTACATGTATCATTCAAATAACAATTCCATGTATTTAACACGTGTATTTTTCAGCTCTTACACATACTGAAATTAATTTTTAATCCGAGTTCCAACATAAATGTGACCAAGAACGTAAATCTGAAAAAGAGCAAGTTGATTATTCTTTTATTTATCCATTTATGCAAAACGTCATATATCGCTTTTCTGTCCATCAATGCATCCACCCATTCACCATTCAGCTCCGATTGTTACACGTGGATTAATTTATCTGTTAATCCATCGATATATTTCTTGTCTCGCCTGTCGATAGCTGTAACGTACTAAGGGGGGGAGGGGGAGTGACGGGGCGCCTTGGGCGCCAGAGGTCTTGGGGCGCCAAAACAGCTGATAAAAATTCGGGCCTTGTATTCTGGCCCTTTGGGCCATCATCGTCGCCCCGGGCGCTATTTACCCTTAGTACGCCACTAATCGATAGCATACTAAGGTATACCATTCTGGCTACGATATTGATGGCGTTGTCATAAGACTGATTCTGTTTGTACCGACCGGATATGCAATAATTTCCTGTCTCGCCTACTTAAGCAGAGACCTGCATTACCATAAAGCTCTTCACAAGGGAGACGGAGTTATATGTAACCCTTGTTTTTATATTGTTAATATACCTATGTTGGAAGGAAGACAGCCTTAATTCTTAGCTGAAACTCTTACAGCAACCTGATTTTTCACATATTTTTAACCTCCCTACACATCTATCTCTATATTTATCTGTTTGTCTGCCTGCCTATCTATGTCTGTCTATCGCTGTATGTATGTCTATCAATCTGTCTATATATGTCTATCAATCAATTTATCTATATACCTACCTACCTAAATATCTATCTATCTATCTAGTAACGTCAACACGTACATAGATTAGTTTCAGAAAAGAGTGTATACAAATCTTCCAAAGTGAAAACGTTAAGGACTTGGTTACCTTGCATGAAATATGAATTAAAATACATATACAGTTTTAGAGAAACAATCTAATGAGATTTAATTATTTATTTATTGTCTTCATTTACTCCATTGTCTGAAGATTTTCACATTTGATGATAATAATATAAGCTGAGAAAAAAGTGAATAACAAAGCAACATTTGCATATATATATATATATATATATATATATATATATATATAAGTAGGATATATCTCCCATAAGTGATCAAACATCTCATAAGAAGTATATCTACTATCTGCATTTGTTTCATACACTACAGTTTATCACTTTTACTCTGATTCATACTAGTTATACTGATATTGATTACTAAATAACTGCAAGTCAATGTTTGCCTTTAAATGGAGTTTATATTCAGTTAGCAGATAATTCGAACGGACGACCAGCGGCAATACTTTATTAATGCAGCTGCTTGTGTGTGTGTGTGTGTTTGGTAAGCAAGGCTTTCTTCTATAATGTTTTTCAATTAAAGCTGTTGTCTATCCTCTTTCTGTATCTTCATGTGATTTACTTGCTGCTTTGAGTATGCTCAGCTCGCCTATCTCGCCAGAATGTTTGCTTTAACATGCATGCTGTATTCAATTCTGCATGTGCCTTGTTGAGTGAGAACAACAGGGGCTTTGTTTAGGCATAAATATATATATATATATATATATATATATATATATATATATATATATATATATATATATATATATATTGAATGAATTAAATTGTTTGGTTTGTTTGTTTTTTTGGTTTTACTAAAAGCCGCGAATGTTACTAACTAATTGTCACAGAATGTTACTAATTGCTATTAAAAGCCACTTAATATCCAAGATTTACGAAAAGGGGGAAACGGTAAACAGGCAAAGCATCTGTATAGCGTAAATTCAACTATTACATGCCGGACATGTGTAGCTTTTGTGTACATTTATATCTAATTACTCATACGGTATCTAAGTTGAGAAAATAGATCAAATTTAAATATGTAGAGTTAAGACATCCGCTACAGTTACCGAGTTCGAAATGAGTTGAAACAAAAAGCAAGATAATAATAAACAACAAAGCCTTGTATCTGTACAAAATCTGCAATGACTACCTATGTTTACATTCCAATTGCAACAAACGATCGGCATACACTAATATCGTAAAAAGATTAATTCTTAATCCTTAACTATTGCTGGATACCAGAAACATTTTTTTAGCATTGCCTTTGTTAGTGTCGTTCTAATCCTATCTATTTTGAAGCTTAACATAACGTTAGTATGTGTGTCTATCTCTAATAGAGATAAATACTCCAAGCTCAACGGATATACGCTAAACTTAATCGTTGTTTACCTATGTACATAATGTTTGTATTGATTTGACGTTGTAAACACCTCCGTCTATTAACTCCTCTATTGTTCTTCAAGTTCTGGTGCTAGTTTTTCCATTTATATATCTGGTCTGTTGAGTTGCGTATTCTCTCTGTAGTCCCTCCACCTCATCATTGTATTTGATAGGAGTTAAATCTCTCGAATTCATTGTATCTGTTACAGTTGTATTTTCTGTAACAGTTCGTTTTAAAGGGACTCGTCGCCAAAGGCGATGCGCTCAGTCGGAGCAATGCACACCTCTCATTTGTACCGTATGTACTGGCGTATAATAAAATACCAACTGCAAACTGCATAGACCCAGATCTGCCGTCGCATAACGCACTGGTAGATCTGGGTCTATGCAGTTTGTAAGGGCTAATCAGTAGAACAAACAACGTAGACCCAGATCTGCCGGCGCATTATGCGACGGCAGATCAGGGTCTTTGTTGTTTGCGTTTGGACCCGATTTATTGCGAGTATATACGGTAGTTTATTTCCTCATCTTTGGATTCTCCATGTAGATAGTAAATATAGCAACATTTGGAATTTGTTGCATGCTTTAAGTTTGAATCCTTGCTAAAGTCCATCAAAAGTCGTTTTAATCTGCCGTTTGCAAAACAATTATTTGTATCCTTGCCAGCAAAGAATATAAAACCCCAGCTTTAGAAGTGACAACAAGGAAAGCGATTACCGTATATTCATTTTGATCCTCCAAACTAATCCGCCCATGCTTAAATAGTTTTACAAACTTGTTTTGTATATCTGCAATCATGTCCAAATCCTCCTTGTGCTGTATGTATTACATTTCTTCCTTCCGATTAATCTCTTTTCAATGTTTGCAATATTCCATAAATTCATAACTTATTTTACAGGTCTCTTTCATTTTCAACTAGTATAATTGTATCATCTGCATACTACATAACAATTATTCTAATATATGTGGCAATATCTTTGTCAGTGATTTTGAAATTAACACCCAGACAATTTTCTGAGAACAATACATTTTGTAACTCATTTAAATACATACAAAATGAAGTGTTGAAGATCTTCCCCGTAACGAGTAGCTCTATTTCTATCTATCCATCCTCCCTAGTTATTTTCTAGTTGAAAAGCGTATTCACGAAGGTTGTAAGTTTCGCCTCACCAGTTTTGGAATTGCTCCATCAAGTATTGAGGTCTTCATTTTGATTTATGTATTTACCTATAATTATATATATATATATATATATATATATATATATATATATATATATATATATATATATATATGAAAAAGTGTCATGATTTTAACTTTTGAATTACATCATTAATCTGCGATGTAGTTCATATTGTATAACATTATCAAGCTTGCCACCTCTCCCAAATAATACCCTTGCTTTCTACTTGCTACTTACATGTATTCTCCATTTATATACATAAACATATCCTGTACCGCAGATTATGTTCACAGTGTGGATAAATTTGCATATGTTGAACTAAGGCTATAAATAACTGAAGTAACTCATAATAACATAATTGTACCTCATGTTCACGTGATGAGTACGGTCATCACACTAAGATATTTATCTCCCTTGGCCATTTCTCTCGATATATTTGTGTCGCTATTTCTTGTTTGTTCGCTAACGGGCTTAATAGTCCGACTGGTCTAGTGATTTTATTGTTCATATAATAGCCTTCAGTCTGACTGGTCCAATAGGTTTAGAACATTAGAAATTTTGACAGTAATGAAATTAAAATAAATTGTTTCGGGAAATTTCGTAGTGTCTTTATTTCTTTATGCCTGGGCAGTGCCTAACAATGAAAAATGATGGTACTGTTTTTTAAATTTGACTATGGTCAAAAACTTTCCAAATACCTACTACTAACAAGTAATTTTATATCCAAATTCAATTTTTAGGTATAGATAACATCTTGTAAAGAAGCTGTCGAAATGTTTTCATGCCTGATCGCTAGTATTAACATCTGATATTTACTACCAAAATTTCATAGTATGGTTCTAGCAGACAAAGAGTCAAAGATGGATAGACAGATAAACAGATATTGTTATTATTTAAAAAGTGATTTGCTTTGTAATGTTGATCATGGGTAAATAATCCACTCATGACATTTGATTATTTCGTCTGAATGTAAAATTTTTTGAGTGAAACAAAAATGAAAAAAAAAAAAAAAATTAAATTATGAAAATAGGGATTTAGAAATATACTACTATATATTGATTAATGTACTAAGCAACATACGTTATTTACGGTATTAGCTGAGTTAGAGTATTGTAAGACTTTTATTATGAGTGATTCCAGTTTGCACTGAAGAGACTTTGTCTCATTTTCTCCTCTTTTTTTTTTTTTTTTTTTTTTTTTTAAAGGTCGAGATTAATTTTTTTTTTTTTTTTGGTGTGTGTGTAGAAGAAGAAGAAACAGAAAAAGTTTACATTAAAAGAGACAGAACAAAGAGAAAAAATATATACATATAAACTGACACATACATGTATATATAAACATGTATATAAACATGAGCAGAAACAAGACACTAAATGTTAAGTTGAAAGATACAAGCAATCATTTATATAAGTGTTTATGTAGATTACTTATTTATTCAGAAAATTGAAAAAATTAAATACTTCAAAGAAATCAAAGATTATTTTGTGTGTTCTCTTTACAAGCAGGAAAGACGATCTAAACTTTAATATTCTCTATGAAACACACACACACACACACACACACATATATGTATATATATATATATATATATATATATATATATATATATATATATATATATGACTATTTGTACAAGAACTATTTAGTGAAATTTTTTCCTCAACTATAAAATACATATAATACATTCTGGAATAGAACTTCAACATTCAAAGATGATTTCAAAGTTTTTGATCTGTAGATAAAATGTTTTGTTTTATAAGTCAAGAATAATATTGCTTGATTAGGATTATCCACTGCGGGACTTACATATCGAAAATAGGTGCACAATTGTTACGTGGTGCGCGTCGATCAATGGAACTTATTTTCTCAAAAATTGTTTGCACTTCATGTCGGTCAATTTTAAATATCTAAAGTTATTGACCAAGTGAATAAATTACAATCATCAGGAATAGATGGTCTAACAGCAGAATTAAAAAAACAATTTAAAAAGAAAATGAAACCAATATTACAGGTACTACACGGCAATATCTTCCGTGATAGATGGAGCGATAACAGCAGTGCTGGATTACCCAATAGGCAGACTAAGCACGTGCTTAGGGCACCAGCAAAGCAGGGGCACCCCAAAAAGAAAAAAAGAAAAAGAAAAGAAAAGAAAGAGAAATGACGGTTTAGTATTGTTTTTATTATTTTGAATTACATGGGGAGGGGAGGGGGGGCACCATAATCTTTTCAGTGCTTAGGGCATCTAAAGGTCTTAATCCGGCCCTGGATAACATTAATACGTAGGCCTAATGGAAAGGGAGAAGTCACAGAGCTTAAGAACTTGCGATAAATTTCACCATCAAATGTAGATTATACAATTTTAAGAAAATCCTATCAGACAGAATAAATCAGACAATGAACCAAATTGTCAGTACGACTCAAAGTTATTGGAGAAGTGAAGAAACATAGTAAAGAATACATTAACAGTTAATTAAATCAGTAGTAAAATAACTAGAAAGAAAAGGGGAAAATGAGGCTATGATCTTAATACATTAGGAAAAGGGTTTTGCAAGAATTGACTAAAACTGTATTCAAATAATTCTCAAAAAAATTGAATTTGGAGATAATTTCAGAAAATGGGTCGATATCTTGTTGAATAATATAAATTAATTTCTTCGTACAAATCAATGGAGCCTAATCTATCTGTCTGTCTATCTATCGATCGATCGATCTATCATCTATCTATCTATCTATCTATCTATCTATCTATCTATCTATCTATCTATCTATCTATCTATCTATCTATCTATCTATCTATCTAAAGATCTATGTAAAGTTCTTTCTCTGTAAGCCCATGACCTAGAAAATAATGAGTTCAAAATACTTGGAATGATAAGTTGACACAAACACTACTACTGAAAATGCTAGAGGTAGAGGTCAGAGGCGATATATATTTGACCTGCCCGTTTCTGTTTGCTGTTTCCATTCTCCCACTCAGAACCTCAAAACTTGTGCATGCAACGATAAGTTTTAAAGCCGCTAATGTAAGCAACACACACACACACACACACACACACGCTGACATAATTCTTTTCAAACTTCTTTTCTTGCTATTGATTCTTTTGGCAAGTATGATAAATTGAACCTTTACGGGGCCCCAAATCCAGGGGCGTAAACAGCCGCCATAGTGAAAATGCAAAATTTCTGCTCGGGAAGTCCCTAGTTTCCAAATTTAGATAGCATTGACCCAAATTGCACTGGAGAGCGTCATTCTTGATGACGTGGCCAAGTACATTTGAGATTCCTTTTTCTTTTCCCTAAATGTAGTCGTGCCAACATGACGGTACAGGTTACCTCCCTTAATTTAAATGTTGTAATACGAACATGTGCTTTCTAGACAGGTCCAAACATGTTATCGGAATCCCCAGTCTTAACAATAGAAAATTATACCGCGTGCTGTTAACGGCTGGATTTTGCTTACCTTGTTGATTTAGGGTCCTTGGATCGATATTGCACGAAGAAAGGTCAGTCCTCTTTATTTATTCAATTTTCTATCCGCTTAGATAATTAGTAAGCAAGTAGCGTAACTGTCAATGTCAATGTTTGTAAACATAGCAGATCATTACATAGCATAGACAGGGGGCAAACGGCAAGGTGTCGACTATCTTATCATTGTTTCGGTTAGTTATCACAGTAATTAGATGATTTTAGCCACATTTAGACTTTCGGGATGCACAGTTTAAAGGCAAAATGCCACTTTGCTGCCAATATTGTGTCTATTCAAAATTCAAAATGTGAAATTGTGCATATTAGAGCAGGGATCCGGGTAACTATATACAGAAATAATAGTTACTATGATAATAACTAAATACGGTCATTTAAGCCTATTGCAGCCAGTTATAAACGATAAAGAGCCTTATCAGGGATGGATTACGGGTTACATTTTTATTGTTTTTAAACTTGCAATCGTACAATGTTGGAGTAATGAAATTATATTCTGTAATCTACCTGTACATAATCTGACCCTACCGAAGAGTATAGCAGGAAAAAAATCTGTCCAACATAATTTCAAATAGATAACTTAATTGACGAAGCATGACAGTGGCAAATTATTTTTTTTAAAAGAAAAAACAAACATAAAGTTTCATCGCCTTGATGTGAAATTGTTTTGTTTTTTTTTAAGCGCGGTATACAACATACGTCATAAATTATTTTCTATAATCTTACGTTTCATAGTTTTAAAATCAGTAAATGATCTACCACAAAGCTCAATGTTGAAAAAAGTTGGAAGTACAGTTTCGATGTCGAGGACTAGTCAATAGTCATGTTGCTTGGATATGTTTTGAGCAGTTCCGAATGTAACCGACATCTTGATTTGATGTGTCAGCAATTTTGACTAGAACGTTTACAAAACGTTGCATGACCCCGCGTGACTTTCATGTCAATGAAATTACCCATCCATAAAATCATCGAAACTTCATAGCATCAAATTTATTCTCCACTTCCTCATCATAAGTGGAATTTAGCACAAAGTATATTTTCTTGCATTTTTTCTTTTGAAACTATTTACTTCGTGTCTGCGTAATTAACGTTTCAAGTTATTCTAAATAAAGCATTAAGCCATGATTTCCACCATTACGACGGAACAAGTAGATTTTCTCTGTTTTCTAGACAATCACCAGCGCATTAAAACCAAAAGCATAGGGACACACTGTGCAAATGCATATATGTCTAAAGGCCCCGCTATTGCTATTCAAAGATGTGTAAACCTCAACACAACAACAACAACAACAACAACAACAACAACAACAACAACAAATCGCTGTCATGGCGAAATACCTTTCTGTTTAAAGAGTTTGACTTTGACGATTAAATAGCTAAAGGGTTACACAATGAAAGAGTGACTTGTCATATGTACAGTACTTCAAAACTTAAAATTTTAATAATTCAATAATAATTTCAGGTAGAAATTTATTTAAATATTCATTTGCACCATTTTTCAACATGGCGATACATTTAGCATTAGGCATTATTTCCATGCTGACCATATAGACCTCAATATTTTTGGACGCTGGGTTAACCTGACAAAATTATATATATATATATATATATATATATATATATATATATATATATATATATATATATAAATCGGGTAAGATGTACTATTAAATATGAACTAAAAACTGCGAATTACAAGCATAACGTGTGCTAGTTGAAATTGGGTTTATCAAGGAATTAACGTATTAACTCTGGTAAATTCCTATACAAAATTCATATACTGACTTTTTAAAAAAGAAGAAAGAACTCGGAACTTGATCTCTAGTATTCTGTCATAATTTAATCCGCAAGCGGAGAGTTTTTACCTTTATTTCACAAAATCAGTTGAAAATAAGTTGAATATTTCGGATCCACGTTTGATAAGAGGAAATTCCCCATGAGAAAGACATGCGTTTATAAATAAATACATAGATAAATTTGACTGCTTTTATTTGTATTTACTTTAGTTTTCAGTTCTTTAAAATGTTCTAAAGACTGTCTAATAATTTGAATAACATTTTAATAATAAAAGTAAGGTAGAGAATTCTGCAATTTTTAGAGAGGCTGGGTAGGGAAAGGCAGTTGCTGACTAATCTTGCTAACAATTTATTTTAGATAGGAAAATATAATATATACATTTTGAAAGAGAACATTTATTTACACGTGATTTGACTGCAAGTTTTAATAAAATCTTTTTCAGGCTTGCTACTGTATTGTGAAACATTTAATTTTATTTTACTTGCTTTTTAATAATTACTTCATGTTGACGTTTACTCCATGCACAACTTGCACTAAGTCAAATCGATTACCCTCCACCCCACCACATCCCACTCCAACGTTAACCTGCGACTTTTCTTTTAGTTTCATTTACTTCTTTTCCTTTCTTTGTATCTTTTTTCTTTACTTTTAACGATAAATTCACCTGAACTCGAAGTTCTTTACACTTTTAACGTTCAAAGTTAGTTCATGCCCTTTAGTAATGTTCTTTGGCACCATAAAATCGGTATACATGTAAATGACAACTGTGTTGCTTTTCTAAATTTAGTTACTCATGAGTAGCTGGTTCGACCGGTGCCATTTTCGCTCTCATCCCGTAACAACTGAAAGGTAATTTACTGTACATTTATATACAGATTTAAAACGTTTCAAACTATTGAAATATAATGATTCAGAAAATAAATGTATGCAGTATGGATATTCTAAATTGTGCAACTAATGATGAGAAAATACGACTATTAAATTCAAAGCAGAAATGGCATTATTTGTTTACAACGAATGGAAGGCGGCCATTTTGTTCTGACCATTATCTTCTAAAATGCACGCACTTGTAATTTGTACTTTGTATAACGTGCTGTATTTTATTCTTAACAATATAGTTCTGGGCCCAGTTTCTCTAAACATCTGAAAATTTCTTCCTCAAATTGAGATATCTGAATAAATTTCTTATTGCTTGGTTGGTAACTGATTTTATCACGGAATATTCAGCAGATCATCTAGGATTACAATGCTTCAATAAAATCTTAAATTTTTCCTTAAAGAAGTCTTGCCTTGTCTGTGAGGAAATTATGAAATCAAGACTGAATAGGTCTCCATGTGTTCAATTTTAAATCTAGAATGTGATTTTGCATCCTATCTCTTCCTCTGACAAAAAATGTTGATATTGTCTGAAGTAACATAAGCAAGATAATGTAAAATCTCAATTTAAGGAGACATTTTGAGAATTTTTGTGAAACTGGGGCCCGATCATTAGGTCGAATTAGTTCTACAAATTAAAAATTTTACTTTACTTCTGATTTCGATACTGTAAATATGGAAAGTATTTCGGATGTGTTTTATTTTACATTAGAAAAAATAAGGATTACAGGTCTTTGATAGCGATGCAATTTCAAATTAAGATAAAATTTCTAAAAAGTCAAATGCACTAATGCATACACACCTATCTTCTGTTTAATAAAGCGAATGCATCATCAATAGTCTTCAAATAATACAATTATGTACAACAATTTATACGATACGATAATGATTGAAAGCAGTAAATACATTACTGACTAATAATTTTACTATCTATGGAAATATGAGATTTTCAACTATGTTATTCTAGACGAAAATGAACAGTACTGGCGAGATTTATTTAAATTTAGATAAAGAGTCCTTTAAAGCTTTCTGTCGAATACAGTGCTAAAACGTTTCACTGTTAAAATATACAAGTACAATAAAAAAGATTTATCTAAAAATATATTTGGAGAGAGAGAGAGAGAGAGAGAGAGAGAGAGAGAGAGAGAGAGAGAGAGAGAGAGAGATGCTACATTAATCCTGATGCATTTTTATAAATTGTTTAGCGTTTTAATCAACAGATATTAATGAGACCTATAGATAGAATAGATTTTTTGCTTAAATATAAATTAAGTAAACAGTTTTATGCAAGGAGTATTTGTGATATTACAAATATATTTAAATAATAACAAACGGAACACGAAAGAGAGGAAAAAGCAAAGACTACAAAATGTCTTCTTATGTTATATCAAATATGAAAACCATAGAATGTGAAATATCAGTATCTGTCAACTATTTACCTTGTATTTTGAGATAGATTGGTAATACATCTTCTATCAGACAATAATTTTATTTTGCAGTAACTCTTTGAGGAATGCATTACTATAAATAAAACAATAAATAAATAGATAGATAAATAAATAACTGCATTTAACAAACGTATACTAGCAAATCAAAATCATGACCATTATAGTTATCACCTTCAACAACAACAACAACAACAACAAAAGCGATAATAATAATAATAATAATAATAATAATAATAATAATAATAATAATAATAACGAATAACAACAACATCAACAAGAACAACAACAACAATAATAATAATAATAATAATAATAATAACAAAAACAGCGAGCCGTGATCCACAAAAAAAAAACTATTTTATAGAATTGTGAGATTTTATGTGTCCAAAACCACGAAGTCTAAGATGCTTTACACTTTGTCGGCAAAGGCAAAAATGTGACTAAGGCTGAATATATTGGACATATTTTTAAACGATTGTAAATTTATCAAATACATTATACAGTTAATCACATATAAAATCGTGTCGCAATAAGTAAAACAACATTTTGTTTTCAGGTAGCTAACTTTTAAAAATAGTATAAGAGGGGGAAAAAAAAGCAGTCTTCATTGAAATATTTTAAATTCATTTTTCTTTTAATAGACCCATGAATACTTTTGTAAATTGCAGTGTACAATACTATATCAAAGTTTGTTTACTTTTTTCTCTGTATGTCCAAAGATCGATTGCCGGCCCATTGAAAACTACTGTTGTACATGTGTCTATTGTCCTTTTAATTCATTTGATTTCATTTACCATGATCTTTCACCTCGTTGTTCATTTTACATCTCGATACTTTCAATGGTAATACGTATAGCTGTGTAATCCGTAATAAAAAGCACATTCTTTCCCATTTTACACACCCAGCCATGTTGTAAAGAATTATTATCTCGTGATGTAAAATTCCATATTTGTAGAAACAAGACCGTCAAATAAAGCGTCTTAACTGCTGATTACATTTACAGATAACAATTATATTATGGCATTTTCCGAAAATTTCAGGAATTACACACACACCAATATATATATATATATATATATATATATATATATATATATATATATATATATATATATATATATATATATATATATATATACATACATATAATCTTAAAAAATAAAATATAGTACTAATATATAAATGATTATTTGAGAACCGATACTTTGTCAGGTATTCAATGATAAACAGACGGATTAGATCAGCTGACTAAGGTTATAGTGTGAGTAGATACATTAGGATTTTAATGACTTAAATAAAGGGTTCTTGGTCATTCATAAAAAAGATAAATGTATATATATATATATATATATATATATATATATATATATATATATATATATATATATATATATATATATCAGATTGTAGACCGTAAAACAATTCACACATTAAAACATATGAGAGGTGGAAATCATTCAAAACTTTTCATGTAAATGATTTATTCACGTTTCTTGATGATTTAAAAAAAATGAATTATCAAGATTTTTTTATAAAATAACAACAGTTGCATAACAAAAACTTTCCCATAAATATTTTTTGTTTTTAATTTCGTCTATTTTGCAATCTTTTACTGATATTGTAAATTTCACTTGAATGTGCAATATTGCATCACTTACCCGTAAAGTGAATTCAAAGCTTCTTGGGGGAAAAAAAAAAGAATCAAAATACCAATCTTTGCTTAATAACACTAAAAAATCTTTGCTCTTTTTCCCCAACATTATCATGAGAATGAAACTCGAACCCTTATGGTCACGAGTCCAACGCCTTAACCATTTAGCCACCGCAACTCGGCACGTGCTTGATATACATTTCTGGTAGTCAGAATTTTCACGGATACTTTGCCGTTACCACCTTATCAAATAAACCTACAGAAATATTTGTAAACTTTTGCAAACACGTGCTCTTTTATTTCTAAAATACTTATGGTAAAATTAATATGTAATCAGTATACACCTTAACATACCGAAAAGCTCGAAATTGCAAAAGATATTGATAAAATAAGAAAAAAGTGTCTAACGATTCTTGAAAATATTTTAGGTCTACATATAATTCACCAAGAATGTTCCACAGCTATTAACTACTTTTGCAATATATATATATATATATATATATATATATATATATATATATATATATATATATATATATATATATATATATATATATATATATATATATATATATATAATTCATCGGTATTTCTCTATGCCCGACCTAAATAAAAGAAGTATTTACAACGTCAATAATTTCGTAGTATCATATCTTTTCTGGCACATTCTACTAATATATATATATATATATATATATATATATATATATATATATATATATATATATATATATATATATATATATGTGTGTGTGTGTGTGTGTGTGTTTTCTGTTTGTGTTTGTGTAATTTACCAGTATTTCTATATGCCCAGCCTAAAAAACAGAGGTATTTCGAACGTCAGTAATTTCGTATTATCATATCTTTTTCTACTCCTAATAAACTCTGAACTCAAATTAACTTAATCACCACGATTCTTGTAACCTTCTTTTTCTTTTTTCTTTTTTTTTAAACACCTTTATAAGTGCAAAAAATAGCAGAATAAACTTCTTTATGATTCATCAAATTACATACATTTTCCTGAAGCTATCACCTGTAGTGTAAGGTGTGGTCCCCATTGTTGTATTGTAAGATCATGAGATCATAATCTGATCCACGTGAACACCTGACCGAGAGTTGTGCATGTTTATGCTTTAGATTTTCTATCTTGATTTCTGTCTTTCGTTCTTTATGTAATGGTTAATTGAGTAACATAGTCTGAATCAAGCTGCTATCTAATAAAATGTATGCATGCGTTCATCATTTAATGGATATATATTTTACTAATAGATAGATTCATAATAGTTTAATAATGAAAACATGGTTGGATTATGTATGAATGGTAGTGGTATTGTGGAAGTAAAGTCTATTGTCCATCCGCTATGGTTGTAACTTCACACGTTTTGATCTGTGATTATATGACAGTCAGAGAGAGAGAGAGAGAGAGAGAGAGAGAGAGAGAGAGAGAGAGAGAGAGAGAGAGAGAGAGGAGGGTAGCTTATGCTTTGGTAAACAAGCAAATCTTTTCGCCATTCCAGTTACAAAAAAAAATGATAGCAAAATCATTGTCTCTTCATAAAACACATACAGCAGCATAATGTTGTTATCTTAATTAATGCTTCCACATTTGCAACCATTGCCCACAATGTGCAACAGTATATTAATCTCTAGATGGGACTGATTAATTAATTGATTTATTGATATCCAACACGAAGAATTTCAGCAAATATTGAAATATTGCCTGCCAGATTGCTCAGTTGCTTTCTTGCTTAATTTGACGATTCAATTCTCAATTTATTCACAAATTCAGAAAAGAATATGAGCACATATTAACAACTGTTTCAAACAGTCCTTTACAAGACGGCATGTACAGGATTGTTCCGTGGTGCAAAACAATGAGTGAATCAGACGTCGCGACCTTCTGACCTCTATAGTAGGCCACTGAATGGCATGATGACTCATCACTTTTGATCACGCCCCTCTTTCCCATGTTCCCGAGCTAGTACGACTCAGTTTAGAAGAGATGGGAGATTGGGAATATTTATTTCAAACTATTTAGTAAGTATCTTCGTCTAAATTCTAATCTGAGATCTTTGCAGCAATTCGTATTTGCTGCACTAGAAATTATAAAAAAGGTGTGGAAAAGAGTGTCATACCATTATTGTGCAAATTACAACAGCTGTCTTCCCTTGCCAAAATTAAAATTATGATAATGAACAATAAAAAAAGCAAACATTTGAATATGGGAGAATAATAAGAACAGTCGTGTATTTCCAAATTCTTGATGTGTAATCCTTCGAATGAAATACACTAATACTTATATACCTGTTCTGCTGCAGCCTCGACTGCTGTTATATGTACTTCCACTACTGTGTATTGCTACTACTACTACTACAATATTTGACAAGTTTCTTAAGTCGCGGGCGTATACTCGTAAATGCTAAATTTGGGCGAGTCGCATTTTCACATGGGTAATTTTGAAGTGCGTGAGAGATACATCTCTCTCTCTCTCTCTCTCTCTCTCTCTCTCTCTCTCTCTCTCTCTCTCTCTCTCTCTCTCTCTCCTGAGCTAGCGCGTAGATGTATACTGAACGTTCAACAAATTTGTGGTAAAAAAATATCGTTGATGCAAACCCTGAAAATCGCAATTTATGGACGTATCTTCTCTTTCTCTTTTCCAGTTGCTTAAATCTATGCAGATATTAAGAGTGAATCCAAATAGACTGACGCGGAGTATATTAATTTCGGAAGGTATTTCAGCCATTTTGATGAAAATGTACCCGAATTCCATGTAGAGATGAAACCTACGGATCATACCCCGAGCATATGTTTGTCTCACAGAAATAGTCGAGGTGCTCCGAATGACTGACGTTCCTATGCAGGAGTAAATTATTGTCTCATGTTGGTTTAGGCGGAGCATGCGGAGTTTTTCTTACAACAGTTTCAGTTGGCTAAGAAGGTGTCAATCATAGACTGGTCCAGAATCACATTATTACATGTGTATTTATTGTTAAGGCAGTAGCGTACTAAGGGTAAATTGCGCCCGGGGCGACGACGATATCCCAAAGGGCCAGAATACGAGGCTCGAATTTTTATCAGCTGTTTTGGCGCCCCAAGACCTCTAGCGTCCGGGGCACCCCGTCCACCCCCCACCCTCCCGTTAGTACGCTACAGTGTTAAGGTAACCGGAATTGAGTGCTGGCGTGCATGTTTACGAAACCATGTAATGTCAATCTTCGTTTCATTTGTAAATTTCAAAAAGTCATTTGTATCTTGATTTTTAATGCTATTAAATCCACATGATCTGCATCGGGGGAATTTTAGCGATAATTGTAATCGGGAGTCATTTGGCATATAGCGTTAAAATACACATGTAAGGGAGGCAACTTGCGATATCACTAACCTGTCCAATTACAGGTCTCACGCAACAACTATATTTGAATTCAATATATGTTATCATGTAAATTAATTCAAAATAATAAAACATCATATATGACAAAATCTTTTTTTCTTCAAATGTCTGTACTTCAGTTTGCATACAGACAATGGCAAAAAGAAAAAAATATGTTTTGCATAACGGTAATGAAGTTAGTGTCTCTTGAAATGATCAACTGTGAAAATGCATGCAAGAATGGTACTAGAAATGCCTTTGTACATCTTACTTTAAAAAGATCTTCATCCGTTATTTTCATAGCCTGTCAGGTGCTAGTACCACAATAAAGTGGTATAAATATATGCCAATGCATGGAAAAATGTGAAAGCACTTGCCATCATGTTTAGCTTGTGGAATGATAAAGCAATGAAAACAGACTAGGTACTATTTTCTGTCAGCCGTGTTTTGAGGGCCATCAGGAAACCGTAATGCATTATTTACATCATATCAAAAGTGTATGCATGTGACTACATTTAGGGTTCATGTACTTTGCGAAGTTTTCTCTTTGATAGGTAATCCAATCCGTGTACTGATGTTGTACAATATCAGGAATTCATTAGTCTCAGAAATCCAATTTCGTTCAACAATGACAAGACAAAAAAATATATCAATTAAAGTTAATCCATGCCTTCTTAACATGAAAAGAATATTCCTGTGTCAAATAGGTTACCTGACCTTCTGTTTCTGCCCCCTGCTACTGTTATTTTTAAAGTTTCTTTCTTTCCAAAGCAATCAATGAATTAAATGTAGAGGAGCCTTCGAGCGTTTTGGAAAGCTGGTACTCGTTTTTATAATCCCGCCATAAAGTGAAGCGTATTATGTTATGGTGTTTTCCGTCCGTCCGTCTGTTATCAGTTTCGTTTCCGCACATTTACTTGAGTTGTCCACAACTACAGTTACCAAACTTTGTGGATGGCTAGTATTTGAGGTAAGGAATAACTCTATCGATTTGGGGATAAAAATGTAAAAGATCAAGGTCACTCATTAGTTTCTACATTATATACTGGGACTAAACTTTGTGGATGGCATGTACTTAGGATAAGAAAGAAGCCTGTCGATTTTGAGGTCAAAGGTCGAGGCCAAATGCTCAGTTATCTACATAGAGGACCATTAAACACGGGGAGGATTTATAATGCATCTTTCACGGTACTCTTGTTAATGTTATAAGTATATGGTAGATTAGTAGCTTTGTTTATTACTAAATCAACTAAGCAGAGCAAGGTCTAATGAATGACGTAGGTATACATCATGGGCTAATAATAACCAAGTCCATTGGCTACGCCTGCCGGGGGCAAACTGAATTGGGGATAGTAAAGAAGTGACACTACTTCTTTCACTAGCTTTGAAATTGCCTTGGCCGGCTGAACAATGTTGCGTCAGCCAGTCTGCAAGGTTTATTGACAGGGTATTGCCAGTAAGAAGCTTAATTAGTCGTAAAAAATTTAAGTACAAGGCAACTTCCCAAAGTAGCGTCATTGAAATGTTCGAGCCTTTATTGCCTTTATTATTATTATTATTATTATTATTATTATTATTATTATTATTATTATTAAACTTTAGATTGAAGACTGTGGGATTAATGGAAGTAGGGACTGTCCTCTTACAGTACTTTGTTGCTGTCATTATTATTATTATTATTAATATTATTATTACTGATCGACGAGCGCCGTTTCGAAACGACCCGTGCCGTTTTGAACGGCACAGAGTCATTTCTCCACCATGCGCTGATCCCGAAACAGCGGCTCCGTTTCGCGACCCTTACCGAGTCCAGAAACGACACCGGGACGTTTCGCAACCAGCAGTTTTCAACTTATTCAACCTGGGCCGTTTTGCGAAGTTACACGCTTCTGAAACGATGACAAGCCGTGTCGTAACTGATCAGATTACACCCTTATTGTTATATGTTTTGAAGAAGCGGTCGCATCGCAACCCGAGCTGTTTTGAAACTATTATTTTTTTCAGCGATTTATAAGTACATGTATAAAAATACAGACAGAAAGTCAAATAGATAGATAAATAAATATTTCGACAATTCGCCATTTCCATTTCCAGAGTAAAGTTCATACGATAAACGATGTTAATATAAAAAATGTAGTGCATTAATTATTAAAAAAAATGTAAAATGAACTAAAAAAAAGTATACATAGGTGATCTGTAATGAAAGAATTTGTAAGCGTTTATAATTTTTACCTTGCATAGTACAGAATATTAATTATAAAACTTATTGTTATATATAAGTATTAATGAAATTAAATTATGTATTTATTTCTTAATTTACTGACCTACCTGTTGATTGCTTGTACACGAACAGATATATACATAGAAAACAATAACAGTACCCCCCACCCAGCAAAAAAACAAAACACATTAAAAGCCAAACAAACAAAACAAAACAAATGGCACAGTGGGATTTTGTGGGATTTTCCTTCCGCCCACACATCGATTAATAGTTATTTAAGAGTCTTTCATCGAAAATAATTCATTTTGATACATTAAATTATGTATAAAAAAAAACACACACACAAAAAAACCCCGCTGGTTTTAAACCGGCAAACATCATTGAAAACAGCTCAGGTTGTGAAGCGGCAACTAGGTCATTTCGGGACTGTTTGGTTACTAAATGGTCCGGTACCGTTTCAGTACCAGGACCCTCCGTCATAAAACTGCAGTCGACTCCAAATCTTACTCGAAAATATTCTGATCAATCAATAGGCTGCATTTATACATGATGGAGGGGCCATGTATCACCGTGGAGTTTCGGTCGATTCCTACTCCGAACTTCGAGCGACTTTTCGCCACGAATATCGAACACTTCTCGTACGAACACCACGTTGAGTGTGTGGATTTGCTTCATATTTTCTAGAAAAAAAGTCAAGAAGGTTAGAGGTCTAAAGTTTTGGACTCACATTATTACACAAATTAACTCTTATTACAAAATATAGTACACAAGACCAGTAAAATACAGTCTCAGGTTTAAATAAAATTCTGAGCAAAAATTCTCCTCAAATTGAGATTTTATATTATCTTTTTTATGACTCTTCTGACAATATCAATATTTCTGTAAGAGTTGGAGTTTGCTTAAAGGATGCATAATCACGCTTTAGTTTTAAAATGTAGCACATGGAAACAGTGTTATTCTTACAAAAAGAGTTGAGAAATTCCTCAAATTTGAGGATATTCTCAAAATTATTCAGAGACAAGGCAAGACTTTTTAAATGAAATTCAATTTTTTTATGACTGTATTTTAATCCATAATGCATGATGAATGTGAAACAAAGCATTGTTACTAGCCAAGCAATAATAAAGATATTCAAAAATCTCCAATAGAAGCTGGGTCCAGAGCTGAGGAAAATGGAAAATATAATTTGTTTCAGTTTTATTTTTAATTTTTTTGAAGATGTTTTACAAAACATTTAACGGGATAGGCCAATGGCAGATTGTGGATTGGATAAATAATTTCCTGCTTTATCCGATTAAAAAAAATATATTTCATTTAGGAAAATTCCATAATTTGTAGAATTTACAAGATGCTTTGCTCTTCGAACAACGTCGGGATGCATGCCGCGACTTACGAACATGTAAGCTACAAAGTTCTAGCAATGATTTTATTATTCTTTGAAGTAAGTATTTTTTTTTTTTTTTTTTTTTTTTTTTAAATGCAAACATTTCTAAGACTTTCCGTTAAATTGTAAATATTATGATACCGTAGCGTTTTCTGTGGTACCTACTTTTTGAGAGAGCATGTAAGGCAAGATAAGGCCAGGGTATCCCCACAGATTTTGATGACAACAAAAATAAATTTCTAGTTATATCCAACAGCATTTCTTAGTGAAAAAGTGCTACTGGACCAAATAAATATATGGTTAGGGTTTTCGATAGTTTCGAGTTTGTTTTCAGGGGTCGCAGACAACAGAATGCTTTAGACTGAAACCGAGCGAGTCATTCGAGTAATGGTGGGTGTTAGAGTTATTAATGTTTGAGTTATCAAAGTTTTACGACATTATAAAGCAGGTAAAAACATTTGTGTACCAAATATTACCTGTCTCAGTGTTCAATATTTTATCTACAAATATATCATAAGATAAGTCTTACACGTCGATACAAATGACGCCGTTGAGGGTTTCTCGCGACAAATATCTGAAAAAGTAATATATTCATGGACATAAAGCCGTTTAACGATCATCAACAATATTTGGTGAATAAGGCCAATACATAAGTCGAGAAATGTGAAAAAGTAAATTTTTTTAAATTGTTAAATTTGCCCGTCTGATGCTCGTTGGTGTCGTTGGAGATGGTTTCGCTGTGTGCAAGACACTCGCTTATTGACTTAGTCCTGCGCGCGCCAAACTTTGCCTGTGAGAGACAACGCTTGATGTAGTTTCATTTAGATTACTGTTACTCATTTCCTGCTGAAAAAGCGTCAGTAACTTTGTCTTACTATACTGAAGGTTCGGCAGTCTCGTTTTGTTTCTTAAACCTCTAGCATTCAGACTTTCACTTCTGTACTGTGAAAAGACTACACTATCTCCGGGACTTCAAAATGTATTTGAGCTTTAATCAAGCTTTCCAAGAGTTTTAAAACCACTCATAAAACAGACAAGGTTCTCCCTAAAGTCTTATGTCGGGAAGCGCCGTACATCTGATGTACGGCTCCCGCATACATCAATGTCACTGAGACTGCTTGATAGTTCATCCAGTACGTTCATCACAGTTTTATAGGAGTCTAGAAACAGTTTTCATTTTGTTGAGTATAAAACAACGAGCATATAGTACTTGCAGACTTAGCTAATATAAATCATGAAACATTGTTCTCAATGTTCTAGGACCGAGTGACAGTTACAAGCCCTAAATCAACAGCCCTTTCATATGTATAAGGAGGCTTTAGTGGTTTTTTGACCTAGAGTGGTTTGTCTGAATGTTCTTTAGCACAGTGGCGGATTACCCATTAGGCAGACAAGGAGCTGCCTATGGCGGCAAATTAAGGGGCGGCAGATTTTAAAGTTTGAAAATCTGGCTTTGTTAAAAAAGAAAATATTTATTTTGTAAAAACAAAAAAACAAAAGAGAGAGAGAGAGAGAGAGCGAGAACAGAACAAAGCTCTAGTTAAATTTTGCCATTATTTAAAGGCGTAAAGGTCTTCAAAGGCTGTGGTTGTAAGACTTTGTTTTGGGCGGGGTGGGGGTGTGGATGGGGGAAGAAGGCGGCAACTCTGATAGTACTTAGAGGCGGCAAAATCATAATCCGTCATTACTGTAGCATGTTCATATACAACAGTGAATTAATAGCTTCATGTATAGCAATGGAAGAAGACTATTGTTTCAGTTTTACAAGTAATCATCATAAAACAGACTTGTTTTTACATCCTTAAAAATAAAATGAAAATGTCATATCTTTGTGAATGACCAGTTGAATATATCTGAAAACTAGTCGGTAATAGCTGGTGCTCATTACAGCTGATTATAACAAAATGCTCCTACATGCTAGGAAATTTACCCGAAATATCTCAAGCATTGCTACGTCTTTCATTCAAACGACATTACAATATTTGCAACAATGCTAGTTCGGTGTTCCTAAAACATCTAACAAATCATTCGAATTGCAGTGTTCTTCATTTGAATTTTGTAGCTTTTTAAAAATGACAAGTAAATAAAATAAATGCTCAAATCACATTTTAGTCGAACTTTGCTATCATCAGCGTAATCATTATGGTCTTTGTTCTCAGCGCATACTAGCTCTCGAAATTCCAAGAATCGGTTTTATCTTTATTTCCGGGTACCACATATTTTGTCTGAACTAAACTTAATCGTTAAAAATGTTTTAATTTGTAACAGACATATCTAAGATAAAAATGTAGGTAATTGATTTAACTTTCATCTCGCGTCATATTCTATTACAAATAAGACTTTCTGGCTGTATAAAATCTCGTGCCATATTCTATTACAAATATGACTTTCTGGCTGTATAAAATATCGTGCCATATTCTATTACAACTATGACTTTCTGGCTGTATAAAATATCGTGCCATATTCTATTACAAATATGACTTTCTGGTTGTATAAAATATCGTGCCATATTCTATTACAAATATGACTTTCTGGCTGTATAAAATATCGTGCCATATTCTATTACAAATATGACTTTTTTGCTGTATGAAATCTCAGTTGTCTCAAGCAAGGCCCTGAATGTTGCAAACACCGATATTCTTAGCGAAATGTCGTACGAAGTTCTGATCAAACGGTGAGGTATTGTTGCGAAACTTTACCGGACCATTTCGGACTTGTTAAATTGGTCGGTCACGAAACGATCCAGAGCGGTTTCACAATCAGGAAAAGTAGCGAAATGGTCAGGGGCCGTGTTTCTGGATAAGGTTATGAAATAAAACAGGACCAGGTAAAGTTGAAAAACGGCCCTGTGTCGTTTCAGAAGTAGCCGAAATTGAGAAACATGCCTGTTCCTGAAACGGCATATGGCCGTTTCAAATCGCCGCTTGGTAGGAAAACGGCGTGTATTATTATTATTATTATTATTATTATTAGTGCATTCTTGGTATTATTTTTATTAAACCGAAGAACATTTTTTAAACAAATAATTTCAGACATGGATTTATGCTCAAGTTTGGATTTTTCCGATATGGACAATAGCTTGGTCGGAGCTACAGTTGAGTCACTCAAGTCTGGGACCGTGATGCCGCTAATAAAGGAGGAGCTAAGGTTAAAGATCCAATCCAGAAGACTCGAAGAAGGGAAGGAAGAACTGGAGGTGACGTTTGATCAACCCCAAAAATCTGCGGTAATTTATGCACTCTTGAATTCAAAACATCGTTAAGATTTAGCTTACAGCTGTGTTTTCCTGAAATTTTAAACATTGCAAATTATGACTGTTATTCGGAAATAGAAAAATAACAGAAAGTGTCATTTTTTGTTTAATAATAATGTCGAAAACAACACTCTCCTCCTTCTTCTACTAGTACAAATACTAATATCAGAATTTAATAATAATAATAATAATAATAATAATAATAATAATAATAATAATAATAATAATAATAATAATTCTCGCTCTATTATTCAAATGCACGATATATAGGTAAATTACTTTATCTGATCTACATTATTATGTTTAGTTTGCGAATATTTTATTATATACCACATTTGCAATCATTTGTAAAATTCAGATTTTGAAGTAAGACAAGTATCAGGACTCTGTAGTGTCAGGAATCATAATTTATAAATGTGTTATCGATATAAATAAATGGAAATGAACTAAGGTATCATCTGAACGTAAGGTGCCACTCCATTGGCCCATTTGACTTTGACGTCTGGATAAAAGGCATTTGATTAATCGAATTGTTGATATACCTTGCACAGAGAGAGAGAGAGAGAGAGAGAGAGAGCGAGAGAGAGAGAGAGAGAGAGAGAGAGAGAGAGAGAGAGAGAGAGAGAGAGAGAGAGAGAGAGAGAGTTCAGGATATCTGTGAACGTGCTTTTTAGATACTAAACTATTATTATATGTTTACTCAGTTGCGTTGCAATTGACTTACAGCTTACCGAAGAAGAAAAAAAACGCAAGGAAGAACGAAAAATAAAAAACAGAGAGGCCGCAAGCAGATGTAGGGCCAAGAAGAAAAATCAGAGTAACAAAGTTGTTCAGGTAACGATTGCTAAAGGAAAATGTGGGTGATTGTAGACGAGATATTTCAGCAATTCTAAAATCTTTTAATAATTACTCCAATAAAAAAGAGCAGGTAAATAATAAGGTTACACTTCCAGCTGTTGCCCAAACTTCCTGTCCAAGGCACTGCAAAGAACATAGATCCTGATCTGCTGTAGCATAAAGGACCGACAGATCTGGGTATGTGCACTTTGTAAGGAGTAATCAGTTCAACAACATCATAGACCCTGATCTGCCGGCATATTATGCACCAGCAGATCTGGGTCTATGCGGTTTGTTAGGACAGTAGAACAAACAACATAGAACCTGAACTGCTGTCGCATAATGCACCGACAGATCTGGACCTATGCAGTTTTTTAGGAGTAATCAGTTCAACAACACCATAGACCTGATCTGCCGGCGCATTATGCAACAACATATCAGGGTCTATGTTCTTTGCAGTTGTACTCTACATAAAAGCGAGTACAAACGATGTATATCTAAAGATTGTAATAGAATTAACAACTCCATCAATTGGGTTTAAACGCGTGGAGAACTCAAAAGGTCCTCAGAAATGCACGTAATATGGGAATCACACTTCTAAGAGACTGATAATCATGATGATGTTTACTTTCGAGTGAATAAATAAATTGGGTTTAATTGAGACATAAACTAGTTATTGCAATATAAAACCAGCTCTGTAGTCATAGGCTTCGAGCTGAATATATATTGGAAAGCAATTAATAGAGTATACAGTAACTCAGACCTTTTTACGCCATATAATGTTTTTAAACGTCATATGTTGCATTTAAATGACAAACTCTACACAATTTGGCAGCTTCAAAATTTAGATCATGATCATTACGGTAAGTTTTAAAACTCAAAACGTCCATCCAGTGTGAGTTATTTTGAATACAAAATCGAGGCTGATGGAATAGGAGCAAACTAATGCAAACATGTATTTGGTCTTCTCTGGAAGCGGAATGATCATAAGAACTTAGAAATATTACGCATAATAAGAGCATTACATTTTCTCCTTTAGGGTTACAAACAATTTCCAAAGCTGAGTTTATTTAAAAATATTAAAATTATACTGTCTTTTCATTTTTAATGACAGGAGGTGAGGAATCTTCTGAACCGAAACAAGGAATTGAAGGCAATGGTCCAAAAACTAGAGCAAGAAACATCGAGGTATCGGGAATTGTTGCAGAATTCGAACAGATCCTATGGTACCTGTTCAGAAATTCCATCCAGATGTAACCAAGACACCAAAACTAGTTGGGATAGCTTATCAAGCAGCAATTGGGACACCATATTCAGCACCAACTGTCCCTGTTCACCCTTAGACTCTTCCACAGACCCTGGTAGCAGTCGACCATGTTCACCTGAGGACGGTATAGTTCCTGGTTCTCAGCCTCTTACTAACCTCTTCAACAGCTCCAGTTTCCTCAGACCGTGTTCACCCGATGAACCAATTCCTGGACCGTCAAGGCGTGAATCTGGTTTTGCACCCAGCCCGTCTCCTACCTTAGAAGAAGAAGAGAACATTCCCTGGTGGTTTCAAAACAATCAAAAGCAGTTTTAATGATCCTTTACGTAGATAAACTCAGTACAACGTGGATGTAATCCTTTTTAAGAACACAATCATGATTTTATTTTTATCTTCTTTTGATTTTATTTGGGTAGTGTTATCACAGCGTAGTTTTCTACCTCAAAATATAAGTGGCTGATGCTAATAAACATTTAGATTACAGGTTATGATAAACTTTTTAGGTTATATCAAATTATACTGTGCACAAAATATACATAAGGTTGTAATTGTTGCAGGACTATCAAATACATTTTTTTGTGCAGAAAGCATTTGACCGAAGATCTTTTTAGCGTCACTTTATACAAATGAAAGTGTTCATTATTAAGCATACAACCATTTACAGATCTACACGAAAGTTACTCTTGCAATGCCGGTCATTGTCTTCCATAATTTGAATTGCAAATTAAGGGGCCTTAAGTAGGTTCTCACTTCCTGAATTCTTACAGAAATTCTAAAAGAAGCCAACATTTTTTAAAAAGGCAGCCGAAATTAAGAATTTTGTATCTTTCACACACACACACACACCTCTGTTAACATATTGAGCTATAATAGAGACTAATGGAGATTTGACATTTCAAAATTAAAAGGTTTATTATATAATTCCCGTCCCATCCTAATCGCCTATTTAATAGTCAGCAAAGACTTATATGGCGATAATCTTTTCAATTCCCTTTAGAAGAAAGACATATGTATTGAAATTTCACTCGGCTATGTCAAATGATCAGCATTTTAACAAAAAGGTAATTTACTATAGAAATCGGTAGCATTTTTAATTCATGAGAACTTATTAATGACCATATTTTGCAAGTACACATGATAAAAAGTTAAAATATCTCGAAAAACTGGCGAAAATTGTTCTCTATTGAGATTCATCTTAAATAAATCGCAAAGTACCCATACAAACCTGGAACCTGTAAATGTTTAACATAAATCGTGTCTTCAGTGCTAAAATTCATGATTAGAATGAATTACGTACAACATGATAGAGTTTAAGATTTGTGCAGTTGTCTTTCCAGGCTGAACGTTCGTATGCATGTGTTCATATATCAAAACATACTTATGCACAGGTATTGATGTACCTTCATTAACAAGAGCTTTACAGCTTGTTTTGTCGGGGTTTTTTGTGTATTCTATCAAGGAGAGCATTGATACGTCACGATTGACCAGATGGTACCGTCTTTACTCGCGTATATGTCGAGTCCAACTACTAACAACATATGCTCTATGATCCGCCGTCTCATAATGCGCCGGCAGATCAGGGTCTATGATGTTTTGTACTGATTACTCATAACAATCTGCACAGGCTAGGTGTGTGCAATTTGCAGTTGGACTTGACTTATACGCGAATAAATGCGGTAATAATTGCAATATATAAGGAAAAGAACTATAAACATGTCCGAAGTCGTCATTTTACAATGATTTGTTGAAGAAGAAAAAAAAACATTTTTTATCACTATACTAACTAGTAGTTACAGCATTGCATTTAATGCTAATCTTACAAATCTCGGTAATTGACTAAGAAGATTTATGTCTCTAAGACATTATTATTAGAGTGATTGGTATGAAAGCATTACAATATCATGTTAACATATATAAAATGTACATCACAATTTCGTGGCGATTGTTAAAGCTCAGCTTATAGAGTAAGGGTTGTGTTATACTCTATACTGAGAGAGAGACAGAGAGAGAGAGAGAGAGAGAGAGAGAGAGAGAGAGAGAGAGAGAGAGAGAGAGAGAGAGAGAGAATATAGAATATGTATCTTTTTGTGTTGAATTTGTTTTGTATACATTGCAAATGACAATTTTTGATAGGGCATTAAAAGCATGTATCATTTTCTTCCATTTTTTTTGCTGCTTCTACTTTCTAAACTCTATCCAGAAACTTTTTTTCATAATTTTTTTTTACCTGATAATTTTCATTGATGACCTAGCATTACAGACATTTTCTAGGTGACAAAAAGGGGTACTTGTATTACAGTTTTTCTTTTTGTTCTTCTATCGTCCTCCACTTCTCTCATTGTGAGTGGAGTCATATCTTTCATTTAAAAATGAGAGAAGAGATTTTATAAAATTTGAGATAACGGAAGATTGTTTAACAATTTTTGTTCACTTTCTAACAATTCGGGAATAACTGTATTACGACTGTCAACTTTTGCATGTTAATTTTGTATGTTAATTCACAAATCATTTCTCCCTTTTCCTGACGAACGGTTGTGTAAATAATTGTATGTATATTTTCAAAAATGTATCTGCCATATTTGTATACATGAAAATACATGAATGCTAACTGGTGACGGATATTCATTTTGTGCATGTAATGTAAAGGTAGCATTATAGAAATGATTGTGAGATCTGTTGTAAATGATTTTAAAAGGAGATTGTAAATGTGAAAAAAGTTTGCATAAAGAAAGTGCTAACCTTGACATATGAGTTAGATCAGTTCATACTATATATCCATTTCTTAATATTGATATACCGAATGTACATAGCGTTGTCATTAGATACGTAGCATTGTTTAACGACATATCCTGTCTGTCTGTATGTCCCCCTGTGCTGCATGAAGACGTTACACATGCTTGCCGAGATTAACAAGTTTGAAATACAAGTCTTTCTTGTTACAAAAGCCAGTGATTTTACTCACACCAACATGTGTTCAGTTTACACACCATTTATTGTGTTCATTTTCTTAGTCGGATCTGCAGATTGATAAATATTTCAACTGATTTTCACCCAGTGGACCTGTCCCACTCTAGTATCTTTTATGTTATGCTGTCATCCAGTCATGTAACTGGCCAGAAATATTGAGATCGCACCGCTAATTGTAGACTACCTCTATACAACACGCACATATATATGAAGCGGAACAAAAGGTAAAGATATGTTTCAAAAACGTCTTTCTTTCTATGGCCCTTCAATAGAAAGATAAAAAGAGAGAAAGCATCGTCCCCTTGGATGAAGACCTTTTTTTTTCATTAATCTGCCTTAATGTGTGCTCTTCTCGCGTTGACGTTTATTGCTTGTCAAATAACTTATATTTCTTTCTAGTATGGTTTTGAACTTACAAAATGTTTAATCGATTACAAATTAATAGTACATTTCATAAATAAGTGACAGATTAAGTGTTTAGGTACCAAGGGTTAATTATTGCGATCGGTATTATTAAAGATCATAATCTCCAATACATCACAACACATCTACGTTCCCCTCAATATTAAAAAGCCAATAATTTTTATATCAGTCACATTTATTAAAATGAATGTAGCTTGACGCCATATTGGCCAGTTTCTCATTCCAGATCTCTCTCTCTCTCTCTCTGTGACAGTTTTCAACCTCTGTCGTTTATCTTCGTTTTCTCTCTGAAATCTAAACATTTTGAAATCTATTAGAACAAGCATCACTGTCAATTACTTGCAGTGAAAAAGCTTCAATACACAACATTTTATATACTTTTGTAATAACTCGATTTTAGAACACAGAAGTCCCTTTTTGTCTCGTGTTCGCAAAATAATAGCTTTTAAAATCAGTGGAAAGCTGTTCTTTATTTTTTGTCATTTCGTCTTGCCATCTGATTTCATGTTTTATTCACCTGTCTCGTCAAAATTACTCAGTGCACCGTTTTCGTTAGATTGTTCTAGTCTTAAGAGGGTGTGGTGCTCTCCATGTTAAAACATTTGTTCTAGAATTTATGTTTTGTTACATTTTATTGCTGAAAGTTTAGAAAAAGGAACAATATAATAACATCACTTTTCAAGCATGAGTTAATACATACTTTTTAGCATGTATGTATATACCAGTCTACTTGTTTTAAATGTTTTATATTTCGGATTACAATTTCATGTTTAATGGCTCGGTAATCTATCCATGTTTTGAAAAGACTACCTCTTACAAGGCATGGTTTTACATTCCTTGTGGTCACAGAGTTATGTTGGTATCAGTCAGTATGTTAATATAGGAAGTCATGTAATTTTTTCTTGAACAACACTATTCCATTTTCCTGTTGTTCACATTTTGCACCTTGGCACCTTTGTAAAATGCCTCAATTAACGTGAGAGAAAAATTAAAGTAAAACAAAGATTTTTCGATCTGGTGCTATAGAGGAAAATAATTATATTTTTGTTTTGTAAAGTAAAATTGTTTATCTGTAAGATTCTTGAAAGGATATTTTGATACAGTTGTTTATACTTTTGTAGTCTCCACTTCAATAAACTCCGTGTAACGGCAAACATTGTTTTGTTTTAAATGCTTTTTCGCTCTAATGGTCATATGCCAGAAGAGCTTATGGGATGGCATGTCATCCATCGACTGTCGTCCGACCTCCATCTGTCCTTTTATCACTACTACTCCTAAACTTCTTAAAGGATTACCATAAAACTTTACACACACATTCATCCCAAGATGCTGCTCAGACATCCAATATAGTCGCAACAGCAGCCATGTTGAAAATCTTGTTACTGATATTCCTCCTTAACGGAATGGCATATCGACATAGGGTTTTCACCACAAGACTTCTTATAATGTCTAGTTGGTACAAAATGAAAATGGTCCCGCGTATACATCCAATATGGCCGCCACAGCTGAAAATCTTGTTATCGCTACTGTTCCTAAATGGATGGTCATATCAACATTGGACTGCAAGACTTCTTATGACGTTCAGTTGGTCATAAATGAAAATGGTGCCGATATGACGTGCAATATGGCAACCACAGCAGCCATCTTCAAAATCTTAGTATCGTTTCTCGTCCTGAATGGAAAGTCATATCGAAATGGAGTTTTCAGATATTCAAAATGTCTGCCACAGCTGCCCTCTGGTGAATCTTGTTATCACTACTCTACGTGAATGGATGGTCATATCAAGATAATCATAAAATAATAATAATGAGGACTTTGTACAGCGCCTAATCTATAGAAGCTCTAAGCGCCTTACAACGTTAAATAACACCTAAAAACATATATAACGATATGATTACGAAAACAAACACCATGAAATTAGAAAACAAAAACATGCTGAAAATAATTAAGGTAAGGACACATTATTAAGTCTGTTCTTGCAGTTGAAATAGGTGAGTTTTAAGAGCACTCTTGAATGAGATCACTGTGTCTTTGTGTCTAAGTAAAGTAGGCAATTCGTTCCACGTAGCTGGACCCTGGTATGCAAAAGAACGTTGTCCGTATGACTTCATTTTGATAGTGGGAATAATGAGAATACGAGTGTCGGAAGAGGAGCGTGAGTATCTTGCTGGTGTGTACACATGGGTGAGGTGAGATAGATATTTTGGACTGGAGCCAGTCAACGAAATGTAACACAGAGAACACATTTTGTGTTTGATTCTGGATCGAATGGGTAGCCAGTGTAGGGTACAGAGCAGGGGGGAGGTGTGGTCGGTTCATGGCACTTTAAGGATGATCCGAGCTGCTGTGTTTTGAACTTTTTGAAGTTTCTGGAGTAGATACTGAGACGAACCAGATAGCAGTGAATTACATTAGTCCAGTCTTGAAAGTACTAAGGAACACACAAGTGTTTTAGTGGCATCAGCTGAAAGATAATTGCGAATGGAGCTGATGCGACTCAGCTCCAGATATGCAGCCTTGCATATGTTCATAACATGTTGGTGCAATGAGAGAGTACTGTCTAGAGTAACACCTAGCTTTCTTACTATCGGGTTGTCACTAAAATACTTCCTATGATGTCGAGTTGGTTCTAAATGAAAATGGTGCCGATCAAACAACCAATATAACCACAACATCGGCCATCGTGAAAATCTTGTTATTGTTAGACCTCCTGAACGGAAAGGCATGGGGATTTCACTGAAAGACTTATTATGGTGTATAGTTGGTCTTAAATACAAAATTGTGCCGATCGGATATCCAGTATGGCCAACAGAGCAGACATCTTGACAATCTTATCGGAACTCCTCTTAGATGGAAAGTCATATCAACATAGGGGTTTCACCAGAGGACTTTTTATGACGTCATTGTTGGTACTAAATGAAAATTGTACCGATCTGAAAATCAATATGGCCACCATGTCAGCCATCTTGAAAATCTTGTTATTGCTACTCCTCCTAAATGGAAAGTCACATCGACATGAGGTTTTCACTAGAAGACTAATTATGATATCTAATTGGTGTTGAATGAAAATGGTGCCGATCTGACCTCATATATGGCTGGTAAAATGAACATATTTAAAATCTTGCCCCTAATTCTCCTGAATGGATGGTCAAATCAAAATGGGGTTTTCACCAAAAGTCTTCTAATTGTGTCTAGTTTGTTCTAAATGACAATACTACTGATTTTACATCCAATATGGCTGCCACAGTGTGGCTAGTTTGAAAATCTTATCGCTCAAGAATATCAGAGATGGTTTCAACACCCAACAGTTAAAAAGAAGAAAGCGTCTTATCTTGAATTCCTGGACATTCTTTTCGCATAGTAGAACGTCAGTTCCTTCTAGGGACTCTTGTTTTCCTATTTTGTATTGTTTTTTGTGGACAAAAGATCAATGCTTCGCACAGATGCCATTTTCCCCTTACTATTTTTTTTCTTCTTATCCATAATCTCTACTAGTCAATAAAAAGATGAAGTTATCTACAGTAGTCTAACCTGTAAGCCTTCTCGCATGTCATTTTTGAACTCCAAAATTATTATGAATGCATATTGAAAATACCATAGTTAAAAGAAGACACATGGATTATGTAATGATTTTGTGTAAAGTTTTTTAATGTTATTTTTGGGACCAGTACATTAAAGGATAAAATACTGATTGAGCTGCAGTTTAGTCATATTCATTTAGAAATGTTATCCATCTGTCTGTCCTTTTATATATCTATACATCTGTCTGTCTTTAAGCGTTTCGTGTTTCCCAAGACAGAATAACGCCTCGCCATCAATCGTATAAATTTCCACAAATCCATATATTCTTCATTTACCTTGAAAACATCAAAACCGTCAGTCATTAAGTATTTATTATGTAACAGTCTTACATCAAAATCATCTTACGTAAAATAAATGCATTGAGATGAACACAAAATTTGGATTTAGAGCAGTTGCGGAGGGAGGGTTCTAGGCCCCCGGGGTCAATGTTCATTATTGGCGCCTCTACCAAGGCGCAGTGGGCAATGTTCGTTAGTGGCGCCCCTACTTTGCCACAGAGAGCAGTTTTTATTTTTATGTCAGTTGCCAACCTCCAACCAACCCCCGACGCCATTTCTAAGCCCCGGGTACAGCTGCCAAAAAAAGCTCCCGACGGACCCTCTAACCAGACGCCCGGGGGCAATTGCCCCCCCCCCCCCTCGCGCCGCCACTGATTTAGAGTTTAATTTATAGTTTGTTTGTTTTTTTTCTTTTTTAGGGAGCGTGTAAGTCCGTTGACTTCTGTTATTATTATACAGCTCTACTTGATTTGTATTTTCAGCAAAGAGTGATTTCAAACGAGTTAAATGAACGAATAAATTAGTGAATGAATGAATGCTTAATACATATATATATATGTGTGTGTGTGTGTGTGTGTGTGTGTGTGTGTGTGATGCTACTTGTATTATTTACTTAATGATTTATTTATTATGTATTCTTGACTGATATTTTGTCTCATTTTAATTGTTTTTAAATTGAGATAAAAGCACTAGCGTACAATCAAAGACAATGCATATAATTAAATCACTTGAGCATGTGTGAGATATTTACCATTCCCATACTAACTTCAGAAATATACAAGGAGGTATAATGAGATGATATTTAAAACTTTTTTCTCTAGTTGATATCTAATAAAATAAAAATTGATATGACACTGTTCGGAACCATTATAAATGAAGTTGAACGATGAAAATACATAACAAGGTGTCTTATGTGGTGTTTAAAAATTTAACGTGAGAGATGGCCGCTTTCTTTCATGTTAAAAATATATCTCATAAGCATTAATCACAGAGATGGTAGCTATCTTTCATGTTAAGTGTACCTCACAAACATTGAGTGTTTTATGTCTGAAACGATTAAAGGAAATATAACATTTAATTGTGTCTTCCTGTCAAACAATGAATTTAAATCTTTTTTATTTCGAGATCATAAAAAAACTAATTAGTTCTCCTCGGTGGCAAAATAGAATTGTTACAAAATTTACATTCTTCTCTCTATTTTACATACCATCCGAGAGCCATCAATGAACATCAACGGTTACAGTACATTATAGTCGCGTTGGAGTTATCTTTCTTGACCTACATGCACTGACTACATACATGTCTTGCCTATTTATATCGCTTACATAGTCTGAGATTATGACCTAGTTACATTTACTATTCCGTTTAGTTTTGAGAGGGAACCTGATATTATATTTCAATGGATGTATTAACACATTGTTTACAAACAAAAATCACGATATCGAATTTATCACAACATTGCAAAGAAATATAAGGTTATTATCAACTAATCGGCTTCCATTGGACGAATCGCAACGTCAAGTCTACGTTTATGTGTACATTTAAATGTACTACATACATAGTCAAAACATGTCTATTTATAGACATGTGTTGTAGGTGTCTGGTTAAATGTCTAACGAGGAAAATATTATTGTATGCATTGGAAAATGACGAGATAAAGTTATATTTCCCATTAAATAATATCGACTTATTAAAGACCTTTTATAGTCATAGGAAAGCATTTCAGTATCCACGCCCTTTCTTCTGGTTATTTCTGATTATTTCTGACATGACGCAGTTACTTCTTTCAACGTGACGGCGTCCTGAAAGCTAAATTTCTCCCTACTAAAAGCCATAGGATGGCTACATATACTAGTATTAGCGTACTTATTTAAACAAAGAAAAGAAAATAAAGGGCTGGTAAAAAAAAAAAACCCCAAAAAAATAAAAAAAATAAATAAAAAAAAATAATAATAATAATAATAAAAATATAAAATAATTTAAAAAAAAAAAAAACACCCCACCAAAGGAATAATCTGCCTGAGTACTATTAATCTTTAAAACGTGCTTACCAGTTGGTGATTTCCACTTTTCTAAATATAGAACGTAACGTGCTAAAGACGAGATTCTATGTGATTCACGTGACGGAAAATCGCTGACACCATAGCCGTTGGGGCATTTGCGCAACTAACGTGGTCTAGCACACAAGAAAGCCCGAGACACAACATGGACGCACAAACAGCACAAGAAGAATGTAAACTTCTCCTAGCGGCGTTGGAATCGTACAGAACCGGGAAAATGACTCCCTTATTGAAGGAAGAGCTAAAATATCAGATACTGAGCCGTAGATTGTCTGAAGGTCGTGATGAGTTGACGCTGAATATACAAGCAGACATGTCCAGACAGGATGAGCATGTGAGTAAGAATTTATTCTGTGTTAGATACGTTCTGTTTGAAACAAAATCTATGTATCAAAAATATTACAAAGATGGAAATAAAAAGACGGAAAATAGATTTTTTTATAAAGAAATAAAACACGAATTAAACGTCGAAGAAAATTTACTTTTATAATTTAGTGTGTAATTATTATTATTACGTATTTTGACAAGGGAGAAATTAATTCAAATAAACAGATAGATAAATAAACTTTTTCTAATACAAATTTCATGGCAAAATGAAAAGACGAACACATGGATGAATGAGGTCTCCAGATGTTTAAAATGTTAACCGTTGGCCAGTATATCACTCCGTTGACCAGCATTAATGTCGTGTACAACCGTAAATCACAAGCAACATGTGAATACATATCACGTGCGTGTATACATACACATATGTATGTGTATATTTGTTTGTATTCATTGATGTATACTAACTCAGAATAACTAAAAAAATATATAGAATTATAATTACTACAAAATGTTGGAGACACAATGTCAGACTGACATTAAATAACCTTAATATTTATAATATTAACAGGAATATGGAAGATAAAAATGCCGAAACTTAAAAAATTTCTGATAAAATTTTTTTGTGTTTATCTTTTCTTGAGCAGGAACACCAGTTACGGCCTGAAGAAATGGAAAGAATAGAAACAAGAAAAGAACAAAATAGAAAAGCAGCTCAGAAATTCAGATTGAAAAAGAAACTGCAGAAGGATATTGTGTTAAAGGTAGGAATTAATGATCTAATTTACCATAAACGGTACCCACACGCGCATAATTTTAGAGAATGCACTCTTCATCTTCATCCTTTTGAAATAAAATTATGTAACTGACAACAAACACCTTATAGAACATGATATTATTATCTTCGTCTCCAATCTACTCCTGTGGAATATACAGTCAATAGTATCAACAACAACAGGTTATGCATATAATACACTGCAAACAAATGCATATTAATCTTACTATGTTTTACATTCATAAATTGCCATTATTGAATTAGTACACCTTTAGGGCTGGAGGGAAATTATTTATATAAAAATTATTTAATTATTATTGCTGTTACTTTGAAAATACATGGAAAGATATGATAGATTAAATATGCATCAGAAAGAAAAGATATGTGAATAAAACTGCAGCCACAGACAGTAGAAAAAATAATTCAACTGATGTATTTATTCAACAAATAGGTCAGACTGAAATAAATAAATAAATTAAATGCAATAGAAAAACCTTGAGAATTTTTACCATCTCTATTATTTGGTCTTAAGTATATATATATATATATATATATATATATATATATATATATATATATTTCTGTTAGCATTATGTCAAGGCGTAGGGAAAGTAAAAGAAATACACGAATAGCTCGAGAAAAAAAGGAGTATTTAATTTATACACGATAAGTATAAATTTAAATAATTTGTTTTATAAATGGTGAAACTTGATGGTCATCATACAATGTGTTTATATAGTTTATTTTAACATGAAAAATTAAGTTAAATATAATGTTTGATAAATATACATGAATAGTATGTGCTAATATCTTTATAATGTTTTATTGGAAAATTTGTTGAAATTTGGTTTTTACTTTTGTAAGGTTACAGTAAACATTTTTGTTGAAACAAGAGGGACACGTCTTTTTGCTCTCTCCTTGCGTGTATAATCGCTCGATTATCTATTTCCTTCCATTACATGTAGGAAATTTGTTCTAAGAAACTTTATTTCACCATTACAACAATTGTTGTTAACTAGGACAACTATTTTGAAATAAAATTGAAGACAAATATCTTTGAAATTAAACTTACCCTTGAAAGTAAAATATGATCATACTGGTAGCATGAAATATGACTACACATTGACAAAGCTCGTAGGGTAAGCGTGTACGCGGACTAAACCATTTTCTTTAATAAAATGAACATCCGGTATGTTGTGACTAATACAATTTGTCAAAGATTACTTTCATCTCTACATTCTTATGTTTACATTTTAGTTACCAGTGCTTTTCATGATCACGCTTGTAAATTTTCTGACTGCATTCTTTTCACTATACACACAGTCAAACTTAATTTATTTGTTTTAATACTATCGGATTTTATATCTGGAAATATACGTGTTGATATTAGAAATGTGTTTTTTTTTACTCTAGGAATTCGAAGATCTGGAGAAGAAAAACTGTGTGCTAAGGGAGGAGTTCAAGAGACTGTCAAGTGAAAAAGAAATGATGCTGAAGATCATCACAGAGCTGTGTCAGAAACAAACTGGACCTATCCCTTCACCACAAACTGACCCAGTCTTCAATAAGTGATCACTTTTGTTTTTAAATGTAAACTTCCTGCAAGATGTACATGCTCGTTAGTGACCCAAATAGCTTTGAATGGGTCAGAAAGAACACGGCACAAAAATCGGCACGGAGCTCCTTCCACAATAGATCACGACGAAGTATTGTGTCTTTTGATGTGATCAGATGAATACAGCAAATAAACCTGGATATTTGGATTTTTCTACAGACAGGAATAAGGACTTGATGTTGATATGTCTTCAATGCCGGCGTTGGAGGTACAACCTACGCAAAATACTCTGTCAATAATGACGGTTTGGTGTAACTAAATTTGAAAACCTAAAGCTGAAAGAACATCATATAATACAAACAGTGCTACGGACAGTTTTACTATACTAA
The DNA here is from genome assembly GCA_029931535.1 of Margaritifera margaritifera. Lineage (NCBI taxonomy): Eukaryota > Metazoa > Mollusca > Bivalvia > Unionida > Margaritiferidae > Margaritifera > Margaritifera margaritifera. Next base: position 1,403,685 of record JAQPZY010001250.1, on the reverse strand, counting down.
AGTCACTAATTCATTGTCCATCTGGGCACTTAATGTGACAAAGATATTATTTTGTGTTGTATATATATATATATATATATATATATATATATATATATATATATATATATATATATATATATATATATATATATATATATTATGTAAATATTAAAAGGATGAAGATCGATATGAGATCTGGTAAATCGTGTATCACACGTTAAGACTAAACTCGAACATGGATTTCACAGAGTAATCAATGAAATCGTAAAATAATGGAAACTAATGTTCTTTTAAACTTTGGAGTTGGTCATACTCTTTTTAACCCTGCCGACTTTTTTTAAATAATTAATTACAAGATGTTCGAAAGTCAATCAGTATGTTGCTGCCTATTTTTCAAATGAAAGGACTTGATGGAATGGTATGTTGTTCAAAAAAGAGAAAAAAGACCGTGTGTGGTACAATACAACAATCTCTTATACCTACACTGAATAATTTGTATGGCCTGTTAGTTTCATGAAACACCGCAAATGCCTAATTAAGTGCATTACATTCAAGCATATGGCTGTATCAATTATTAAACAGTAGGGTATGAACAAAATAAGGTAGAAAAATGAACATTAGACACTATTTTAGATTGGCATTTTTCTTTTTTACAACTAAATATAGCAATTTGAAATGGGTTTTTTTTCCGAAAAATTGTCTAGTCTATTTATGGACCAGCCTGTGTATAGCAATATGCGTATGTAAATTCTATCATATCTGGGTGAATCTTAGTATGCACTCCATAGTGCTTTAAAAGCAGGCAATACATAATGATGGGGTTGTTTTATTATCAGAAGTTAGTGAATAGAAGTCCAATTTCGTATAATAAATCAGTACTGAAGTGGCGATTGATAGAAAAAAATCTCTCTGCTTACATGGCAATATATCTTTATCAGTCACAACGTCCGCGACAGTAACTGCAGGTAACGAAATTTCAAATGACCTTTGGAATTTATCCTTTCCCAACGCTAGCACATTAAAACGTCTAGTATGGAAACATCAGGAAAACCAACCAATAGATTTTTACGGGAAGTTACATGAGTAACTAACAGCCCTTGAGTAAGCCACGCCCAGTCTAACAACAGTCAGCTGGCGCTAGTTCAGATAGTTTGTTCTAAGCCCTTCCCACACTCATTTACATCAGAAAATCTTTCCTAATGCAAAAAGCAATATGAGAGAGACTGTACTGCTCAAAAATAACAACTAACGTAAAGTACTCGCAGAAATTATCATAACCTAAGAACAACAACAAATATATATACAGATGAACATACATAACAATAACAACTTTTATTTTTCTTTTTTTTTTTTTTTTTTTATAAGATACAACACATACAGTAAAGCGTCGAAATTAAGAATTAGAACAATGGTTTTGAAACTAATATAACTCGATATTGGGGAAGAGCAGAGTATAGCCACTGCGATGGAGAGGAAGAGGACATAAACAAGCCCAACCGACTCTCTGTCACAAGCTAAAAATGACTCACCCCCTACCTCACTTTTGGAAAATAATGTACTTTGTTTTATTTTTGTAAAAATTTAATACAACTGTAACGATTAGAAACATACAGCCAGTCCAAACAAAATCACCAAAGGTTTATAGCAAATACAGAACAGTATACCAACACACACCTATAGCAGACACTGGACAATAGATCCCTGGCAAGGATCACTAGAAATAATGCTTTCAAACATGGCAAGGAAACCAGCCGAAAGGTGTAATGCCTAAGGAGGGGTGTACTAGCCAAAATAAAATAACTTTAGGTATGCAATTATCAAAAAAGAAAAGATCAACCCTAATCAAAAACAAAATAAATAAATTTTCTTCCAAATTCTTTTTGATTTTTTATGGATTACCCACAACAACAGACGATGGGAGAAAACTTACAAATATAAAATCCTTTATAAAATATTGGAACAACGGGGGTTGCCTCAAAGGCCTCTTAGCTTAACATAGCTAGGAGTCCGAGAGGCGACCACAAATAAAAAAGCAATATGAATTGTTTTGCAGACTTATTACATGCACTAAAAGAAAGATAAGTTCACAGTGTGAGTCAGATTAAATCAGTTGTTGTCGAGATATATTGTCTCAGAGTTACTGAATATTTCTTAGGTGTGTGAACGTTAGGCAGATTTTGTCCCACAAAATGTAACATGATACAATTAACCACATTAGGTCAATGCTGATAGCCCTTGCATTGGACATAGATAATTAGACAAGTATATATTAAGCTAGGTTGATTGGCATGTTGGAAATATCTATTGTGTGCTAAATAGCAGCACATATATTACTTAGACACCTATTTACAATGACAATTTATGACATCATCTTTTAACTAAAAGTGTTTTATTGAGAGAGAGAGAGACAGACAGATGAGCTTTTGTTTTTCATTACCTCGTATCATATTGCTTCTATTCATTAGACTGCAGCCCCTTCATTCCGTTATGTGCTAGCCCAGTGGTTCCCAACCTTTTTGACTATGAGGACCCCTTTTTAATCTAAAAAAAAGTGCACGGACCCCCGCATGCTAATAGTTGTACTTTTAGGCTGTGTCGGGGACAAACATTTAGCACGCCAAGCTACTGCTTGGTGCGCTAAATTTGAACATGCCTTGCTGGCAGCGGCGTGGATAACAGAGGAAAGCAAGATCTGGCTTTAGGAGCAATATTTGCTGCGAAGCTATGTGAATTCGCGGACCCCTTGGAATAACCCCGTCCCCCCCTCCCATGGGTCCGCGGCCTACAGGTTGGGAACCACTGTGCTAGCCCATGTTTTAGGTAGCCATGGTTACCGATAGTATTATACAGAGGAGCCTCGTTTATCCGGACACCTTCGTTCCCAGTGAATATTTCCGGATTAATGAGTTTTCCGGATAATTGAATCATGCACATTTTTATTTTACGATGTCATCATACCATATACATGTACTGTACATGTATTTGCTAGCTGTAAATGTACTGTATATGCAATAATGGTTGAAATAAATTAATGGATACATCTATTGACTTGGGTTTATTTCACTTTTTTTTTTTTTCGGTGCCTTTAATGTTGTGGGTTGCTAGATTGTAGTTTGGCCCCAGTTGGAAAAACAATCCAATTTCATCAAGATTGAATATATCTTGCATTTCTCCCTCATACAATTTTCGTTTGATGCCCCGCCGATTCTTGAAGCATTGTAGCCAACCACGAGAATAGGCAAAGTCAGTGATGCCAAGTTGGTCTCCGAGTATCTTAGCCTTGGCAATAAGCATTTCATCGTTGACGGCGGCGTGGTGGGCCGACATGTCTGAGAACCACATGAATACAGCATAATCGACTTGTTGATATTTGGCGTGGCGAGCGCGGGTTAGATCTGCTGAGTCGGCAGGTACTGATAACCATTTGTCCTTGTTTTTATGATGTCCGCAATTGTCGACTTGCCAATGTCTAAGGATGAGTCGGCTATAATATGCTGGCGGATATCTTGAATGGTAGCTTTTGGGTGATCTTCTTTGTGCTGGCAAATCTTCTTTTTATGCTGGCCGATATCTCTACTCGTCTACGCTTGCTTGATGGTGTCACCATAATAATGTAAAAAGTACAACGAATACAAACTGATATCTCGCAGTTAAATGCGTTATGGTAAACTAATAAAATGCAGTCATTTTTAGAAGTCGTATTTTACAACTGCTATAGCTGCTAATGAGCCGATAATTGATGTCGCTTTTTATTCTGAAATGAAGCCCTATACTGTCCACAGCTTAAGTCAATCAACTTTATTTGTTCAGCCATCAACAAACTGTGATTGTTACATACAATTGGTAAAAACAAAGAGACTTAATGACACACTTAATTTATTAACCATATGTTACGTCAAAAATTTTGGACGATTTGATCCCAGCGTGTTTATTTAATTATTTACATCCTCGTCGGCGACTAGCTAAAACAGACATTGCTTATACAATCGCTGGTTACAATACGGTCACGGTACTTGAAGTTTTTCCACACACATGATCACATGATCAATTTATAACTTTAATGTGCCACTAGAATTTGACCAATCAGAGATTGATACATTGACACACCTCCAAATTTGCGTAGGTGAATCGGTGTTATCCGACTGACTGTATTTTCATATACGATTTTTCGAATTTTCTTATTTTTGGACAGATTATTTCCGGATTATCGAGGCAAGTTTTATTGTAATTTTACACTTTGGTCCCCGATTTTGATTTCCGGATCCGGAACGCGGATTTCTTGATTAACGGAGCAAATTAACGTTTGGGAAATCCGTTCCCGTTGAACTCTGTCCGGATAGCGAGGTTTCCGGATAAACGGAGTCAGGATTAACGAGACTCCTCTGTATACGGTTCCTGTCACGCTGTGTTTTTAGCAGCATTGATGACGCCAGTGGAACAGGACTGTTCACATAATAATGCATATGTGCACATGACCAAAAAGATCTGATGTAGGAGTTACAGCTCTGTTTAATATTGTTGTGCTTGTAATCATCGTGTCCTTAAATTAAAATGACGTTAATCATAGTATCCTTATATTGAAATAAAGTCACTATTCGTTATATATTAAGTGTTCACTTACGAGCAAATTCGTGGAACAAATGCCAGAATGCGATAGGAACAAAGAAATATAAAATAATTATGGCCAAACTGCATTTTGTCTTTCCCTTCCTACTATTACAATGGATTTCATACTCATATCTAAGTATACATGTATGTTGTTTTCTGCTATACATACAGTTCCTTCAGCGCGTGACACTGAGATCGCTATAATATTATTTACAAGGTATTTCTAATTGTGTTTCTTATCTCACCTTCTTCGGCTAGAGGAATTAAATTGGCTTAACTTCAAGTTACATGCGCAGGAGCTCATTTCTTTTCACGAATTTTTGTAAGTAAATACATTTTCTTGAATGTGCATTTTTATAACATAAACGTATCTATGCTTCCTGAAAACATTTATAAATATTTTTTTCACTATGCAATGCTGCGAAACTCTCTATATCTCTCTCTCTCTCTTAATTGTTGCCTCACAAAAGACACAGTTACATGAAAATGATGGCGTTTAGCCTAAATAAGTTAATGAATCATTTAGTATCCACACATTTTGCTCATTTGCAAATACTATTTGTACGTTGTTTTACTATTCTCTCTCTCTCTCTCTCTCTCTCTCTCTCTCTCTCTCTCTCTCTCTCTGCGACTGTTTTATGTACGGTGTTGATAAAGTTCATCAAGAATAATAGATAAAAAATACATTTCACGGAATATTAAAGATTGTAACTAAATCACACTAAGGGACCGACCATTGAATTTCGGGGCGGGGGTGGGGTGGGGGTGAAAAAAATTCCGGCCTCTAAATAGCTGGGAAAAAGTACTCTTGCCCTGATTTTGTAGATAAATAGAATTTACTCTCTGTAGTTCAGATCAAAGATAAGAAAATATCATAGTTGGAAAGAATATCCAAACTCGCCCTCTCCCACCTCCGAAAATGGAATGGTCCCTCCCTAAATATACTTAGATAATGTATCAAATTTCCCTCATGTAGTCTACTTCCACACAATTGTTGAGACTGACCGCGCCATTACTGATACACATTTGCTGAATAGAAAATGTTTAGCGTCCGTATAGGCGGAGCTAACTTACACCTGCTATTGCGTCGTGTATGTTGCATGGTTTAAATCTATTGGATAACTTGGAATATGGTTTTCATCGTAGGCGTTTCTTATTCTAATCTTTAGACTGGAACAATTTACATGTACCAGGCAGGAAATGGATATTAATTTGACACATCATTTTATTGGGACATATACGTGATATACATTAGTGCTGCACATTCCTGAAAAACACATTAGCTACATAGGGTCCGAGTGTGTGCTTTTTAATACACTGGCAACTATAAATTAGTTAGTACTTGGTTGGGAAAGAGGAATATATGAGTAAGCGTCAGAAATAACAGAAATGGACGACAAAATTAATTTAACCTAAAAGCTTAGATATGGTAAAAGGAATTAAAGGATTGGTTGATAACAGTCAATTTTTTGCAGACATTTCTACTTGAAGTTAATATAATCGACCAATCTGATTAAAATCGAGATCTACGTATGGTATGGTATGACTGAGATATCAATTTTGATCAGACTACATAATCAGCATGCATTTTAGCTCTCATTTTCCATCCAACTTTTTAATTTAGGAGTAGGTGTACGTATATGTAAAAATTAGTTAAAGATATGCAGCTGCAAATTGCAGGGATTGTAAAAGAAGTTTTTTTTTATCTTTATTGAAATTGTACCTACATAAATGTTTCATTTCAAAATCTTTGTTAACATCCTTGTCTACGACAAAAACAGCAAATTTCAAGATACCTAACTGTTAAGCTTTGCTGAACATTTACCAATAAAAATATATCTTTTTTCTTCTCTCTCTCTCTGTCTCTCTCTCTCTCTCTCTCTCTCTCTCTCTCTCTCTCTCTCTCTCTCCATTTTATTACTGCATAACAATCAAAGCCGCTTTAATCATAGTTGACTTGTACCGATACTATTCAAGTGGGTCTTAAAATTCCACGGATGTATTGGTCTTCATCCGTTTTACAGACTGTTCATTGATTTACCAGCTAATTTCCACGTTTTACATACCATAAGTGCTTCGCCCTAGATATGTCTCTGTGGTCAAATCATTGTCTAGACGACGTCGCCGTTCACCCTGTGCACGCAATTTTATTCAATATGAAATGTATATTTCAGAAAGGTCTAGCTATCTTTAGATAACAAAATAAACAAAAAGATAAAACACAGGGGAAAAAAAGACCTATTCCCACTCCTTAACCGAGACTTCTCTGTATCAGTATTTTCTCAGTCGAAGTCAGTGACTATAAACTATATTATTTGTCGAATGGTTGACATGTAATAGTTCAAGGAAAGTGCTAATGAACATATGTAATTTAACACTGAATACATACTGTACATTTGAACAATTAGTGACACATAAATATTCGAACTCTAAAGATTTGCTCTTACAAATACGCATATTCTCGGTATTGTGAATAACAAATTTGTTTCCCAATCATATGCATATTTTTGAGTGAATACATTAGATGTTCTATTTCATTAAAAAAATGGTATACGTCACAGGAGCTTGATAGATTTTATTCATAGTTCTCAATTAATTATTGCAAAGAAACTCTTTGGTTGTTCTTCATGGCTACATGATGTTAAGATTACATTTTCTCATATCGTTCAGATTATTTGTTTCTATTGTTTCTATCTTCTTTTCTCCACATGCATATGCATATCCAGATGAAATATAAATTAAATATGTAAGGGTGGCGTATTTCCGAAGTTGGCTGACTTTTGAAATTAGAACGCTGATAGCCGTCAGTGAAATTTTTAATTTTTATTTTACGAAGCTTGATACTTGAATAATCATTGTTTGTATATTTCAAATTGTAATTTTTGGCACATCCAGTACTTGCATCTACCACATTTCTATATGTAATTCACTATTTACTTGAACTTAATCTCTCACTCTCTCTCTCTCTCTCTCTCTCTCTCTCTCTCTCTCTCTCTCTCTCTCTCTCTCTCTCTCCAACTGCAAACAACACAGACCCCATGATTTGCAGGCGCATTAAATACTGATTACTCCTAACAAACTGCATAGACTCATATCTGCCGGCGCATTATGCGACGGCAGATCTGGCTGTGTGCAGATTGCAGTTAGACGTAACTTATAAGCGAGAAAATACGGTAATAATAACAATAAATGAGGAAGAATGCAAAAACTATAACATGTCCGAATATAAATGGAGACATTTTACAATGATTTATTGAAAAGATGTTATCACTATACTAACTAGTAGTTACAGCATTCCATTAATGCTAATCTTACAAATCTCGGTAATTGACTAAGAAGATTTATGTCTCTAAGACATTTCTATTAGAGTGATTGGTATGAAACATTACAATATCAAGTTAGCATAGATAAAAATGTCCATCGCAATTTCGTTGCGACAGTTAAAGCTCAGCTTATAGAGTAAGGGCCGTGTTGTATTCTATACTTTGAGAGAGAGAGAGAGAGAGAGAGAGAGAGAGAGAGAGAGAGAGAGAGAGAGAGAGAGAGAGAGAAATAAAGAAAATATCTATCTTTTGTATTGATTTTGTTTTGTATGCATTGCAATTGACAATTTTTGATAGGGCATTAGAAGCATGTATCATTTTCTTCCATTTTGTGCTGCTCCTACTTTCGAAGCTCTATTCAGAAACTTTTTTCATATTTTTTTTACCTGATAATTTTCATTAATGACCTAGCATTACAGACACTTTCTAGGTGACAAAAAGAAGCACTTGTAGTACAGTTTTTCTTCGTGTTCTTGTTTGTCCTCCAGTTCCCTCATTATGAGTAGAGTCATATCTTTCATTAAAAACTAAGAATAGAGATTTTATAAAATTCGAGATAATGGAAGATTGTTTTAAGAATTTCTACAAAAATGTGTTAACTTTCCAACAATTCGGGAATATTACGACTGTCAATTTCGAATGTTAATCTTTTTGTGGTAATTCACAAAGCATTTCTTCCTTTTCCCGACGAACAGTTGTGTAAATAATTTTGATGTATATTTTCATAAATGTACCTGCCATATTTGTATACATGAAAATACATGAATGCTAACTGGTGACGGATATTCATTTTGTGCATGTAATGTATAGATAGCATTATCGAAATGATTGAGATCTGTTGTAAATGATTTTAAAAGGAGATTGTAAATGTGGAAAAAGTTTACATAAAGAAAGTGCTAGCCTTTACATATGGGTTAGATCAGTTCATACTATATATCTATTTCTTAATATTGATATAGTGAATGTACATTAGTGTTTTCATTAGATACGTAGCATCGTTTAACAACTGCTCGTGTCTGTCTGTTCATCTGTGCTGTATGAACACGGTACACACCCTTGCCTAGATTAACAAGTTTGAAACATATCTTTCTTGTTACAAAAGCCAGTAATTTTACTCACACCAGCATGTGTTCAGTTTACACACCATTTATTGTGTTCATTTTCTTAGTCACATCTGCAGATTGCTAAGTATTTTCAACTGATTTTCACCCAGTGGACCTCTCACACTCTAGTGTCTTGTCTGTTATCCTATGATCCAATCATATATAACCGGCCAGTGGTCTGGAGATCTTCGTACCGCTGATTGTAGACTAACCATACAACTCACACGTATATATGAGACGGAACAAAGGGTAAATAAATGTTTAAATAATGTCTTTGTTTATATGACCCTTCATTGGAAAGATAAAAAGTGAGAACGCACCATCCCCATGGCTGAAGATATTTTTATTATTATTATAAATCGGCCTTAATACATGTTCTTCTCGCTTTGACTTGACAAAAAACTTATTTTTCTTTCTGCTATGGTTTTGAAGCTACAAAATGGTACATCGATCACAAATAATACATTTCATAAATAAGAGACAGATTAAATGTTTGGGTCCCACAATTTAATAATTGCTATCAGTATTATCATCGCTCATAATCTTTAATACATCACTCCACAGCTATGTTCCCTTCAATATTACAGAGCCAATTATTTGTACAGTCAAACTTGTCATAGCGATCGCCTGTGTTTGGCGGTCATTCTAATTTCCCCCAGCAAATTTCCTATATAAATGGCCTGTATTTAACGGTCACCTGCTTTCAGCCGTCAGGTGTTTCTTAACCAAACCATGATGATGAACTTACATTATACTCGCGTGCGACCAAGCGCACTATATATATATATATATATATATATATATATATATATATATATATATATATATATATATATATATATATATATATATATATATGTATAAGGCTACTTGTATTATTTACTTAATGATTTATTTATTATTTATTCTTCAATGATATTTTTTCTTACTTTATTTGTTTTAAAAATTGCGATAAAAGCACTAATGTCCAGTCAAAGACAATGGATTTAATTAAACTACTTGAGCATGTTCTAGGTATTTACTATTCCAATACTAACTTAAGAAATATGCAAGGAGGTATAATGAGATGATATTTAAAACTTTTTTCTCAAGTTGATATCGAACAACAAAAAAATATCGATATGTCAGTTTTCGTGACTATTATAAATGGAGTTGAACGATGAAAATACATAATAAGGTTTTATGTGGTGTTTAAAATCTAACGTGAGAGATGGCCGCTTTTTTCATGTTAAAAATAAGGGGCCCCGGGTGGCCGAGTGGTCTAAGGCGCTCGCATTTACAGATCACTCACAAATCTCACCTCTGTCTGCGTGGATTCGAGTCTCGGGCTCGGCTAACGTGGCTATGTGAGAAAGCTTGCCAGTAGCATCCCGTGGGTCGGTGGTTCTTCCCGGGTTTTTCCTGGGTTCTTCCTCCACCAAATATACTGGCCGCAATGTATAGCCTTTCATGTGCTGAAAAATGGCGTTAAACCCACAACAACACAACAACAACAACATGTTAAAAATATATTTCATAAGCATTGGGTGCTTTGTGTGTGAAATGATTAAAGAAAATATAACATTTAATTTTTTCTTCCTGTCTAACAAGGAATATAAATCTTTTTTATTTCGACATTGTAAAAATAAAAAAATGGAATTAGTTCTCCTCTCTGGTCAAATAGAATTGTTTAAATATTTACATTCTTGTTTCTATTTTTACATACCGTCCGAGAGTCATCAATGCATATCAGCGATTACAATATAATTTAGTCGTGTTGGAGTTATCTTTCTTTATCTACATGCTCTGACATGCATACATATATATTTCCTATTTATATCGCTTACACAGAAATCATGACCTTGTTACATTTCAAACCATACATTTACTATTCCTTTTAGTTGTGAGATTGAACATTACATTCCATTTTAATGGATGTATTAACACATTGTTTACAAACAAATATCATAATATCGAATTTATCACAACATTGCAAAGGAATATAAGGTTATTATCAACTAATCGGCTTCCAGTTGACAAATCGCAACGTCAAGTCTACGTCTATGTGTACATGTAAATGTACTATATACATAGTCAAAACGTGTCTATTTATAGACGTGTGCTGTATGTGTCTGGTAAAATGTCTAATCAAGAGTATATTCTTTTCTTGCATTGGAAATTGACGAGATAAAGTTATATTTCCTATTAAATAAAATCCACATATTTAAAGACCTTTATAGTCACGGGAAAGCATCTCAGTATCCACGCCCTTTTTTCTTATTTCTGACATGAAGAAATTATTTTCTTTTAACGTGAAAAGAAAATAATGACTGGCACAAAAAAAAAAAAAAAACGCCAAAAAAGGGAAGGATCGATATGATTACTATTACTCTTTTTTCATTACATTTGCTTTGATTGGATACTTCCACCTAAAATCCAGATCCTTTAAACGTGCACACCGGTCGGTGATTTCCATTATTCTAAATATAGAACGTAACGTGGTTAAAGACGATATTCTATGTGATTCGCGTGACGGAAAATCGCTGACTCAATCACCGTTGGATCAGTCCCGCGCACAATTAACGTGGTCTAGTACATCAGAAGGCCTGAGGCATGGACGCACAAACAGCACAAGAAGAATGTAAGCTTTTGCTAGCGGCATTGGAATCGTACAGAACCGGGAAAATGACTCCTTTATTGAAGGAGGAGCTCAAATACCAGATACTGAGTCGTAGATTGTCCGAAGGCCGTGATGAGTTGACGCTGGATCCACAAGCAGACATGTCCAGACAGGACGAACATGTGAGTAAGAATATATTCTGTGTTAGATACGTTCTGTTTGAAACAAAATCTATGTAGCAATGTTACAAATATGGAAGTTAAAAAGACAGCAAATTGACTTTAAATAAAGAAATATAACACGAGTGAAACGTGCACGAAAATTTACTTTTATAATTTAGTGTGTAATTATTATTATTACGTATTTTGACAAGGGAGAAATTAATTCAAATAAACCGATAGATAAATAAACTTTTTCTAATACAATTTTCATGGCAAAATGAAAAGACGAATACATGGATAAATGAGATCTCCAGATGTTTAAAATGTTAACTGTTGTCCAGTATATTACTCCGTTGACAAGCATTAATGTCGTGTACAACCGTAAATCACACGCAAATTCAATACATGTCACACACGTGTTTACATAAACATATGTATGTGTATATTTTTTTGTATTCATTGATGTATACTAACTAAGGATAATGAAAAAATATAGAATTATAATTACTAAAAAATTTTGGAGACACAATGTCAGACTGACATATGAAATAACATTAATATTTATAATATTAACAGGAATATGAAAGATAAAAATGCTGGAACTTAAATATTTCTGATAAAAAATTTTGTATTTATCTTTTTCTTCAGCAGGGACATCAGTTACGGCCAGAAGAAATAGAAAGAATAGAAACAAGAAGAGAACAAAATAGAAAAGCGGCTCAGAAATTCAGATTGAAAAAGAAACTGCAGAAGGATATTGTGTTAAAGGTAGGAATTAATGATCTAATTTACTAATTTACAATAAACGGTTCCCTCATGCGCATAATTTTAGAGAATGCACTCTTCATCTTCATCCTTTTGAAATAAAATTATGTAACTGACAACAAACACCTTATATAATATGATATTATTATCTTCGTCTTCCATCTACTCCTGTGGAATATACTGTCAATAGTATTAACAAGAACAGATTATGCATATAATACTCTGCAAACAAATGCACATTAATCTTACTATGTTTACATTCATAAATTGCTATAATTGAATTAGTACACCTATTGGTCGGAAGAAGTTATTTATATAAAAATTATTTAATTATTATTGCTGTTACTTTGAAAATACATGGAAAGATATGATAGATTAAATATACATCAGAAAGAAAATATAAGTGAATGAAGCTGTATCCAAAGACAGGAAGAAAAGAGAATTCAACTGCTGTGTTCCATTCAACAAATAGGTCAGATTTAGATAAATAAATAAATAAATAAATAAATAAATAAATAAATCAAATTCATTGGAAAAGCTTTGGGAATTTGTACCATCTCTATTATTTGGTCTTAAGTAAAATAAATAAATTTAAAAACAAAATATCTGTTAGCATTATGTCAAGGCGTAAGAAAAGTAAAAATATATTCATGAATAGTTAGAGAAAAAAGGAATATTTAATGTATACACGATAAGTATAAATTTAAATAATATTTGGTAAATGGTGAAACTTTATGGTCACCATATAATGTGTTTACATAGTTTATTTTAATATGAAATATAAAGTAAAAAGTAATATTTGATAAATATAAATGAAACTTTATCTTCATCATATAATGTGCTAACATAGCTTGTTTAACATGAAATATAAATTGAATATAATATTTGATAAATATAAATTGAATATAATATTTGATAAATATAAATTGAATATAATATTTGATAAATATACATGAATATAATATTTGATAAATATATATGAATATAATGTGCTAATATCTATACAATATTTTATAAGAAAAGTTGCTGAAATTTACTTTCTGGTTCTTCGTTTTGTAAAGTTATGGTAAACATTTTCGTTTAAACAAGAGGGACACGTCTTTTTTCTCTTTCCTTGAGTATAATAGCTATTGTATCCATTTCATTGCAATACACGCAGTTGTAAGATTTTGCCACAACAATTGTTGTTAACTAGGACAACCATTTTGAAATAAAATTGAAGAATTTTTTTGTTGTTGAAGTTAGACTTATCCTTTAATGTATAATATGATCATACTGGTAGCTAGAAAAATGACTACATATCGACAAAGCTCGTAAGGTAAGCGTGTAAGCGGACTAAACCATTCTTTAATAAAATGAACATCCGGTATCTGATATGTGTGCATGTTCTGACTAATACAATTTGTCAAAGATTACTTTCATCTCTACATTCTTATGTTTACATTTAGGTTACCAGTGCTTTTCATGATCACGCTTGTAAATTTTCTGACTGCATTCTTTTCACTATATAGACAGACAAACTCCTTTTATTTGTTCTAATACTATCGGATTTTATATCTGGAAATATACGTGTTGATATTAGAAATGTGTTATTTTTAATCTAGGAATTCGAAGAGCTGGAGAAGAAGAACGGTGTGCTAAGGGAGGAGATCAAGAGACTTACGAGTCAAAAAGAAATGATGCTAAAGATCATCACAGAGATGTGTCAGAAACAAACTGGACCTATCCCTTCACCACAAACTGACCCGGTCTTCAATAAGTGATCCCTTTTGTTTCAAAATGTAAACTTCCTGCAAGATGTACATGCTCGTTAGTGACCCCAAATAGCTTTGATTGGGTCAGAAAGAACAGGGCAATAAAATCGTCACGGAGCTCCTTCCACAATAGATCATGACGAAGTATTGTGTCTTTTGATGAGATCAGATGAATACAACAAATAAACCGGGATATATGGATTTTTCTACAGACAGGAATAAGGACTTGATGTCGATATGTCTTCGGTGCCGGCGTTGGATATAAACCACCCAAAATACTATGGGAATAGGGACGGTTTGGTGTAACTAAATTTAAAAACATAAATCTGAAACAACATCATATAATACAATTACGGACAGTTTTATTATACTAAAGTCACTAATTCATTGTCCATCTGGGCATTTAATGCGACAAAGATATTATTTTGTGGTGTATAATTTGTATCTATTTTATGTAAGTATTTGAATAGATGAAGATCGATATGAGTTCTGGTAAATCGTGTATCACACGTTATATTCAAACTCGAACATAGCTTTCAGTGTAAGAGTTACAGCTCTATTTAGTGTTGTTTTGCTTGTAATCACAGTGTCCTTAAATTGAAATGACGTTAATCATAGTATCTTTATATTGAAATAAAATCACTATTCGTTATATATTAAGTGTTCACTTACGAGCAAATTCGTGGAGCAAATTCAAGAATGTGATGGAAACAAAGAAATATGAAATAATTGCATTTTGTCCTTCCCTCCCTATAATTATAATGGATTTCATACTCATATCTAAGTATACATGTATGTTGTTTTCTGCTATACATGCAGCTCCTTCAGCGCGCGACGCGGAAATCCCTAAAAATATTATTTACAAGGTATTTTTTTATATTGTGTTTCTTTCTTCACATTGTTTGGCTACATGAATTAAATTGGTGTAATATTGTAACTCCAAGTTACATGCGAAGGAGCTCATTTCTCTTTACTAATTTCTGTAAGGAAATACATTTTGTTGAATGTGGATTTTGATAACATAAACTTTGTTGAACTTTCCCGGCAAAAAGTATGTATGCTTTCAGAAGACCCCCCCCCCCCCATCTCTCTCTCGTATATTTTGCCTCACAAAAGCAGACTGCGCGCACACAGGACACACAGTTACATGAAAAAGATGGCGTTTAGCCTAAATAAGTTAATGAGTCGTTGAGTATTCACGCATTTAGCTCATTTGCAAATACTGTTTGTACCTTATCGTAGTCCGATTGTTGTACTTCTCTCTCTCTCTCTCTCTCTCTCTCTCTCTCTCTCGCTCTCTGTAGGCGACTATTTTCTGTACGATGTCGAGAAAGCTCATCAAGAATAGTTAAAGAATACAATTCATGGAATTAAAAGAAAATAGCTTAATCACACTAAGGGACCGAACATTGAATTTTCGGCGGGGGGGGGGGGGGGGGGAATTCCGGCCCCTAAATAGCTGGAAAAAATATTCTTGCCCTGATTTGTAGAAAAAAATAGAACTCGGTCTCTGTATATCAGATAAAAGAACAGAAAATATCCTCGTTGGAAAGAAAATCCAGACCCGCCCCCTCATCCACCGAAAATGAAATGATCCCTCCCTAAATAAAGAAATACTTGGAGTATTTATCAAATTAACCTGCATGTAGTCTATTTGCCCACAATCGCTGAGACCGAACTCGTCATTACTGATTCGTACTTGCTGAATGGAAAAATGTTCACCTTCCGTATGGGCGGAGTTAACTTTGCACCTGCTGTTGCACTGTGTATGTTGCATGGTTTAAATCTATTGGATAATTTCGCAGTGTATGTTGCATGGTTTAAATCTATTGGATAATTTCGCTTGTGGTTTGCATCGTTGGCGTTTCTTATTCTAATCCGTAGACTTGAACAAATTACATGCATCAGGCAGGAAATGGATATTAATTTAACTCATCATTTTTTTGGACATATACGTGATATACATTAGTGCTGCACATTCCTGACAAACACATTAGCTACATAGAGGTCGAGTGTGTATTTTTTAATACACGGGCAATAGTACTTGGTTGGGAAAGAGGAATATATGAGTAAGCGTCAAAAATAATAGCAATGGACGTGAAAAAATACATTTGACGTCAAAGCTTAGATATGATAAAAAGGAATAAAAGTATTGGTTGAGAAAGGTCAATTTTTGCAGATATTTCAACTTGAAGTTAACATAATCAACCAATCTGATTAAAATCAAGATCTACTTATAATATGTTATGTTAGAGATTTCGATTTTAATCAGACTGCATAGTCAACATGTATTTTAGGTTTGATTTTCCACCCAACTTTTTAATTTAGGAGTATGAGTATCTATATGTAAAAAGTAGTTAAAGATATGAAGCTGCAAATTGCAGGGATTGTAAAAGAAGTTTTTGATCTTGATTGAAATTGTATCTACATAAATGTTTAATTTCAAAATCTCTATAAATATCCTTGTCTACGACGAAACAGCACATTTCAAAAGACATAGCTGTTTAGCTTTGCAGAATATTTACCCAAAAAAAAAAATTATTTTGTTTCGTCACAAAATACATTATGTGTCTCGAGTCTCTTTTTTATTAAGATGATCTACAAATTACTTCTTTTTCTCGCCATAAATAGTAGTTTTTCATAAGAATTTCTGATGAACATAAGTTCGACTATACGTTCCCACCTATTTACCAACATAACAAAAATAAATAAATAAATAAATAATAAACATCAATACACCGCGGACATACATTATATTTTTGACCACAGACTACCAATGCAAACATGTGGGCATAACAATGGAATCTTTCTCAAGATTACTGTTAACTAGGCTTTTCCTCAATAACCGTCAGTTTTTCTCACTTCATTTCGAAAGAAAATATAAACATAAAAAATAAACGACTCGTAAGTAACTGGAATAAGTAGATAGGGAATCAAATTTTGTTTAACACATTTAAAGTTCCAACACCAGGATGTTCAAGTTCTAAATTTTTCCTTTTGTGTATTTCAACTAGATACTCTTTAACTTAATTACGGAAATTGGTTTTGTAAATAATTTGTAATGTCCATTTCCGTAAAAATAAAACTAGAAAAATAAAACTAGATTTTTATACATGAAGGGGTCTGAATGCTACTAGGTCGTTGATATTTGCACTGTGTATATGAAGGTAGTGTTGACAATATAGAATGATTGCCATTTATGCGAGACCGCGTTACAGCTGTCATTTATCGCATTTGAATATGAGTAAATTAGATTTAGAATATATTCTTTTCTTTCACATGTACGAAATATGACACATTGTCGAGGTGCTCTCTCTCTCCATTTTATTACTACATAACAATCAAAGCCGCTTTATCCATATTGCTTCCTCGTTGAAAGAACTTGTACCGATACTATTCAAGTGGGTTTTAAAATTCCACGAATTTAATGGTTGTCTTCATCCGTTATATAGATTGTTCATTGATAAGTATATCAGCTAATTTCCACCCATTTTACAAACCATAAATGGTTCGCTCTGTACCTGTCCCTGTCGTCAAATCATTGTCTTGACGACGTCGCCGCAACCCCACCACGTACACACAATTTTTTAAAATTGTATATGAAATGTATGTTTCAGAAAGGTCTAGCTATTTTTAGATAGCAAAATAAACAAAAAACAAAAGATAGAAACAGAGGGAAAAAAACCTATTCCTAGTTCAAGGAAAGTGCTAATGAACATATGTAATTTAACACTGAATACATACTGTACTTGAACAATTAGGGTCTCAAATACGCATACTCTCTGTATCGTGAAAAAAAAATTGTTTTCCAGTCATATGCATATTTTTGAGTGAATGAATTAGATGTTCTATTTCATAAAAAATGGTATACGTCACAGGATCTTGATAAATTTTATTCATATTTTTCAATTAAATATTGCAAAGAAACTGTTTGATTGATTTTAAGATTACATTTTCTCTTATCGTTCAGATTATTTGTTTCTATTATTCCTCTCTTCTTTTCCCCACATGTATGTTCATATCCAGACGAAATATAAATTAAATATTTTACGGTGGCGTATTTCCGAAGTTGGCTTACTTTTGAAATTAGAAAACTGATTGCCGCCAGTTTAATTATGAATTTTTATATTACAAAGCTTGATCATTGTTTTTTTAACATTTCTAATTGTAATTTTTGGCACATCCAGTATTTGCATCTACCACATTTTTATATGTAATTCACTATTTTCTTCAACCTCTCTCTCTCTCATGATCGATCGATCGATCGAGAGAGAGAGAGATAGATTCAGACAGCTTTCAAATTCCGTAGTTCATGTTCGTTTTCCATCTCAAATCTAAATATTTTCAGACCAAGCATCACCCTGGATTACTCGTAGTGAAAATGCACTACATGTTATATAATTTACCAGTAACTCTATGTTATAATACCCTGGATTATTATATACTCATTTTTTTCTCCATTAACTTTGCATTGTCAGAATCGTGCAGTATTTCTCCATACTGCACGGCTTTATACTACACGACACGTGTGTCTAAAAATAGTATCGCGGTTTAGGAACTGCTTTTTTTGTAAACAAATAATGTACGCTCATGTAGCAGACACCGGAGCTTTTGCTTTATTAGATTTGTCTGTGGATGAACTAAGCAAACTGTTTGAGCCATTTTAAAGTTGAGATGATAAAGCTGACGATGTGGATGAGTTCACTGAGTCACAAAGGAAACTTTCAAGCAAGCAAGCGACTGAACGTGACATTCGCAATGTCCAGCGGTGGCTTTATCAATTTTTTATGACAACAAACGTGCGACATGCAGTACTGAAAATATCATTCTGATCATTTAAAAACTAATTTAGCTTTTATGCTTCAGGCTATGAACCGTGCTCTCTATAATCTATAAATAGTCTATAAAAAATAGCATAGAAAGGTATCTTAAGGTCAAAGGATATTCAGTCTCTCTCAGAGACCGCTCATTTTACAAGTCGGTCCAAGCACTAAATTCGAAAAAAATACAACTTAAGAAGTAGAGTTTTGGTATAAAAGCAAGTGCTTCGGAGCCAATAAGCCAATATAACGAAGAAGCCTTATTTTCCGCTGGCGAAATGAGCTCGCACACCCCAGCCGCTTTAATTGTAATTTATCCGGTTTTTATTTTTTGAGAAAGTTTTTAGATTTATGGTACAAGTCATATAGGTCATGTAGATGGGGTGGCTCCAACACGGATTATGCAAGTGACAGTACATAAAAATATGTCATCTATAGTTGGTAATAAGAATGGCAATACATGTACTTACCTTTCTGCATCTTGAATTTCTTCAAAATGTACTTTGTGATCCACGGCGCGAAATTGCGCTGCAATTTAGACTACATTTCCAAGAGAAATCACATTCCAAAGGAGAATTTACTGCACTCCAAAACGAAATTAATTTGATATTCCCTAACAAAAACTATTTAATCCTGCATCTTCTTGAGAATTTCCATTAAAAGAATTTCATATTTTGTCCACCTTATTATTCCAAACTATCAATGGCAGACAAAACACATGTGTAGCTTGCTGTCGAGGCCAGTCCCTCAGGCTACATGTACATCGTACGTAATCGACCCAGGTAATAACTCAAGTCCACCACAATTAAAACAGCAGAATTTAGTTGGATCGACAGAAAAACAAAATGCCTCCATTCCAAACAAACTGGGAAAGTTGTTCCAAGGCACAGTCATTCACAATATGACTGTAAATTTCAAGTTTAAGTAGACCAAAATGAGATTTCTTTTTTAAATGAATGACTGAGCGCGCTGTACGCTGACAAGTTCAAAGGTCGCTGGGCTTTGCCATGTGCGCATGAATACTGTTACTGTGTATTTATTTAACTACGGTTGTGTATTTACTTTGGAATCTAGCAGAAATTCAATTACTTTGTTTCTTGTAGTGTGTTCTTTTTGTTATTCAACCTTAGGTAGAAAAGCAAAATGAGTATATAATAAAAAGGTTACTACATTTGTATATAAAAATATGAACTCGTTTTTTCTGCGCTATACTGCACTCCTAAAGTCGTGCAGTATAACTCAGAAAAACTCGTTCATATTTTCCCATACAAATGCAGTAACCTATAATTACTCGTAGTGAAAATGCACTACATGTTATATAATTTACCAGTAACTCTATGTTAGAATACATTTTGTCTCTTTTGTCTCGTGTTAGCAAATTAATAGCTTTTAAAACCAGGCGAAAGCTTTTCAGTCATGTTATCTTTTGCTATTGCCATCTGATTTAAATTATCGCAAGAATTTGAAAATCTTTATGTTTAAGCCGTTGAAACTTTACTGTGTTCCCTGACACTAACTAGAACAATGCTCACAAATTCTATCAATATAAATTCATGAGTGTTGCCGACATAATCCACGATATCAGGTGCATGTGTATGTACATTTAAGCATTTAACATGAGTGTTGCCGACATAATCCACGAGATCAAGTACATGTGTATGTACATTTAAGCATTTGACATGAGTGTTGCCGACATAATCCACGATATCAATCACATGTGTATGTACATTTAAGCATTTGACATGAGTGTTGCCGACATAATCCACGATATCAAGTGCATGTGTATGTACATTTAAGCATTTGACATGAGTGTTGCCGACATAATCCACGATATTAAGTGCATGTGTATGTACATTTAAGCATTTGATAGATTATTGCAATATGAACGCAGACAAAAATACTCTTGTGACTAATTACTTTTAAATCAGTCCTTCCATTGTTATCAGTTTTTTCTGTAAATTTATTTTTTCAGAGAAATTTAAATTTTCAATGTTAAAGGACACCCATATCCTTGAGAGAATTCTCGTGCGTACATATCTTATGAGATTTCCGACACTACATTTTGTAATGAATTAATACAGCCACGTTCATTCAGATGCATCTATCTATCTTTCTATCTCATATTTTCTTATATTCATCTACTTGCCTGCCTGTGACCTGTTTTGAATATTTGTCGAGAAGATTTTTTGACATCAATTACATAAATAAATGCCACACATACTGTAATCATTAAATACTTCATCGTAAGGAATCTTAACATCATAACCCTGATATATAAAAATGGAAGCGATGATTCTAAACACACACACACACACACACACACGCACACGCACACAGAAATATTGTTTTAGCGTTTCAAATGAACATTTTTTTGTTGTAATTCATATGCTTTCAAGTATTGTGTACCTCAGCTTTATTATATTTCAGAGTAAAGTGTGTATGTTAGTAAGAATATATTTATCTACATATTCTTCTCCTTGCAGCGGAATGGCTTTGGCATTTATTACTTGTCATATGACTTATATTTTGCCTTTGAAGTATGCTTTTAAACTTATAAAATGCTACAGCAACCAGAAATAAAAACATTTCATAAATTAGAGGCAGTTTAAATATTTGGGCCCTAGAGGTTAATTTTTGCAATCAGTATTATTATTGCTCATAGTCTCTAATTCATCAACACACATCTACGCTTCTCCTCGATATTACAAAGGAATAATTAGTTGTGTTTTGTGTTTTTTCTCAGTTACATTTATCAAGACGAATATAGCCTGATTCTAAATTGACCAGTTTTACATTCCAGATATTAACATTACCGTGAATCTTTTAACATTGAAATAATTTGTTTATTTTTTTCAGAACTACATTAATCCATTTCTCTGCATGTCTGTCTGTCTGTCTCTGTCTGTCTCTCTCTCAATCTCTCATTCAGACAACCTTCAATCTCCGTCGCTTATCTTCGTTTTCTCTTTGAAATCTAAACATGTTGAAATCTATCAGAGCAAGCATCTCACAGTGAAAATGCACTACATGTTATATAATTTTCTTTGAACTCGAGTTTAGAGTACCATTGGTCTCAATTTTGTCTGATATTAGTAAATTAATAGCTTTTAAAACCAGGGAAAAGCTTTTTTGCATTTTATTATTTGGTCTTGTTATCTGATTTCATGTTCGTTTCACCTATTTCGTCAAAATTACTCAATGCCACCGTCATCATTATATTGTTAAAATTTTAGCGTCCTCTCCATTTTATAATTTCTGTTCTCGAATCTATGCTTGATTACATTTTATTGTTTAAAGTTTAGTAATGTAAATAGAAAAAGTACAATATAATAGCATCATTTTTCAAGGATGAGTGATAATTTAATTAAGTTTGACATATATGTAGGTATTATTATACTTTTTTTTACATGTTTTATATTTCGCAATAAAAACTTCATTGTTAGAGGTTCTGTAATTTATCTATGTTTTGAAAATATCATCTCTTACAAAGCATGGTTTTACATTTCTTGACTGGTCACAAAGTTATGTTGGTATTGGTTAATATCATAATGTAAAAAATCAGGTACCTTTTGCTTGAAAAACTATATTTCACTTTGCTGTTGTTCACTTTTGCATCTTGGTACCTTAATTATCATTTTTTATTGACAAATGGTACTCCATCAGGTGTGTAAATTACCTCAGTTTTTTTATTGACAAATGGTACTCCATCAGGTGTGTAAAATACCTCAGTTTTTTTATTGGCAAATGGTACTCCATCAGGTGTGTAAAGTAACTCAGTTTTTTTTATTGACAAATGGTACTCCATCAGGTGTGTCAAAAATACCTCAGTTTTTTTTATTGACAAATGGTACTCCATCAGGTGTGTCAAATACCTCAGTTAACGCGAGAGAACAGTTACAGAAATTCTTGTGACATTGTTGTAATGGAGGAAATAGTTGTAATGTTGTAATGACATAATGGAGGAAAAGGTGATTATTTTGTTTGTTTCGTAAAATAAAATTGTTTATCTGCAAGAATCTTGAAAGGATATTTTGATATAGCTGTTTATACTTTTGAAACTTATATAAAACAAATATTATTTTGCTTTAGATGTGTTTTGGGGGGGTTGGGGACTTTTTTTGACAAAATACCAACGCTTCGCACATATTCCATTTTCCACCTACTAATTTATTTTTTTCTTATCTATAATCTCTTTTGTTCACTAAAACAAACGGCAATCTAACTCTAATAGCCTTTTTCGATGTCACATTTTTACCCCAAATTTTTCCAAATGCATGTTGAAAATACCATGGATCAGAGAATACACATAAATTATATACAAATTTTGTGTACAATGTTTTTAATTTTATTTGTTGGAACGGTACCACGAAATACAAAAGAAATACGAATCAGCTATAATGTATTCATATTCATTCATAAATATTATCCAACTACCTGTCCTTTTATATATCTATGTATCTGACTGTCTTTCTTCCTTTCTTTCTCCATTTCTCTGTCTGTCTTCTTTCTTGATCTTTCTCAAGACAGAATACCTCCTACAGTATAAATGTCAACAAATCCACATATTCATCTTATTCCTTGGAAACATAAAAACTATCAGTCATTAAGTATTTATTATGTTGCAATCTTCCATTAAATTCCTCTTGTGTATAATAAAAGCTTTGAGATCAACAGTTTAGTTTTTTTGAGGAGCTTATTAGGCCATTGACTTCTGTTATTATTATATAACTCTACTTAATTGTATTTTCAGCGAAAAGAGTTAATTCAAATGAAGTAAATAAACGAATAAATGATTGAATGAAACAGTGCTGAATTTATATTTATCTATCATGCCTCTCGTCTTATTAATTAATTAATTTATTATGTATTCTTATCTGATATTTGTTCTCATTTTAATTGTTTTATAAATTGAGATAAAAGCACTAACGTCCAATCTAAGAAAATGCATTTAATTTAACCACTTAAGCGTGTTCTAGGTATTTACTATTCCAATACTAACTTTATAAATATACAAGGAGGTATAATGAGGTGATTTTTAAAACTTTTTCCTCTAGTTGATATCTAATAATAGAAAATTGATATGACACTGTTTGGAACTATTATAAATGAAGCTGAACGACGAAAATACATAATAAGGCTTGTGTATGTGGTATTTAAAAATCTAACATGAAAGATGGCCGATTTCCTTCGTGTTAAAAATGTATCTTATATCCTGAGAGATTGCCGCTTTCTTTCATGTTAGTATATCTTATAAGCAATGGGTCTTTTCTCTGTGAAATGGTTCAATAGAATAGAACATTTAATTTTGTCTTCCTGTCTAACAATAAATACAAATCTTTTTTTATTTCCACATCTTGAAAAATTTATTTAGTTCTCCTCTCTGGCAAAATAAAATTGTTAAATATTTATATTCTTTTGTCTATTTTGTATACCATTTTAGACCCATCAATGAACAACAACGGTTACAATATGATTTAGTAATAGAAACTTGATATGACACTGTTCGGAACTATTATAAGTGACACTGAACGACGAAAATACATAATAAGGCTTTTGTATGTGGTATTTAAAAATCTAACATGAGAGATGGCCGATTTCCTTCGTGTTAAAAATGTATCTTATAAGCATTAACCTGATAGTTTGCCGCTTTCTTTCATGTTAAAACTATATTTCATCTGCTTAAACCAGAGAGATGGCCGCTTGCTTTCATGTTAAAACTATATTTCATCTGCTTAAACCAGAGAGATGGCCGCTTGCTTTCATGTTAAAACTATATTTCATCAGCTTAAACCAGAGAGATGGCCGCTTGCTTTCATGTTTAAACTATATTTCATCAGCTTAAACCAGAGAGATGGCCGCTTGCTTTCATGTTTAAACTATATTTCATCAGCTTAAACCAGAGAGATGGCCGCTTGCTTTCATTTTAGTATAAATATATCTTATAAGCAATGGGTCTTTTCTCTGTGAAATGGTTCAAGAGAATAGAACATTTAATTTTTTCTTCCTGTCTAAAAATAAATATAAATCTTTTTTTATTTCCACATAGTGAAAAATTTAATTTGTTCTCCTCTCTGGCAAAATAAAATTGTTAAATATTTATATTCTTTTGTCTATTTTGTATACCATTTTAGACCCATCAATGAACAAGAACGGTTACAATATGATTTAGTCGTGTTGCAGTTATCTTTCTTTACCTACTTGCTATGACATGACCACGTATATATGTTATCTATTTATATTGCTTACATAGTCAGTGATCGTGACCTTGTTACATTTCGAACCATACATTTACTATTCCATTTAATCGTGAGAGGGAATGGATAGACTAATACACTGTTTAAAAAAAATATAAAAATACCAAATTTATCACAAAATTGCATAGAAATATAGAGGTATTATGAACTTAAGGGCTTCCATGTGAAGAGTCGCAACGTCAAGCCTACGTCTATATGTACATGTAAATGAACTATATATATATATATATATATATATATATATATATATATATATATATATGGTCAAAAATGTCTATTTATAGACGTGTGCTTTCATCGTATATTCTCTCAATCTAAGGGAGGACATTGAGGTGTCTGGAAAAATGTTGAATCAAGAGTAATGAAAAGGTAAAATAGACTTATTTGAAGTCCTTTAGAGTGATTCGAAAGCATCACTGAATTCACGCCCTTTCTTCATTCATCTTATGACCTGAAGTTCTTTCTTTCAACATGACCCTGACCTAGAAGTTACATTTATCCCATTAAATGTACATAATGGTGACTGTAGGATGACTCTGTATACTAGTATTAGCACAGGTATTTAAACGAAGAAGAGAAAATAAGGATTGGAAACAAACAGATAAATCAATTAAAAAAAAAAAAACAAAGAGAGGAAGGATCTATCTGATTACTATTAATCTTTTTTCATTACATTTTCTTTGATTGGATACCTACACCTGAAATCCAGATTCTTCAAACGTGCACACCGGTCGGTGATTTCCATTATTCTAAATATAGAACGTAACGTGGTTAAAGACGAGATTCTGTGTGATTCACGTGACGGAAAACCGCTGACACCATAGCCGTTGGATCATTCGCGCACAACTAACGTGGTCTAGCACATCAGAAGGCCCGAGACACAACATGGACGCACAAACAGCACAAGAAGAATGTAAACTTCTCCTAGCGGCGTTGGAATCGTACAGAACCGGGAAAATGACTCCCTTATTGAAGGAAGAGCTAAAATATCAGATACTGAGCCGTAGATTGTCTGAAGGCCGTGATGAGTTGACGCTGAATATACAAGCAGGAATGTCCAGACAGGACGAACATGTGAGTAAGAATATATTCTGTGTTAGAGACGTTCTGTTTGAAACAAAATCTATGTAGCAATGTTACAAAGATGTAAATAAAAAGACGACAATTTGACTTTCATAAAAACAATAGAACGCGAGTCAAACGTCGAATAAAATTAACTTAGTGTGTAGTTATTATTATTAGGTATTTTGAGAAGGGAGAAATTAATTCAAATAAACCGATAGGTAAATAAACTTTTTCTAAGACAAGTTTCATGACACAATTAAAAGATGGCAACATGTGAATGAATGAAGTCTCTCAATTTTCAAATGTTAACTGTTTTCTAATATATCACTCCGTTGATCAGCATTAATGTATTTTTGGTGTTGTTGTTGTTGTTGTTGTTGTTGTTTGTTCGTTTTGTTTTAATGGGACTTTAAATACATTATTTGGCTAGATCAGCCGAGGAAATGTCAGCTAAGTGCCTTTCCCAAGGACATACTTTAAAAAAATTTCTGATAACAATTTTTCGTGTTTATCTTTCCTTCAGGAGGAACACCAGTTACGGCCAGAAGAAATAGAAAGAATAGAAACAAGAAAAGAACAAAATAGAAAAGCAGCTCAGAAGTTCAGATTGAAAAAGAAACTGGAAAAGGATATTGTATCAAAGGTACGAATGAATAGTCTAAGTTACTAATTTACAATAAACGCTTCCCACAAGCGCATAATTTTAGAGAATGCACTCTTCATCTTCATCCTTTTGAAATAAAGTTATGTAGCAGACAAGAAACACTTTATAGAACATGATATTATTATCTTCGTCTCCCATCTACTCCTGCGGAATATAGTAAATTATAACAATAACAACAACAAAACATATCGAATATACTTGCAAAGTAATGAATATTAATCATATTGTGTTTTACATTCATCAAATGCTATAATAGAATTAGTACACCTTTTGGGTTGGTAGGAAATTATATATATAAGAAATTTTAAATTATTATTATTTCTAGTTTGAAATACATGGAAAGATATGATAGCTTAAATTTACGTCAGAAATGCAAGATAGGTGAATAAAGCTGCACCCAAAGACAAGACAAAGAAAATTAAAGTTTTTTTAAAATTTGTGTTCATGTTCTGGAAATAATATCTTTAGCATCGTATCAGGGTGTAGGGAAAGTAAAAAGAAATAGGTGAATAATAAAAAAAAAGTATTTAATTTATACCCGATAAGTATAAATTTAAGGAATTATTTGGTAAATGATAAGTATGAATTTAAAGCATTTTTGGTAAACGATAAAACTTTATATTCATCATATAATGTGCTAACATAGCTTGTTTAACATGGAATGTAAATTGAATATAATGTTTGACAAATATAAATCAATATTATGTGCTAATATCTATACAATATTTTAAAAGAAAAGTTGCTGAAATGTACTTTCTGGTTAGGTTATGGTGAATATTTTTGTTGAAACAACACTGACACATGTGTTTCTCTTGTTTACTGCTGTCCAATTGCTCTTTAAACTATTTCTTTGCAATACATGCAGGAAATTTGAAACTATATGCCAACAGTGACAGTGTGTCAGATTTCACTACAATAATTGTAGTTAAATAGGAGAACTAATTATATATATATATATATATATATATATATATATATATATATATATATATATATATATATATATATGTGTGTGTGTGTGTGTGTGTGTGTGTGTGTGTGTGTGTGTGTGTGTGTGTGACCATGCTGGTAGCTAGAACAATAACTATACATTGACAAATCTCAAGGGGTAAGCGTCTACTCGAATTACACATCCGGTATTTCACATATGTATATATGGTCACTAATATACGTTTCCAAATATTAAACTCATCTCCACGGTCCTATGTTTAGCTTTTAGTTACCCATGCCTTTCAAGCTCACGCTTGTAAACTTTGTGACTGCATTCAATCAATAGATAGACAAACTTTATTTGTTCTATCGCTATCGGATTTTATATCTATATCTGGATATATACGTATTGATAGTAGAAATGTGTTATTGTTAATCTAGGAAATATACGTGTTGATAATAGAAATGTGTTATTGTTAATCTAGGAAATATACGTGTTGATAATAGAAATGTGTTATTGTTAATCTAGGAAATATACGTGTTGAAAGTAGAAATGTGTTATTGTTAATCTAGGAATTTGAAGAGCTGAAGAAGAAGAACAGTGTGCTAAGAGAGAATATCAAGAGACTGTCAAGTGAAAAAGAAATGATGATGAAGAAAATCACAGACATTTCAGGAACAAATGAGACCTATCCCTTCACCGGAAACTGACTCGGTCTTCAATAAGTGATATTCTTTCATTTCAAGTACTAACTTCTTGAAAGATGTACATGCTCGTTAGTGGCTCCAATAGGGTTGTCTGGGTCAGAAAAACGAAACTAAAATCGACACGGAGCTATATTGTGTATTTTGATGTGATCAGATGAATACAGCAAATAAACCTGGATATTTGGATTTTTCACAAGACAGGAATAAGGACTTGATGTCAGTATGTGTTCAGTGTTGGAGCTAAAACTAGCCAAAATGCTCATTGAATAATGACAGTTTTATGTAACTACATTTGAAAACATAAATCGGAAAGAACGGCGTATAATACAAACAGTGCTGCGGAAAGTTTTGCTATACTGAAGTCATTAATTCATTGTGCATCTGGGCACTTTGTGTGACAAAGACATTATTTTGTGGTTTATCATTTTTATCTATTTTATGTAAGTATTTGAATAGATGCAGATCGATATGAGATCTGGAAAATGGTGTATCACACGTTATGTCCAAATTCGAACATGGCTTTCACAGAATATTCAATGAAATCTTAAAATAAAAGGAAACTCATGTTATTGAAACATTGGAATTGGCCACACCCTTTTCACTCGGGCTTAATTTTGCACCAAGCTATGTCAAGCTTTTATAATTAATTAAAAGATCTTCGAAAGTCAGCTAGTATGTTGGTTACTATTTTTTTTAAAAAAATGTCCTAATAGGATAATATTGTTCATAAAAAAATGAGATGTGGTACAGTTCAACAATCTCATATACTTGCATTGCATCTTTTGTATGGTCTGTTAATTTCATGAAGCACTTCAATTGCCTTATTAAGTACGTTGCGCATATTACATTCAAGCATTTGGCTGTACCAGTTAAAAATAAATCAAAATCAGGAAGATAATTTGAACCAATGCTACTTTGTTTTATATTGAAATTTGTTTCCACAGCTAAATATAGCAATTTCAGGTGGGGATTTTTTAAACAACTGTCGAGTCTATTTATAGACCAGCTTGTCTATGTCAATATGCGTGTGTAGATTATTTTATTTCTGTCTGAATCTGACTATGCACTTTATTGTGCATTTAAAAGTAGGAAATAAGGAAAATGTGATTGTTTTATTAGTATAAGTAACTTTACGGAGTAAAAGTCTAATTTCATAGGACAAATCAGTATTGTAGTAGTGACTGATAGACACAAACCCCCTATTTACTTGGCGATATATCTATCTGTCACAAAGTCATCGACAATAAGTACCGATAAAGTGTTTTTCAACTGACTTGGGAATTTATCCTTTCCAGACACAGAGACTTTAAAACGCCCAGTCTAGAAATGACAGCAAAATTAACCAAAGGATTTTTACGCAAAGCTAATCAATAACTAATAGGCTTTGAGTTAGCCTCGCCCAGACTAACATCAGTCAACTGGTTGTAGTTCG
Source organism: Margaritifera margaritifera (assembly GCA_029931535.1). Taxonomy (NCBI): domain Eukaryota; kingdom Metazoa; phylum Mollusca; class Bivalvia; order Unionida; family Margaritiferidae; genus Margaritifera; species Margaritifera margaritifera. Next base: position 1,373,517 of record JAQPZY010001250.1, on the reverse strand, counting down.
CGAAATGACCCTTTCCGGTATTGTCTCTAAGCCCCGCCCACGCTCGTTTACATAAGAAAATCTTTCCAAATGCATAAATCAATATGAAATTTTACAGACTTATTACATGTACTAAAAGAAAGATAAGTTCAAAATATGAGTCAAATCAAAGAAGTGGTTTGTGAGATGCTTTGAATAAGAATTTATGTATATTTCCTGTATTGTAGTCTTGGTTGTGGGAATATTTGGCACATTTTGTCCCACAAAATGTAACATGACACAACTACACACAACAGGTCAAATGCTGATAGCCCTTCCATTGGATATAGATAATTAGGTAAGTATATACTAAGCAAGGTTGACTGGCATGTTGGAAAGAGCTTTTGTGTGCAAAACAGCAGCACAAATCTTATTTAGGTAAGTATTTACACTAATGAAAATTTATCATCTTTAGCCTAAAGATTCAGAAATAGAGAGAGGGGGGGGGGAGACCTTGCAAGCTTTTGTCATTTATTACCTCATATCATATAGCACTTTTTTGACTACAAGCAACTTTCTTCTTCTGTGTCCATATTTTAAGGAACCAGCATTTCCTATTGTACCAATTTGATTAAGTGATCACGGTCGTTCATTAATGTCAGTTATATTAATTCAAAATTAATGTCAGCCCGCAACTTGAATAGTGTGGATGTGTAAAGCATCCATGGAAGAAAACTCTGAAAAGTGATTCTTTTGGGAGTAATAAGCGGAACCAGGATCAGAATCAAGTTATACATATCGATATTATGAAGTCGCTATACCCATCTCACTACAGTTACAATATCGACGAGAAAGAAAAATGGCAATGACGTAAAGGCGATGCTAAAAATGTATAAAACGAATAAAAGTGCTTCAGTTTAAGCAAATTTTCACTACACAAGCTGAACTATCAAACCGCGTGTACAATAGTTGATATATAAGCTTGTCGATACGATTTCCGTCAAGTTGTGTTTCAGTCGCATCGACGACACCTGTGAAACAGGACTTCTCACCTAATTTGCATATTTGGACATGACCAAGATCTGATTTAGAAGCTACAGCTCTCTGCATTGTTGTATAGCTTATTAATCATCTTTAAATTGAAATGACGTCACTATTCGTTATATATTAAGTGTCCACTTAAAATAGCGGAACAAAATACAAGAATGCGATCGGAAAGAAGAAATATGAAATACTTATCGGCAAACTACATTTTGTCCCTCTTGTTATTTCAACGGAATTTTATACTTATATCAAAATATACATGTATGCTGTTTTTCTGGTATGCATGCAGTTCCATCAGTTCGCGACACGGAGATCCCTACAAACATTTTTTACAAGGTATTTTTGTTGTCTTTCTTTTCTTCGCCTTCTTTGTCTATATGAACTCAATTGAATAATATAACTTGGATTTCTATGCGCAGGAGCTCATATCTTTTTACAGAGTTTTGTGAGTAAATGCATTTTTTTAAATGAACATTTTGTTGAAATTGTCCCCACAAAAATTAACGTTTTTATCAGTAGACCTTCATGACATTTTTCCATTCTACAATGCCACGAATCTGTCTGTCTGTCTGTCTCTCTCTCGTAATAGTTGCCGCACAAAACAGATTGTGCTCACTCACTACACCATTCACATGAAAAAGATGACGTTTAGCCTAAATAAGTTGATGAAACCTTTAGTATTCACACATTTAGCTCATTTATAAATAACGCTTGTACATTATCGTATTCCGCTTGTTGGACGATTCTCTCTTTCTTTCTCTACTTTATATATATATATATATATATATATATATATATATATATATATATATATATATATATATATATATATATATATATATATGTGTGTGTGTGTGTGTGTGTGTGTGTGTGTGTGTGTAGGCGACTGTTTTCTGTACGATGTCGATAAAGTTCATCTAGAACAGATCAAGAGTACATTTCATGGAATATAAAAGATTACAGATTGATCATGCTAAATAAAGAAAGTACTTGGAGTAGTTAAATTTATCAAATTAACCTACATGTAGCCTACTCGCCTACAATCTTTGAGACCGAACTCGACATTACCGATTCACTTTTGCTGAATGGAAATTTTTCACATTCCGTAGGGCGGAGCTAACTTGCCCCTGCTATCGCGCTGTGAAGGTCGCATGCTTTAATTCTATTAGATAATATTGCTTTTGGGTTGCATCGTAGGCATTTCTTATTCCAATCCTATAATTTACTGGTGCCATGCAGGAAATAGATATTAATTTGACACACACGAGATCTGCTTATAATATGTTATGTTGTAGAGCTCGATTTGAATCAGACTGCATAATCAGCATTCTTGTTTAAGTTTGATTCTGTATCCAACTTTGTAATTTCTTGCCTCTGTATGTGTGTATATATATATATATATATATATATATATATATATATATATATATATATATATGTATATCTATATATATATATATGTAAGTAGTCTTATGTATGTATACTTTGAGGTGTACCTATATATGAAAAGAAGTAGAAGGGATGCAGATCCAAATTCCAGGCATTATAAAACGAGTCTTTGATCTTTAATGAAACTGTACTGACATAAATGCTTACCTTCAAAATCTTTATAAACAACCTTTTCTGCGTTGAAGAAGTCAATTTAAAAAGATCGAACTGTCCAGATTTGCAGCATATTATCATTGTTATTATCATATTTATTTTGTTATGTGACGATGATGAACAACATACTGCCTATTCCTAGACATGAAGAGCAAATTATCAAGCAAATTTCTAATGCATATAATTTCGACTTAAATATTCCCACCTATCTAACTACCTTACAAAAATACCATCTATGCGAGCAAAATTCTCTCGTGGTTAACGGTCTGTTTTTTTATGTGAATGTTTGTTCTGCCTAAATTCCCAACAACTCACATATCTGTCTGTCTATACATCTGTCTATGCAAACATGAATCGTGGTCACAACAATGAAATAAAATTCTCATGGATCCTTTTTAAGTCTGTTTTCCCTCAAACATTGTAGGTTGTTATCACCTTATTTTTAAAAAAAAAAAAACATAAAAAAAAATATATAAAAAAAATTGAACGACTCTTAAATAACTTGAATAAGCAGGTGGGTCATGGATTTTGTTTAACACATTTAAAATTCCAACACCAGGATGTTCAAGTTTTAAAATTTCCTTTTCATGTATTTGGACAAGATATATAGTGACTGCTACTAGGTTATGCATATATACGCTTTCCATATAAAGGTAAAGTTGGCAATATAGAATGATTGTTATTTATGCGAGACAGCGTTACATCCGTAATTTTTGCTGGTATTTGAATAGGAGTAATCTTAGGTTGGAACGTAATCCTTCATTTTTTATTTATGAAAAATGTTGCATTGTCGAACTGCTCCCTCACTCTCTATTTTATTAATTATTAATACGTAACAATCAAAGCCGCTTTATCGATGGCTGATAACTGTTGCTTTCTCACTACACGAACATGTACCAGTACTATACAAGTATATTTTCAATTTACATTAATTTATTGGTTGCGTTCATTCGTTATACAGATTGTTAATCGATAAGTATACCAGCTACTTTCCACCCATTTCACAACCGATATGTAGTTCGCCCTTTACCTGTCTCTGGCGCTCAATCATTGACTTGACGATGCCGCCCTTCACAAACGATAATCAGAACCTTGCCCCGGCCATATTTTATTAGATATTAAATGTATGTTCCGAATGGACTAGCTATCTTTCGATGGCAGAATTAACAAAAAGAGGAATACAAATGGAAAAAAACAAAGTATTCCCACCTCTTCATGACTACGGAGATTTCTCTATATCAATATTCGAGCTCTAAATATTTGCAGTTACAAATACACATCCTGTCTGTGTCCTGAATAGATTATTTGTTTTCCAATCATATGCATATATAAGATGATCTAGTGTATCTAATATGACTGATATACATCACAGGCTCTTGCCAAATGTGATTATTTGTCTCTACAGTATTTCTCTTTCTCTCTCCACGTGTATGTGGATGCATACGAGACATACATTATTTTAGGGTGGCGTTTTTTCGAAACTGGCTTACATTTGAAAACAGAACAATATAGAAATTGGAAGATTTTGTTTTAGATGGGCTCTATTGTGCAGTTTAATTAGGAATTTTTATATTACGAAGCTTCATACTTAACTAATCATTATTTTTTCTTTTTTTCAAATATATTTCTGATTGTAATTTTGGTACATCCAGGAGGTGCATCTACTACATTTGTACATGTATTTTACTATTTTGTAGCTCTATAATGAGCTCTCTCTCGTTCTCTCGTTCTCCCTCTCTCCCTCTCTCTTGACATTGTCCTACAAGTTTTTGCAACAATTTTAAAAACTTTACGTCAAAAACCTTTTAATCTTTACTGTCTTCATGACATTGATTGTCAAATAGATCAAAGTACAGGACGTTCTCCCTCTCTCCCTCTCTCTTGACATTGTCCTACAAGTTTTTGCAACAATTTTAAAAACTTTACGTGAAAAACCTTTTAATCTTTACTGTCTTCATGACATTCATTGTCAAATAGATCAAAGTACAGGAATGGTCATACATTGCATCAATATAAATTCATGAGCATTGGAGACATTATCCACGATATCAAGTACACGTGTATGTACATCTAAGGATTTGACATGAGCATTTGCGACATAATCCATAATATATCAAGTACGTGTATATATGTATATTTAAGGATTTGACAGATTCATGCGAAAAGAACGCAGAAAAAAATAAATTTTGCGATTCTGTATAAAAGTTTTAAATCAAGCCTTGAAAAAATATCAAAACTGTTTGTGTTTTTTTTTTAAAATATTTCTATCTGAGAGAAATTAAATCTTTAATGTTAAAGGGCGCTCAGCCCTTTGAAACTTTTTTTTAGCATAAATCTCATGAGATTTTCCTACACAAAACATTTGTTATGAATTAATTACAGCCATGTTCATTCAGAAGTATGTATCTATGTATGTACGTATGTGCGTATGTATGTATGTATGTATGTATGTATGTATGTATGTATGTATGTATGTATGTATGTATGTATGTATGTATGGTCTTTTCTTAGATTTATCTACTTGCCCATCTATCGCCTGTTTTATATATTTGTCGAGATGAGACTGCCTTTTTGTCATCAATTACATGCCGCACATATTGTATTTCTGGATTCGGAATCTGAAACATTTAGTCATTAAATATTTCATCTTAAGCAATCCTACCTAATACTCCTCATGTGTAAAATAGAAGCAAGGATTTTGCAAAAAGTAAAAAGATTGTTTGAACGTCTGCAATGAACATTTGTTGTATAATTCATATGCTTTCTGTTATTGTGTACCTCAGCGTTATTATGTTTCAGATCAGAGGATTTATTTATTTTTTAATTTATTTTTTTCATTACTTATAAGAGATTTCAAAGTTTTTCTCCATCAGGAAAAATAGGATTGTTAAATATATATATTTTTCTGTCTCCTTGTATATACAGTATAAGACCCATCAGTAAACAATAGCGATTGCAAGATGGCTTAGTCGCGTAGGAGTTATCCTTCTTGACAAACTTGCTGGAACATGCATACATATATCTGATCTATTTATATCTATTACGTAGTAAGTGATCATGACCTTGCTATAAATGAAAGCATACATTTAATATTCCGTTTAGATTTGAAAGAGCACATGATGTTCTATTTGGCTGGATAGATTAACACACTCTTTAGAACAGAAACAACATTTATAAAAATGCCGCATATATCTCAGTATTTAAAAGAGATATGGGGTTAATATCAGTAAAGCGGCTTCCAGCACAGGGCGCACGCACACATCTCATCTCTGTCCGCGTGAGTTCGAGTCTCGGCTCGACCAACGTGGGTATGTGAGAAAGCTTGCCAGTAGCTTCCCGTGGGTCGGTGGTTCTTTCCGGAAATCTCCCGGGTACTTCCTCTACCAAATATACTGGCCGACATGTATAGCCTATTATGAGTTGAAAAATGGCGTTAAACCCCACAAAACCAAACCAAACCGGACCCATGAATATCGTTTGGGGCGGGGGCTAAACAAGTTGGCAAAGAGTCTATGGGACGGAACCCCCGGTGAGGGCCAGGAGGCGAAGCCCCATAAAACTCCTGCATTTTAAGCGTTTCTAGGACATAATTTTAACCATGTAACTGGAAAGAAAACTTATTCTAAGAAATATTGCGGTTGTTTCGCGCTCAACTCCCACCCCTCCTCCTCCCAATCCCTAGATCCGCCCCTGCATTTGACGAGTCGCAAAGTCAATATACATAATCAAAGCAATTTTTATTTATAGACGAGTGTTTTAAATGTCATGTTACTCTTATATTCTCTCAATCTAAGGGAGATCGTGACGGTATCTGGTAAAACGTCTAATCAAGAGTAAATTCTTGTTTATGTATTGGAAAATGAAGAGATATCAAAAGTAATATTTCATATTAAATAAATCGAATTATTTAGATACCTTTATAACCATAGGAAAACATCGCTGAATCCACACCTTTTCTTCAGGTTACCTCGGACATGCAGCAGTTCTTTTCTTTCAAATTAATCATGTCCTAGAAGCTAAATTTCTCTCTACGAAATGGTGGGAAATGCATTAGTATAAGTATTTAAATGAGAAAAAAAAATTAAGAACTGGCAATAAAAAAACCAAACAAATATATATTTTTTTAAAACTACGTCAGCAGAGAAAGAATCTATCTTGTTTCAGTGATTACCATAATACTCCTTTTTGTATTACATTTGATTTAATTGGATACTTTGGCCTGAAAACCAAGGTGTTTAAACGCGTACACCTGTCCGTAATTTCCACTGTTCTTATAGAGAACTTAACGTGATTAAACATCGAGATTTTATGTGATTCTCGTGACGGAAAATCGCAGACACAATCACCGTTGAATTATTGGCGTACAAGTAACTAACGTCGCAAGCCACGGGCGAAAATACAACAAGCTCTGTTTACTCCGGTGGCTGTCTGCGATAAAATTGTCCTTATTTTTCATGAATGTGTATAAACCTGCTTCAGTAATCACAGCGAGCGCGCGTACAATATTTACGCACTGTTGACCCAACATGACTCTTCATGCTGTTTGAATGAGCCAATCGAAGTTTCTCTTGCACACATCGGTCACTTATCGATCGAAAAGAAAGGGAACTTTCATTAACCCTTTTCATACTGAAGCCCATTCAGACAGGCAGTTGTATAGAACTGGAAATTTTTCAGTCAGTGGTGTAACAGCAGGAGAGAATGTAGAGACGTTGGTAAATCTGGATTTACAGGACAATTTTTTGCAATTATTTTTCAATGTTGTATACCATTTTTAAAAGCATAAAATTTTCCTTAAGGTCATATATTTTTTGACTGAAAAGTTTCAGACCTAAAACTTCAGTTGAAAGTAAAGTTATGTAAGCAAAAATAAATGCTTTACATTTTTTTGTAATAACTTACTTTCAATGCAATTTTCCTATCTGCAATATTCATTTTACCTCCTCTATGTAATTGTATGAAATGGGGGGAATTTTATACCATTTAAGAAGGTGACAAAATAGTAAAAATCCATCAAGAATATCTAAAGTTATTACAATTTTATTAAATTTACTCGCATGAGAATTGGAGAACAAAAAACAGAATAATCCTTACTGGTAAGTTGACAAAGCTTTTCATTTTGGTTCAGTGTTTTTATTCCACAATAAATTTTAATGTAATAATATAAGAGTTATATTGGGTGTATTTTGGTCCATTTCCAGGGATGCAGGAAATTTTCATAACATTATACACACACTCAACATCGGTATATGTGCGAACTTTATGAGAAGTGAAGTTCTCAAAATGTCCAGTTAGCTTGAAAAGCATCCACGTCTTCATCATCGTCAATATCCGAGTCAAAAATACCAGTTAACTATTTATCATCAGCTCAGTTCATTCGATGCAACCAAGATAACGATCCCCACTGCCTAAAATATAAATTTCCCTCCACAAAATTGTCTAAATTTTCATCAAAATCGGTATCAGCATCATGACCGCTTCAGTACTGTCCGCCATTTTGAATTACACACGTTAAAATTCAGTTTTGAAATCAAATTTTCTACTAACTAGTTCTCATCATCTCCGTTCATTTCGTCGAAATGAAGCTCACGATCTGCACTGCTTAAAACATAAAGTTTCCCCACAAAATTGTCTATATTGTCATCAAAATCGGCATCCACATCACTGCCGTAAATTGCTGTTTCAGCGCTGTCCGCCATGTTGATCTCCACACTTTAAAAGTCGTGTTTGAAATCAAATTTTCAAATAACCAGTTATCATCAGCGCCGTTCATTTTGAAGAAGTAAAGATAGTGATGCCCACTGGCTAGAATGTCAATTTTCCACGTGAAATGATCTTTATTTCTAACTAATTCAGCAAGCACATAACTCTCTTCAATTCCCTCTTCAGAATATGACCGCCATATTTTATCTCTGCACGTTAAAACTCGATTTTGAAATCAAATTTTTACCAGTTTTTGGGTCTTTTAAACACAATCTGGCAAAGCTATGTGTACCTTCTACCTTTATTTCCTTCTTTTCAAAAGAGTACACGTAAACTGATGACGTTTTATACAGTTAAACATGTGTCTGCAAATGTTGGTAACGGAATCCAGTGAACATACGACTGGAGTCGTATCCCGCTGGCAAAGGTAAAGTACGACTGGAGTCGTATCCCGCTGTCAAAGGGTTAATGTGTAGGAGATTGTTAAAATGTGATGTTTGTTACGTATTTTGTTTACAGGTATTCATGAAAAACGCGGAAATCTTGTCGCAAGCAGACACAGGTGAAAAAGAGGCGTAGCGGATTGTCGCCCGTGGCTTGCGACGATGACAAGTATCGTGATCAAGCATATCGAAAGATTTTAAGTACACAATAGATGTACGCAAAGACTTTTTCTCGCAACGATTTAATCGTACAGAACCGGGAAAATTGCTCCCATATTGAGGAGTAGCTGAAAAATGAGATATAAACCATAGATTGTCCGAGAGCCGTGATGAGATGACAGAACAGAGTGGATCAGAACCTTATTTCACTCAGATCACACGGTGATATAGGATGAAAACGATAAAGGTTCATGGCCGAAGGAGACAAAAGAAACAGAAAATTATTTACTTCTCGTGCAAAAAAAAAACAAAACAAAAAGATTGTGAAAGAAACTATAAATTTACAAACATTGCTCAAAATGTTTACATTTGTAGAACTGAATAACAAGTCAAATTTATATGTATTTGGGTATTAGCAATAATATGGTTTTATATAGATATTCATCTGTGTTCCATAATAATACACAGCTAAAAAGATAACGGAACTCGTCTCCTGCGAACAACACAGTCAATTTTATTTTTCCAATACACTGCAAACAAATAAATATTAATTATACCATGTTTTACATTTAAAAAATACTTTAATATAATTACATACTATACCTTTTGGGTTGGAAGGCAATTATTTACATAAATATTATGTAATTATTATTATTGTTTTTATTTTCAAAATACATGCAAAGATATCATAGCTTTAATCCGTCTCAGAAAAGGTGAATAAAGCTGCAACCAGAAACAGGAAAAAAAAGGGAAAAAAACAAAAAACAATAAACCATAAAAAAAAGAAACTGCTGAGTTTCATTCAAATAATTGGTCAGATTTACATAAATAGGTAAATAAATAAAATGTACTCAAAATGTTTTTGGAATATTTTGTTATTGCTCTTACATAGTCTTAAGTAAAATAATAATTGTTAGCATTGTTAGCATTGTTTCACCCATGCAGTGAGAATAAAAAGAAATGCACGAAAAGTTAGAAAAACAACTGTTTTTATTTATACACGATTATTATGAATTTAAAAAAATAAAAATTGGTAAATGAATGAACTTTATGGTCATCATACAACGTGTTTACATGGCTAACATCAACATGAAATATAACTTTAAATAATTTTGGGCAAATTTAAATGAATACTTTGTGCTAATATCTATACAATATTGTAAAAGAAAAGTAGGCGGTTTTTTATTTTATGAATTTACATTCAGTTGATACACTATTTTATTAGCAAATATAAGTTTTATCTATGAACATTCTTAAAGAACAGGGGCACATCTTTTCTCTTGCTTTAGTGTCCAATCGCAGGGCACGTCTTTTTCTCTTGTTTTAGTGTCCAATCGCACTTTTATATAATTCCTTGCAATACACGTAGGAAATTTTTTCCACGAAACTATAGGCGACCGTGACAATATGTAAGATTTTACCACAACAATTGTTGTTAACTAGGACAAATAATTTGAAGTAAAAATGGAGAAAAAAATATTTAAAATTAGACTTATAATTGAATATAAAATATGGCCATGCTGGTAGAGATAAAAAAAAATATCATTGTTAACAAATAAAATGAACATCCGGTATTTGACATATGTATATATTGTTACTGATATACTTTGGCTATTAATTTCATCTGCACACTCTACTCCTATATTTAGCTTTTGGTTTCCAGTCTTTCAAGGTCACGCAAATATATTTTGTGACAGTATTCTTTGCAATAGATAGACAAAACTAATTTAACTGTTCTAGTGCTATCAACAAAGTAGAATTTATTTCTGAAAATATACGTGTTGATAGTAGAAATGTGTGATTGTTAATCTAGGATTTTGTAGAACTGGAGAAAAAGAACAGTGTGCTAAGGGAGGATATCAAGAGACTGTCTAATGAATGAGATATGATGTTGACGATCATCACAGATAAGTGTGCCAGGCACAAACTGGACCTATCTCTTCACAACAAGTGATCTCTTTCTTTCTAAGTACAAACTTCCTGAAACATGCACATGCTCTTTAGTGATTTAGATATACTTGATTGGGTGAGAAACAATGACACTAAAATCAACGCTGAGCTCCTCCCATAACAAATGAATATAAAGTATTGTGTCTTTTGATGTGATCAGATGAATACAGGAAATAAACCAGGATATTTGAATTTTTCTCCAGACAAGAAGAAGGACTTTATGTCGATATGTATTCGATTTCGGTGTTGGAGCGAAAACTACCCAAAATGTTCAGGGAATAATGACGGTTTGATTTAACTAAATTAAAAAACATAAAATCTTAAAGAACGTCTTGTAATGATAAGAGTCATAAGGAAGATTTTTCTTCACTAAAGTTACTAATTTATTCTCCATCTGGTTACAATTGATGACAAAGACATTATTTTGTAATGCATAGTTTGTCTTTGCTTTTGTTTATACAGTATTTGTAAGTAATTCAATAGATGAAGTTATTTATGAGTGCTATCATTTCCCGACAAACGCACAATTTTGGGCCTAGTGTGTGCAGTGCTTGCTTAGGAAAGATGAATATAGGCGTAAGTAAAAGAAATTACAGAAATGGTCGAGAAGAAATAAAATTGACTTGAAATCATAGATATGTGCAAAGGGAATAAAATGATTGGTTGATAAAGATCATACTTTGCATATTTTTATTTTATACTTTAAGTTAACATAATCAGCATGGTGTTTTTGGTTTGATTTTGCATCCAATTTTTTAATTTCTTGCGTAGGGCAATATATCTATGATTTGAGGGCCACTTATACGTGAAAAGTACTGGAAGGGATGCAGCTGTACAATTGCATGGATTATTAAACGACTTTTGATCTTTGTGTGAACTATACAAGCAAAAATGTTTCATTTAAATTTTTTTAAACATCCTTGTCTACGACGAAAAAGTAACTTTCAAAAGACCACAGTATCCAGATATGCAGCATATTTATCAATATTTTGTTTATTAAAAGAATGTGTTTCCAAATCTTCGTTCTATGACGACGATCTTCAAAATACTTCCTATTCCTCGCCATAAATAGTAAATTGTCAAAAGAATATCTAAATGAAAATAATTTTGAATATAACATTCCCACTTCTCTAGCAATCTTACCTGATAGAGCAGGTTTTATTTATGTTTCTAATTGTAATTCATGGCACATCCAATACGTGCTTCTACAGCAATATTACACTTTACATGGACAACTGATCGCAAGAATTTTAAAACCATTGCTTCAAAACTGCTAAATGTAACTGTGTTCCATGATATTGATTGTCAAGTAAATCCATCTACTGGAATCAAAGATCTTAACCTGCATCAGTATAAATTCATGAGCGTTGCCGACATATTCCACGATATCAAGTACATGTGTATGTACATTTAAGCATTTGACATGAGCATTGCCGACATATTCCACGATATCAGGTACATGTGTATGTACATTTAAGCATTTGACATGAGCATTGCCGACATATTCCACGATATCAAGTACATGTGTATGTACATTTAAGCATTTGACATGAGCATTGCCGACATATTCCACGATATCAAGTACATGTGTATGTACATTTAAGCATTTTACATGAGCATTGCCGACATAATCCACGATATCAGGTACATGTGTATGTACATTTAAGCATTTGATAGATTCTTGCGAAATGAACGCAGGAAAGATACATCTGTCAACTCTGTACAAAACTTTTAATTCCTGCTCATTGAAAACAATATCAAAGTTGTTTTGTTTTTTATATCAGAGAAATTAAACTTTTAATGTTAAACTTAAAGGACCTCCACCTCTTTGAGAGAAATTAGGCGCACAAATCTCTCATCAGATTTTCGGACCCTAGAATTTTTTTGACTAATACAGCCACGTTAATTCAGAAGTATCTATCTATCATCTTCTCATATATGTATCCACTTGTACTTCCACTTGTACGTCGGTCGCCTGTTTTGCATATTTGTCAAGATGTACTGCCTCTTTGCCATCAGTGACGTAATATCAATGCCACATATCCTCATATTTTATTTTTGGATTCGGAATCAGAAACACTTAAGCTTTAAATATTACATCTCAAGCAATTTTACATCAAAATCCTCATGTGTAAAATATAAGCGAGGAGTTTTGCAACAGAAAAACCCCTTTGTTTCAAAGTTGTTAAAGAACATTTGATATGTAGTTCACATGCTTTTGAGTATTCTATACGTCAACAATATTTTATTTCAGAGGAGAGGTTTATTATTGTGAGATTTATATATTTATTTCACTACTAGTTAGAATAAGAATAATACAATTATTAAATTTCTTATGAAACGAAGCATGATGGGCTGATATAAAAGCTCATTTCCTCTAACTGATTGTTAGCTTAACAAACAATTAGTATGACAAAGCCGTTAGGACTAGTAACTTAGTTAACTGACATAACAAAAATCAACTGTGGAACTTTGTCTGTTGATGGATTTAACCGTTGAAAATAAATAATGCGAGACTTTGTTTAGTTTTAAAATCACAGCTTAAAGGTGACCATGGTGTGTTATATTTGCAACTTTCAGCATCTCTCAAACACTTTTATAATGCAAAGATGTTGGACACAAGTTGTAATATAACGATTTAGTTTTATTGTCAAAAAACGTTGAGGATTGACAAAAACTCATGAATAATTTGCACGATTATTGCAATAAGTGGAATCTGAATATTGACTTTGATAAAACTCAAGTGTTATCAGCATAATTTCACTATCCAGTGCATATCAGGTTCTATCCGTCAGTAGTGACAGCTGGCCAAAACATTAATCTCAGCTACTGGATATTTGATATGCGAGACTCTACAGGCGCAGTTTTGTTGTTTATCTTCCCACGGCTAGTTAAGCATGGTCCATTTAAATGCCCTTAGATAAGACACAAATGTTAAATTAATTAAAATTCCTTATCTCTAACCCTTACTAAAACAATGACAGAGTCGGAGAGCAGTTAGTTATATGTCTAGACTTGGTACTGTAAGCAATACTGGTTTTGGTTTTTGTTGATTTCAGCTTTAGTTTTACATAAAGTTGTAGGACCCTTACTTGGTGTTTGTGTGTCCTTTGAACCAGAGTGTAAGAAAAAGGTGGTCCATAAGTTAAGAGGAAGTATGGGATATAGCCATAAATAATATTGATGTGGTTGTAAATTTTAATTACCTTGGTTTTGTTTTCTCGAGTAAGGGAATATTCTACAAAGCTCAACAAACATTGGCTGACGCAGCTTTAAAGGCAGTGAATATGCTTATTTTTTTATTTTTTTAAAATGGCAATTAAATTGTAATAAATGTTGAAAAGTTTTGATATATATGTTGTCCCAGTTTTAAAATATGCAGCGGAGATATTTTTTCTCACCAGGTTGACGTCGTTTAACGTGTACAACAAAATATTTTAAATATTTGTTAAATGTAAAAATATCTACTTCTGACGTCGGTGTATACGGTGAACATGGAAGAATTCAACCTGAACACTCAAGGTTAGCTAAGTTAGTTAACTATTGGTTTAGAATTAAACATTCTGTAAATATTATACTGAGTACAGTATATAGACAATTATTTATTGAAAGCGAATCAGAGGATTGTATTATTTTCTGTACACTCCTAAAAGATACTTTAAACATATTTGGGTTTGGTGAAATTTGGATTTTTCCAGATTCCAATTTTTGAACAAAGTGTTACAACTGCTTTTTAATCACATTGGAACAATAAATTAAAAAATTCTGATTAACTTTTTCTATTTAAACATTTCAAAACTGACTTCGGCCTTGAAGATTATTTCAAATTCTTTTGTAGCCATGAATATAGACAAGCTTTGACAAAACTCAGAGTGTCTTCTCATAATCTGAAATTGAAACTTGGAGATATGGAAACAATAGAATCGATAGAAGAGAAAGATATTGTATGCTATGTGACAACCGTGATATTTTTGTCAGTGGCGTAGCAAGAATTTCTGCCCCCCCCCCTTTTTTTATAGCATATCCAGTATATACAAACTGACATTCACGCTTAACTAAAAAATAATTCTAATAAGAAAACAATATGTACATTAGCTAAACAAATTTTTAATAATTTATATTAAGAGATAGAGTAGTATGTTAACATTGATTTGTTAACAAGATTATTTAAATTTCGCCACCCCCTCCTTTCCAGCTTTAGTTGATTACCTTGTTTGAATTTCAGATAAAAGTTGTACGTATAGCATTTGATAACCACCCAATATTTGTAGTATGTACTCTATGAGCATGTACATGCTTATAAACATAAACTATTGAATTGAATGTATACTACTTTTTCTATATAATGTTTTCTTACAAATTCCTATTTAGCAACAAAAATAAATCATTATTACTCCGACATCATTTGAGTTGACGAATCAATTCTTGTCAGGCACAAAAAGTATTACTCAATCTCAATATTTTCTGCTTGTATTTTATCCCCTCATTATTTTAAGCTATTCATTCGCTACACTTCCAGTATCGGCACTGATGCCCTGGTATATTGTTATACTTATCCTTTTTATGGGCCGCACCCTAAACAAAATGATTCTGCATTCCGCAACGTGTGCGTATTGATTGAAAACATGCAATCCTGTAAGATTCGCCAGTCGTACAGAAGAGATAAATCTTCCTAGTAGAGAAATAGGACGCGATCTCTTGCCAAAATACATCTTATTCAATCCACAGTTGGCCGAAGCAAGCTTGATATAAATAACGATGCACACAAAGGGGATTTTTCAACTCGTCTTATCATACATGTTTTTTTTTCTTTCTTTTTTCTTCGTCGGTCTTGAAGCCCTTGCGAGCTCGGGCTTCAACGATACCCTCAGGATTCGCGAACATTGATACCAGAAACAACAACAACAACAACAACAACGGCAACAACAACAACACCATGTGTGAACCCTATATTGCATAGGCATCAATCATCCATACCAGTCGGACGTGTGGACATAACACCTCGAATATTTCAATGCGAGGGTTCGAGGCGCCCGGGGGCAATGTTCTTTAGTGGTGTCTCTACTTTGCTACAGAGAACAGTTTTTATGTCAGTTGCGAACCTCACCCGCCCCCTTCCCCTTCCTAAATATAAGTTTTGTGAAGATTTGCCTCCGTTAGACTTAAGTGAAGGTGAAATATTATGAACATTTTAGCTGCCAAAAAAAATAAAAAATCACTACGGCGCCCTCTTCGCCTGTCGCCTGGGGCAAGTGCCCCCTCCCAACCTCCATTGATGTAGAATGTTGCTTCATATTAACATTTATCACGACTACCCAGGCTTCAGAGACTAACATACCCTGTCAATGAAGCTTGCCGATTGTCTGACGCAACATTGTTTCGACCACGTTTGTTTTTCAAACCGGTGAAACAAATATTGTAACATCTTGAAAAATGTATACATCTCGTTGTATATCAACGATACAGCGTGTATACAATATATATAAACACATCTATATAAAACATGACATTTGAAATCTGTGTATGCTTATAATTATGGTTTCAACATTGATGAAATAAAAAACTTATGATAAAAATATGAATAATCCCCATTTTCTAAATTAATGAAACATGTTATACAATTTCATCGAAGTCCCCTCTGCTTCCAAACTCTCTCTCTGAACCATCGTCACGCAAGCCACTGGTGAAGATCCGGGATAAAAGAGGGTAGTGGATTTTCGTCCGTACCATGCGACGATGTCTCTGGACCTATATTGGTAAAACTGTCAGACAAACCACGAGAGAGAGAGAGAGAGAGAGAGAGAGAGAGAGAGAGAGAGAGAGAGAGAGAGAGAGAGAGAGAGAGAGATGAAAAACAATCTTATGGTCTTTTGGTCAGTAGCAATGTTATGTAAGCATACAAATCACTTAGATCAACTCTAAATAATTTGAAATGTTTTAATTACCTCTTGTTGGTTGGTAATTTCGCTTAGCCTGTTTCCATCTCGTTTCCATCTACTCGCCGGTGATCGAATGGCCTGAGCTTTCATTGTTTGGGACGCTAGCCATGCAATGTTTGGAACACTCTACTTTCTTCATTTAAACCAACTTTCTCGTTTAAATCGTAAGCATCTCTTTTATTTATGTAACCAATACAATACAAATAGAAGCTCATAACAAGACGTAAATTGACAATTTTCAAAGGATTGTGAATGTCTGCAAGTCGCAACGATATTTGTATACGCAGATAGGCTCGAGATCTCAGTGGTTAGCGTGCTGAACTCCTACGCAGGAGTACTGGGTCCGACTCCGATATATATATATATATATATATATATATATATATATATAATAGCTGCAGAAGTACATTTTGTAGCGGACACACCAACTGGGTAACATGGAAGTGATGTCAAGAGTTCACTCCCTCCGTTATTACACAGTTACCAGTCGTCAATCTTTTAACTCCGTTGGAAAGGTATATATATATATATATATATATATATATATATATATATATATATATATATATATATATATATATATATATGAGATATAAAGATTTTGATTTGCATTTAAAATGACCTATTTATGCGTATTATAGTTTGCTCTCTTATTATCAATCAACTTTAACTGAGATGACTACTATGATTTTTATGTGATTACAGCTCTTTTTAAATGTATGATTATTTTCCCCATTCGCTCCTTATAATATTTCATGTCATGCAGGTTAGAGCGTTTCATTGTGAATGAATAGTGTAGGAGTTATCTTTCTTGTCCTACTTGCATGCGTGTATATTACATATTTATATCGCTTACATAGTGATCCAGACCTTCTTCCAAAGGGATTCAAGTTTATTCATAGTTCTGTGTAGTTTTAAAAAGGGGCCCCAATGCTCCATTTAACTGGATAGTCTGAAGCCTAAAATTAACTAAATACCGACTTTATCTCTATTTTGTATCAACTAGGTGGTTTCAGTTAAACAAATCCCAACGCCAAACGATATTTGTATATGCAGAGAGGCTCAAGATCTCAGTGATTAGCGTGTTGAATTCCTACGCATAAGTACTGGGCCCGATTCTCAGTCCAAGCCGAGGCGGTTGCTGTTTTGTGTCCTACGGCAAGGAACTTGACTCTCATTGCCCAACAAAAATTGACTAAACACCTACTAAGCAAAACACCTTAAAACGGCCTTAACAATACATGTTCTTGTACGTCTGATTACACACCAAACTAACCATTGGGACATGTTTTTTATAGACGTGTACCAAAATAACCATTGGGACATGTCTTTTTATAGACGTGTAACAAAATAACCATTAGGACATGTCTTTTTCGACGTGTACCAAAATAACCATTGGGACATGTCTTTTTATAGACGTGCATTTGAAATGACATACTAATCGCATACGGTTTTAATCAATAAAGGAAAAATGACTGCCTTACTGAAGAAAGAGGACAAATATTAGATACCGAGCCGTAGGTTGTCCGAGGGCAGTGATAAATTGACGCTGGATCTACAAGCAGACATGTCCGGACAGGACGAACATGTGAATAAGAATTTCTTCTGCCTTAGAGATATTCGATATGATGTATAAACTATATACCAGTATTGCTGACACATGTAATTGAAACAAAATGCAAAATGACTTTCAGGCAAACAAAAGAAATTTGTATCAAACGTGGAAGAAAATGTACGGTAGTAACTAGGGAAATGCTATTATCCTCACGCATTTTTGACGAAAGGAAAGCATCTAAGTTGAACTGTATAAATAAATATTATGTTCTTAGGATCTAAAAAACAATTTATGGGCAAAAAGCTAGCATTAATGTTCTGTTTCTGCTTTTCTGGTATTATTCAAACGAGGAACATTGTTTTGCAACTAAAGCTACAAATATGTTCCTCTTGCTGTGGTTTCTAATCATCCTTTTATTGATTTCATCACAATACGTGCATGAAATTCGTTCCGTGAAACTATAAACCAATGCTGACAATATGTAAGAGTACTCCACAAGAACTGTTTTTATTTACTGAGAAACCAACTTGAAATAATATTGGGAAAAGCTGTGATAACTGAAGTACATACTATAATTTAAAATATCACCATACAGGTAGAGTGAAAAATGACCTCACATTAACAAAGAACATTGGCTAAGCGTATATGCGGACTAACGCGTTTTCTGTGATAAAATGTACACTCGTTCTTTCACATATGTGTACTTAATATCCTTTGCCAAATATTACTTTGATCACGACACTCAGGTATCATAGCCATTAGTTTCCGTGTTTTTCAAGTTCACACTAGTAAATATCGTGAATATATCCTTTAGTAGAGAAACCTAATCTTATCCTTCTTATGTCATCAACAAAAGAGATTTTAAATCTAGTAATACCGACACTGATATTCAAAATTATTAATCTAGTAGTTTATTGTTAATCAAAGAATTCGAAGAACTGGGAAGAAAAGCAGTGGGCTAAGGAAGGGCATGAAGACACTGTGACATGATAAAGAAATGATGATGAAGATCATCACAGAGATGTGTCAGACAGAAGCTGCATCTATCCCTTTAATTCTAAATGACCTAGTCTGCAGTAAGATGCGATTTGTTTCTAAGTTCAAACCTTTTATGGAAGATAAACTTCTTTTCAGAAGATAAATAGGGTAATTGAAAGATTAAATATCTCGAATTGAGTCAGAAGAAACTACTGGTAAGCTTTTTCACATACCAACGTTGGGCGAGCCGAGACTAGAACTCACGCGAACAGAGGATAGATGTATGTAAAAGCGAGCGCCTTAAACCACTCGGCCACCCGGGGACCCCACAACAGACCTGGACTAAGGACGTCATATGTTTATTTGTTCGATACCAGTGTATGAGCCAAAACCCTTACAATGCTCTGAGATGCATCTCAGATCATATAGCGTTACGAAGAATTTTTATAATAAAATAAGCAATTTCTGTCCAGCCGGAAACTGTGTAACTTAGACATCATTTTGTGGTGCAAAGTTTACTCTATTGTGTTTACGTTTTTCAACAGCTACAAATCGCAAAGAGGTATGTTAGATGTTCAATAGGCAATGTCAAACATCAATCATAGATTCACAAATGAATCTATAAATATTGAAGTTATTTAATGAAGGCACTTAAGGTTTTTTGAAAATTCTGAGTTGCTGTGTTCATTATATCAGAGGTTCTCAAACTGTATTCCGTGGAGTTTAATTCATATCCTATATGAAACATTGTCTTTTATACTCCAGTGGTCCGCGAACAAAAAAGTTTGAGAACCACTCCACTATGTTACTCTTATCAAGTTCGCACTGTGGCAGGTTCGCTAACAACTGCGACACACTTAACTATCATCATCCATCTTTAGTGAAAGAAAGGAATCTCCGTCCTTTTTCCCATGATGCATGGTGCTGATGTGAAGCTATCAGCCAATCACTACAGTTCAGTTGGATGTTTCCAAGTTGGGAATGACATCACTGCTGTACGAATGACGTCACTCACTAACCAGTCGATAGACACAGGTTTTATAGTTACCGGCCTATGATTTTGATTTGCCAATTTAGGCCGGGTAACAAGAAAATCTTGCAGGACAAGTTTCTAAAATTGATTGAAACATATTGGACAGTGCATCAGTATATTGCTAACGCTGTTTTGTCAGTGGAAGGATATGGGTGATGGTATATTGTTCCAGAGAAGATGCATTATGGTATAGTATGGGCTAGTTTCATTCTGAATCGTACACCACCTTCGGTCTTCGAAAGTATTTACCTGGGCCAGTTAATATCTAGCTGAAGATTATTTAATCTCTATATACCTTACAAAATTTCAAACCAAACCTTTTTCTGTCTACGCATACTTTATTAATTTGGAAAAATAAAGTTGTTAACGGCGAGTGCAATGTTAAAGAAAATGTTATTTATAGTACAAGCACTGCCTAATACAGGTCGTAAGGTGCATGGATACGACGCGGATCCTCGCGCAGGTAAAACTAAAAGTCGGTACATTTATACTGTATAAAACGTGCACAATGCCATCCGCTATAATCAGTAAAGTTAAAATAACGGCTACAAAACTACAGTGAACAAAATTATCTGAATCATAAAAATGTAATGTAAGTAAAATATAGACTTTATCATTTTACAGTATAAATGTACCGACTTTTAGTTTTACCTGCGCGAGGATCTGCGTCGCATCAATGCAGATAGTAACTGGCCCAGATACATACTTTCGAAGACCGAAGGTGGTGTACGATTCAGAATGGAACGGGCCCATACTATAGTATAACCATTTCTTTTACTTCTATTTGTATCGAATGTGAATTTCATGGAACACTCCAAATAACAGATTAAAACAGATCGTTTGGCTGTACTAATTACTAAAAGAATGGCAGGGATGAACCAAGGAGGGTAAATAATTTGAACTAATGATACTTTATATATTGCTTGTTTTTAGTTATTTGCTACAATTTTAAAAAAGCACTCTTTGTAAACTAGTCTGTAGGATTATGAACTTGAACAGTAAAATATTGATAGATAACATACATATAAATACAGTACTTTGAAGCTGTAATTTCCGGAAATTTTTTGACTTCCTATTTATAGACTGTATGTTGGATTATGTCCTTGCGCAATACAATATTTATAGATAAATTTTGGTTGGAATACCTCGGGACATAGGCTATAAATAAACTTAACGATGGACATTTTTACTAGCAGTTGTAACTTAATGAGTAATGGACCTATTTAATTTTATGAATGAGATGTGTACCAGTTATGGATGGACACAAATGAGTAATAGACCTATTTAATTTTATGAATGAGATGTGTGCCAATTATGGATGGACACAAATGTTTCATTGATATGGTAATTAAAATCATCACATCTGCGGGAGTAACTATTGATGAAGAGGTTTACTTTTCTAATTGGTGGAGGATAGATATCTACAGGCACAACATTTTAACTAGTACAGGTAAGTGCCGGAATTTCCCGATAATCACACAGTTTCTAATTTTGGAACATACCTTTTTTTTTTTTCTTTATTTCACATTCTTAGACAAATATGAAAGAGTTCAGCAGTATATATCAACTACTTATCGATCTATGTATCTATTCTTTGTTTAATTCATTGAGAGATATGAGGGAGTTCAGCAGTACATTGTAACTACTTATCTATCTATCTATCTATCTATCTATCTATCTAAAAGTGTGGCCACAGATTATTTTCCGCCACATTATAAATTCGTGAACGCGAACCACTATCATGAAAATTAATTCATTTGTGCCGATCTCTTTCAAAAGGTTTATTTTACTTCATTAAAGTGTATTCCTGTTTCTCAACGAACTATAAATGAGTTTTAAACATTAAAACAACAACCGAATAGAAGTAAATAGCTTAAATGTTTAGATGCAGCACTCGCTTTGTATAACAAATTGAAATTTCCTACCAAGACAATCAAGATTTTAGCTCTGCTGGTCAGCTATGAGAACAGCTTGTGCGTTGGCCTGACCGTCGGTTACCACAAAGTTTGTCATCGCTTACTCCTCTTAAACTACTGGGAGGATGACCATGATACTTTACACACACATTCATCCTAAAGTTTAGTTGGTCTGAAATGAAACTGGTGCCCCTCAGACATCCAATAAGGCCTTTGCGTTTATCACCTTGAGAATCTTGGTCACACTGATCTGGAGTTTTTACTAAATGACTTCTTACGATATATAGTTAGTTCTAAACGTAAATGGTACCGATATAACATCCAACATGACCACTATGGTGGCCATTTTGAAAATCTTGTTGTTGCTACTCTTCCTGAATGGATGGTCTGATAAACATGTTTTTTTAATAAAAGACATATGATGTCTAGTTGGTACTAAATGAAAATGGGGCTGATCTAACCCCCAACATGATCTCCAAATCTTGTTATCGCTGTTTCTAAACAAATGGCCATAGCACCATAGAATTTTTAATAAGATGGCGCTCTACAGATATTTCGAACTTCTGACCGTGACAGGTGTAAGGTGAAGTTGTTTGCATTTGCAACATGCACAATGGAGAGAATGTTGGCATACCTCTATGCTACTTTCATGTACTGTGGCTGAAATTTCTTTACATATTGAACTTGTGGAAATTGTGCATGATCTAAGCACACAGCTGACCAAAATTGCTGCTCCCATGTACTCCAAAAATCAGCCTTAACTAGTCCAAAGAACACTAAATTAAGCAGTTATAAGAATAGGGAAAACTACTTTTGTCAGAGTAGGAAATACCAGCTTCTGAAAGTGCAATCAATCAATTACAAAATATATAAAAAGGAAAAAAAAAGTTATCGGCTCGTTTTTTTACAATTTACCTTTGAAGTCCAGGAAGTGACAATAACCACGCGGAGCTAGCAGTTTTTTGATAGGTGCA
Organism: Margaritifera margaritifera; assembly: GCA_029931535.1. Taxonomy (NCBI): domain Eukaryota; kingdom Metazoa; phylum Mollusca; class Bivalvia; order Unionida; family Margaritiferidae; genus Margaritifera; species Margaritifera margaritifera. The sequence goes on along the minus strand of JAQPZY010001250.1, from coordinate 1,350,263 downwards.
CATCTGAAGTAAGACCAAGCTGTATACTCTCTAACCTAAATTACACCCATCAATCATACACCAAAATAAAGGGAATTAAAAGTTCTTTTAACAATATGTAAAACATGCAAGGTAATTTATAAATAGCCAGGATAACCAGTGAGGAAACTCTTGGGTAATTCTTTTCTTTATGCAATGTATGAAACTGTAGAGCGCCATCTAAAAGATTTCTTCTCATGTGTGCTTGGTCATAAATGAAACTGGTGCCTCTCGGACATCCAATATGGCCGCTTTGATTGACATCTGAACGAACGGTCGTATCGACATGGGGCTTTTACTTTAAGACTTCCTTTGATATGCAGCTGATCGTTAATTAAAATGGTGACAATCAGACCTCCAACATGGCTGTCATTAAGGTCATGTTGAAGATATTGTTATCACTGCGTCTCCTGAACGGATGGTCATATCGCTATGGGGTTTGCACAAAATAACTTCTTATGATATGTAGTTGGACCAAAATATAAACGGTAACTATTGGAACGCCAGTGTAGCCCCCATGACGGCCAGCTTAAAAATATTTTGATCGCAACTCTTCTGAATGGGTAGTCATAGTGACATGATGTCTTCACTATAAGACTTTTTATGATATGTATGCTGTCCTAATGGTGCCGATCAGTATTGACTCTATGGCAGTGATCTTGAAAATCTTGTTATTGCTACTTCTCCTTGACAGATGGTCATGTGACATGGGGCTTTTACTAAAAGCTTCTAATGATATCTAGCTGGTCCTGAATGAAAATGATGCTGATCAAAGTAGAGATAAATTGGAAGTTCTAGCGCTCTTCCCCTCCCCCCCCCCCCCCCCCATCGCGTGTTTTAGAGGATAAAGGATGAGTTACTTATAGTGTTTACGATGCTCAACAATTCTACAATGCTGTTTTTATGCGCTTTAGATGGTGTCTGGATGGGCTCAAGAATGATGGTTTGTATGGTTTTTTTCACGCTTATGTCGGTAAAGAATGATCGACTTATATTGTTTTAGTGACTCTAGACTGATGTTTTTATACGTTTTAGAGGGTGTCTGAATGAGGTAAAGAATTATGTTTTTCACCCGTTCTAGAGGGCAAAGAATGATATACTTGTGAGGTTTTAGGGGCTCTAGAATGATGTGCTTGAAGGAGCTCTAGAATGATGTGCTTGGAGGGGCCCTAGAATGATGTGCTTGAAGGAGCTCTAGAATTATGTGCTTGGAGGGGCGCTAGAATGATGTGCTTGTAGGAGCTCTAGAATGATGTGCTTGGATGGGCTCAAGAATGAAGTGCTTGGAGGGACTCTAGAATGATGTGCTTGGATGGGCTCTAGAATGATGGTGTTGGAGGGGCTCTAGAATGATGTGCTTGGATGGACTCTAGAATGATGTGCTTGGAGTGGCTCTAGAGAAATGTCTTTAGAGAGGCTAAAGAATAGTGTTTCTGATGTCATTTAATGCGGTACTTACAATGCTTTTAAAGATCTGGAATGATACGCTTGGTAGAGCTTAGGATGGTGATGTTTATAGTGTTTTTCGAGTCCTTTAATGATGTACGTTCAGTGTTTTAGAGGCATAAGAATTTTTTTTTAAAAATTGCTTAACGTTTTAAAGTTGTTTAATTTTTTTATATTTGATATTTTGTGCTTTAGAAGGTGATGTTTAAAGTGTTTAAGATGGTAAAGAATAGTATGCTTGGAGAAATTCTAAAATGATATGTTTATAGTGCTTTAGAGAGGTATGAATAATATCTTTTTAAAAGTATGTTTCAAAGATTTAAGACTTTTTAGAAATTGAAATATGTATGTTTTAGAGGCTCAGGAATGATACATTTTTAGTGGTTTAGATGTCCTTGAATTAGATTTTATAGTGTTTTAGAGGGGTATCTCTGATATATTTTCATTGATTTTTTAAAATAATCTTTTATGGAAATTGAAATATGTATGTTTTTGATCGTAATGAATGAAGTTTTTCTTTCAGGGTTTATTGAAATTTATCATTGCAAATGTATTCCAGATAATTAATTTTTCAAAAGGATTTTAAAGTTGTTTTTTTCATTCTTCATAATTTATCAAAAGGATTTTTTAATTAAAAATCTTTACAATATATTCCAGAAGGTAAAAAATAAGAACGTGTATCATTTCTCTCTCTCTCTCTCTCTCTCTCTCTCTCTCTCTCTCTCTCTCTCTCTCTATATATATATATATATATATATATATATATATATATATATATATAACAGAGAGGCAATAAAAGAACTTTTTCATTAAATTATCTTTCAGATTTGAATCTTTCATTTCATACACAACTGGGTTTGTATATCTGATATATGTTTCTTTAAACAATGGTTCGCTTCAGCTAGGTGTATATCCTTTTTCATATGCTGGTTTTTTTTTACTTGAATATTCTTACTATATCACCTATTCGTATTTTGGTTTACCTCTTTCAGAAACAGAATCATCACAGAGATTCATATAAACAAATTGTTCATTGTATCTTTGACTAGCCTCTATAGGAGTCATTTTAATACTCTTGTGGTTTGTATTATATATATATATATAAATATATAAATATATATATATATATATATATATATATATATATATATATATATATATATATATATATATATACACACATATATATATATATATATACATATATATATATATATATATATATATATATATATATATATATATATATATATATATAATTTGTGGTAAAATATCCAAATATTTATTTGTGTTGTTATCTGTGAAGTACTTCCACCATATATCTTTTAATGTCCGATTAAATCTTTCAACAACGACAGCTTTCCCTTGATTAGAAGTGTGGTGCATTTCAATATTGTTTTAATGAAACCGTTTCTGAAATATTTTATTATAAAATCCACTACCCTTGTCAACCCATAATTTTTTAGTCTTTGTCACATTTATGATTATTTCAAAAGCATTGGTTATATCAGTTCCAGTTTTAATATGGTATACTCCATGCGTGTTTACTAAATGTATCATTAACGTTTAGTAAATATTTATATCCTTTATTTCATTTTCTAAATGTTTTCGTATCAACTAAATCAGCTGATCATATAGAATCTATTTTATCAGTTAGTACACGGCGTTGAGTAAATTTTCTTTTAACTGGTTTATGTAACTTATCAGCTAGTTGTGTAGTCCATCCAAACGCCTTTTTTAGTTTTCTGGTTTGGCTAGATCAATCTTATGTTTAACATTAGAAAGAAATTTTTGAATGATTTTTGGCTCAGTGTTTTACCCATATGAATATTTGACTCATCCAGCATTTCTTTGTCACATTGTGATTTATTATTATAATTTGCATCATAAAATTAATCATATTTTACACGTATAGAATCCAAGGAATTAATTGGTGGGCCATCAGGTGATGGATTTCAAAGATCATAGTAATTACAAGAAGGTAGCGTCAACCCACCTTTTGGAAACAGTTGTAAAATTGATTTATGAATATCTAATTTAGCACTTGTTTTTCATTGTAGAAATCTTGTTTGTCTAGTATTACATATTACACAATTACCTTTCATAATGTTCCTACCAAGTTTTGTTTGCGTGATAACTTCATTACCGTATATACTCGCGTATAGCCCATTACCAACTGCAAACTGCATAGACCCAGATCTGCCGTCGCATAATGCGCCGGCAGATCTGGGTCTATGCAGTTTGTAAGGACTAATCAGTAGAACAAACAACATAGACCCTGATCTTCCGGCGCATTATGCGACTGCAGATTAGGGTCTATGTTGTTTGCATTGGGACTATAATTATAAGCGAGTATACACGGTATATGTATCAGTTTCTTTTCAACATCTGAGGCGATTTCGTTTTTATATGATTATATTACATAGTTTCTTTCATATTGTTTTATAAATTTTTCATTGAAAATTGGGTTCCTAAACTTATTATATTAATTGTTTGATTACCTTTACAGCAGTGGATTATGTCATACACACAATAATATCCACACATCACGGAGTCAGTATATTGTATATGCGTACTATAATGAAATATTAGCTGTCTGCATTTTGCTTTCTATCTTATAATTAATAATAATATCACTTGGGGGTAGGCAAAATGAATCAAAATATTAAATATCATTATTTTGAGGATCATTTTAAATAGCAGTCAAATGCGTTCCATTTCCTTTAAAATAGTTTTCAATATTAACAATAAGGCTTTCATCGTGTCTTATATTTTTTGCAGCATATTTTTTGGTTACAACAACCTCTACAATTGTTACAACAACCTCGACAATTCTAACAACAACCTCTACAATTTTTACAACAACCTCTACAATAGTTTATCTTATTTTTTCAATCTCTACATTTTTGTAAGTGGCTCTATCTTTATATAAATGGTAATATAGTCCCTGGTAAAAAAAAAAAAAGGACGTGGTCCTCAGTGTTGCCCTAGTGATAAAAAAACTAATGGTGGCTAACCACAATGTAGGAAGAACATTCCCTAATGAAGGTATTTTATTATTGGTAAAATAGCACTAATAAACCATCCTTGTTTTGTTAACTTGATTAATTGACGTTTTGTTAGCTTGGCGATTTGGTGTTTTTTTAAGCTTGGTTAATTTGTGTTTTGTAAGCTTGTATACAAAGTCGTAATGTCTTTGTTTTGCTACAAGGAATTTAGAAAATTGTTGCTTATTCATAAAAAATTCATCTGTACCACCATAAAATTGTCTTCGTTTTAATCTTATTTCTATTGGGTGATTCTTACTATAATAGTAATAATTCTTTGTGTTAGGTGTTTGGGTTGTGTGTTGTGGTGCATGGCGTGAAGCACCAATCTACGGCTTGGACAGGCTTACTTATGGGTTATACAAATCTGAAGCAAGAAAAACCATGCAAGTGTGAAGTTAGGGTTTCGTGACGGTTTTGTCATTAGTGATTAGAGAAAAAATATTTGTGGTATTCGCGCGTTTAAGAACCCTTCAGTTGTCTTGAGGTCCTTGGAAATAGGGGAAACAATGGACCTCAAGCCAAACTCACGCAGGGGTTTGATTCACTCAGTAGTAAGACTCCTTGCGTGTTACAGTATTTAAATATAAGTAATCTCAGATCATGCCACACTTTTTAAACTGATATTACGAAATTCACATATTGAATGGTGGAATTGTCTTGCCTACAGATCTCTAGCACAGTAGATCTGCTCTCTGTCATCGTTATCTGGTTAGCGTGCTAGATTCCAACGCAGGAGGACCGGGGTCGATTCCCAGGCCAGGTCAGGTGACCTACTGTGTTTTGTACTAGGGCAAGAAATTTTACTCTCATTGCCTAACAAAACTAAATAAAATACTCTAGTAGAACACCTTAAAAAGCAGGCATAGCCCAACCAAACCAAAGGAATGTTGCTGTACGTGTCTGATTCAAGCAATCATATGTTAGCTGGGACCAGTGCTGGTACCTGAACAGTGTGGCTTTAGTTTACACGAATTTATTGGTTGTGTTCATTTGCTGTACAGAGTGTCCATTGATAAGTATACTAAATTATTTCCACCCTATCATGCTTCGTCCTCTACCTGTGTCTGTTATCTCATCACTGACCAGACACAAGTCACTGTTTACTAACGATCCGCAGAAGTCTTTTACCACACAGCTCAGTACAGTATGGGGTGCAACAAATAGGGGATGCATGTTTCAGAAAGCTATCCTTTGTAGAAATACAATACAATTTTGAAAAAAAGAAAGAAAATAAATCTAGAACCATCCTTTCCACCAAGACGGAGACTTCTCAATATCAATCTTCTAAACATATTTAAAATATATTTATTTATTTCATTATTTTATAAAGGGGAGAAATTTGTAGGTTAAAATTAGACTGAAGCCGGATGTCTAGTTTACTTTGCATTGACCCTACTAAATATCGAACAAAATGTACACCATTATGTGAAAACAAAATTTTGCTTTGTTTCAAGGCATTTATTTTCAGTTAGATCTCATCTCTTGAAATCAATGATCTGAATTACATAAATATAAATTCACGCACTTTGCCAACATAATTCATTGCACGTGTACCTAGATTTTTAATAGATTCTTACGAAATGAAGGCAGAGAAATGTACATGGCGAGTCTATACCAAGCCTATAAACTATGAAGTTTACAAAGATATCTAAAAATATTTTTTATTTCAGAAAAATTAAATTTAAACTATTTTAGGGCTTCCATCTCTTTAGTGCAATGTCATGCAAAAATCTGTACACGTGTAACATATTCAAAGCTTTAGTGTTCCTGTTCACCTTATTTTCTGACGCTAAATATTTTGTCATTTAGTAAGATCATGTTTAGTTAGAAATATCAGTCAATCGATAAATCAGTCTAAGTTTCTATCTTTGCTTATCCACACGGCTTTCCATGTTATGACTCCTATATTTATCCAGACGTAACGCCCCTTTGCTATTGATTACATCAATATAAATGCCCATATTGTTTATCTGGATTTCAAAACATAAACTCTGATTTGTCTGAAACATTCCTACATCATAAAAATGTTGTGTAAAATAGAAGCCATGAGTTGCATAGAAAACTTGATTTCAACGTTATTAATGAAACATTGTCCTATAGGTATATTGCTTATTTATTGATTTATTTTACACTATTGTACACCTCAACGTGATTGTATTTTACACTATTGTACACCTCAACGTGATTGTATTTTACACTATTGTACACCTCAACGTGATTGTATTTTACACTATTGTACACCTCAACCTGATTGTATTTTACACTATTGTACACCTCAACCTGATTGTATTTTATACTATTGTACACCTTAACCTGATTGTATTTTAAACTACTGTACATCTCAACCTGATTGTATTTTAAACTACTGTACATCTCAACCTGATTGTATTTTCAAAGCACTGGGCTAAGTAAAAATGAGATTTATTTATTTATTTATTTATTTATTTATTTATTTATTTATTTATTTATTTATTACATCCCTATTGTTAAAATATATAAACGTATTTGCCTACAATCGAAGTCAATTCATTTTGTAGAACATCTTCTGTATGCTCTGGATGTTTATCATTCTCTTACTAATTCAAAAACCGAAAAAGGCGTCATAAGGTAATCTGTCAAACTTTCGGCTCTAGGTTGACTTATAACCATACGATACAATAGTATAACAATGTTCTTGACTATTAAAACTGAAGCTGAACGAATGACAATAAACACAGTGGATCTTTTCTCTTTTTTGTCCAAGAGCTTACCTAAATGAATCCTGTTCACTTCCATGTCTTACGTCAATCAAGTCAATATATTCCCTGAAATACAAAATAGTTTCACAATGAAAGAATTCCGGAGGGTAGCGCATTACACATTGCAATTTTTCTTTTCCATTTCTATTTAATTACAAATATGTCTTTATTACTCTGAAAATATCTAAGCTGTCGAATTATTTCTCCTCCCAGACAAACGAGTATTATTTAGAGTTTGCATTTGTCTGCATCTTTCTTTTATACCAACACAAACCGATACACACTTACAATCAACACTGTATGAGTCGCGTAGGAGTTATCTTTCTTGACAAATTTCGCAAGAACATGCATGCACACATATCTTACCTATTTATATCGCTTAGTGATCATGACCTTGTTAGAGCTTGAACCATTCATTTACAGTTCGGTTCACTTTTGAAAAGAAAGTTGATATTCCACTGGAAAACGCTTTACAGAAATAGCTAAATGCTGAATGTATCTCTATCTCGCGAGGTATATATATATATATATAATATATATATATATATATATATATATATATATATATATATATATATATATATATATATATATATATATATATATATATATATATATATATATATATATAGAGAGAGAGAGAGAGGGAGAGGGAGAGCGAGGTGGGGGGGGGGAGGTTTTTGAAAAGTTCTGAATATTTTCTTATAACATTTTTGTTTTTTGAACCTATAAATGAAGCACTGAGGTTCTATAGAATGAGCTGCAGCTGTACATGCAGTACGCCGGATACATGCAGATATATTTGTGACATAACATATGAAAATGACTGTGACCTAACATAGGAATATGACTGTGACCTAACATAGGAATATGACTGTGACATAACATATGAATATGACTGTGACCTAACATAGAAATATGACTGTGACCTAACATAGGAATATGACTGTGACATAACATATGAATATGACTGTGACATAACATAGGAATATGACTGTGACATAACATAGGAAAATGACTGTGACATAACATAGGAAAATGACTGTGACCTAAATATGTAGGGGAAGGAGAACAACTCTGCTACTGTGAAAAGAACATGCTGTAAAATCCGGGCGCTCTAAGGTACTCTCTGATTGATATCAAGGATGACTTGGATAAAATTTACGGATGTAATTTTCTGTCATATCCTACAATTGGGAGGTGGTTTCACCGTTTGAAGATGGTCACGAATCCACTGAAGATGTCCCACGTTCTGGAAAACCGTTGTCTGCGATTGGTGAGCGGGAAGTGGCTGCTGTGAAGGGGACAGTTGATGAAGATGCTCGATGCTCAATGGAAGATGTTTCTATTATCACGGGCATTAATTCCTCAGTTGTTTTGTAATATATTGAAGAATCTTTTGAATCTCATTAAGGTTTGCATAAATCCGCCGTCATGACCGACTTTCTGAAGGAGTACAGCATCCAAACTTTGCCACATCCTCCATACAGCCCTGATTTAGCTCCAAGTGATTTTTGGCTGAATCCCGTTATTAAAACTTTGCTGAGGGGCAGACGATTTGCAAGCCGACATGCGGTTGGAAGTGCAGTTTTCCAGTGTGTGAACAACATATCAAAAGATGAATACAAAATGACATTTAATAATTGGATAATCAGACTGAGAAAATGTGTAGCGGTGCATGGAGAGTACTTTAAAGGGATGCACTGACCTTGCACTAATAATTACAACTTTTGTAACACCCCTCGTATATATTCGTGACATGACATGTTCACTTATAACAGTATTTTTTTTATTGCTCATCTGGGTATCAAACCAAGCGAACTTATGGCGTGGTCCTTCATTTGTTTTGCTTCATGCGTCGTCCATTCACAAATGCTATTTACATCTTCTTCTTCAAACCCGCTCAACAAAATTTGATCAAATTTGAAACAAGTCATCCTGGCATGAAACTCCTTCAAATTTGTTTAAATGATGCTGATCCAGCATCTAATATGGCAGGCGTTAATAAAAACAGATAATCCTATAAACAAATCCATCTAGGAAACCTTTCAACAAAAATGGACCTTATTCTGCCGAAAGCACTCTGGCATGAATGGCTTCTAAGTTTATACGAATGATGCTGTTCCGCCATCTGGCTTCCGTAAGTATAAAGTAGATAAACATTTAAACAACTGTATTCCATAAAACTGCTGAACAGGATTTGACCATTTTTGACGCAAAGCTTTTTGGCTTAGGGGCCTTGCAATATTGGATAAATGATGCTGATGTGCCGTCAAATATGGATGAAGATACAACAGCTAGAGAAACATTGAAACAAGCGTTTTCATGACATATACAATCAACAGCACTGAAAGATATTTCGACAGAAATCCTCCTTCTGACGCTGATTTGTTGCTAGCGGAAAGCAAAGAAAGTAACCTATGAATCGGACTATTTAGATTCACAGGTTTGGGATTATACAGATGTTTCCCTTCCAGAAAAAAAGTTTAAAACATGTAAAAAATTTATAATTTTAGAATACAAGATGAATAACTTTAAATAGAAGAAGTTATACAAAATAGCATAATAATATAAGTAAGGTAATATAATGAATTATTTGTAATTTAAGCTGAAGGAAAGTATTGAAATAGTGGTATAACGAGTAATACTCAAAGATGATTCGAATTTGATAATATAACAATACTTATGGGATTAGTTTCTAAAAATTGCCAATGAATTATTACAATATTGTGGATGAAGAAGTGTTTTTTTTTATACAAAGGAATAAAGCTGAGAGGTAGCTAGACAGAAGCAGTAATAGTAAAATGGGAAGAAAAAGAAAAAGAAAAAAAAAACAACAACATATGATCCTGATTACATCCACTACTAATTTGCTTTAGGATAAGGGTGACTTTAATGAGGGTGAACGTTTGTGTCCTAACCAGACCATTCTTCAACCGTATGGCACCCCAGTCAGTTTTTTTTTTTTTCATTGTTAATATATATATATATATATATATATATATATATATATATATATATATATATATATATATATATATATATATATATATATATATATAAATTATTCGTAATTTGTAATGCCAAATAAAATTAGCTTCACTATGAATATGACTAGTTTTTCGTGAGAAACAAAAATGACAGGCATAAATATCGCAATAAGTTAGGAGACATGTCAACGAGGGCAAATGTAATCATGCTGAAAGGTGTAATGTCGAGGGTTTTTCAGGACGCACAGAATATATCTGCCCTATTACAGTTGGAATATCAATGGCTAAAAAGACGTTAGAATCAAATAGGTTTTTCAAGAGAATAGCTAGGTTTTTTTTGCGTTATATAATACACGAAGCTAATCACATAGGTTCATTTTTTGCGGTATTGTGATATTTAAATGTTATTAACCCTTCAGGACGAGCTTAACAGGCTGCTAGTATACAGGCAATTTATACATTATTATTATGTAAAGTTCATGGTGCAAGAATATAGCGCATAATATAGCATGCGATAAATCTGTGGTACGAATCTTGCATGGGGATGAATGAAGTTTTTCTTGAAAACCACCTCACTGTCTACAGACGGTCACTACATGCGAAAAGCAGATGATATATACTCTGTGATTGAAATACGCTCTGCGATTAGGAAAGGGTTTAAGACAATGCATGCAAACAGAAAAAAAACATGTGATAAATTTATTTTGCAGGGCTGATGCACAAGAGACGCGTGACATAGCGGAGATATAAATATTGTAAAGGAGACTGCATTCCGACAAGGCATCAAGTATGTGACTACAATACAAGAATTAAATCACAATATACTGATACGTTACGGGAATCACAGACGAGTAGACAAAGACACCGAGAGACGGACAAATAGACACCTATTTACAGACAACAGTCACTCATACACTCTACTTTTTTTTTTTTTACATCTTTTATCAAAATATTTTTCGAGAACTGGAAAAAAAACTAGAAATTTCAATTGCCTTTTTAGAATCTATTTGTGGAGCCTATTTTTAGAATTGAGAAAACTTCCGATTCTAAGAAATTATTATTCTCTTTTTAATAGTGACATCATGTTAACATCTTCAGATATTATTCTCCTTTTAGAATGGCTGATGACGCAGAGCCGATGCACTCGATGACTCGGCTATATAATCCGTATTTATAAATTCTTATCTCATACCTCTCTACAAATAAAACAAGCAACTTGTTTTCCAACACATTTAAAAAGACAATCATCGATGAAAATGTGATTTTTAAGGATACATTTTTTTTCTTCAATTTCAGAATATAGTACTGGAGAGGATGGACCTTTCCGAAATGTGTGCTACGGCCATATACATAAAAATAAAAATAAGAAATCTTTCCTAATGCATCAAAAAGTTTTAAAATTTACTGAGATATCTGATCTTAAGAACAGTTCAAATTTTAGTAAAGTCAAAGCAATTCCTGATATATTCCAAAACGTAGTCCAAGTTATGGGGATATTTCCAACATGTTGACCTACAATATGTAACATTATACAACTGCTAACACTAGGTCCATGCTGATAGCCCAATCATTGGGAATATGTAATTAGATAAATTGGTGTAACGCAATGTTGATTGACACGTCAGAAAGGTCGATTCGGGCTTGAGAAAGACGTTTTTCGAAACTTTTCCTCAACATAGACTTCCATATAACAAGAGACTTCAAAATATTAAATTTGGAAAACGAATGCAAAACAATAGCAGGTTTCTACAGTTATTCATTGGATGTGATCATGATTTTATAGAATTAAACTTTGACGTCTTTTCAATACTTTATCCAAACCTAACTTCTGTGCCAAGCTAATCCACATTCCAAACTTTGCAAGAAAAGTGAATGAACATTAGTTTATGCTTTGTGAGTCTTTTTTTCCTTTGTTGTTTTATGGCAATTATAATTATATACCTATTATTCGACAGGAACATTTGACGAGTTGCTAATAAGTTATAATGGACATTTATTATTAATTGTACATGTACATGTACGGCTTATATCAGAAAGAAGGAGCCACCGATAATCAGACCTGCAACATCAGTCCATACCTCCTTGTGCCACCGCTTATGAAACATTAAAACTGAGAAGTAAAGGCGCCTTCAATGGTGCTTAACGTGCCCTTGCTTATCAAATTAGGGCGTGTATATTTTTAACCACAATGTCAGAACATGTGCGCCTTTGTAATTTTTCTGATGTAAGAGTTGAAAACACTCCTCGGTTATAAAACACTCTATTTTTTTCGTAACTGTTTTAATTCAAAAAACTCCCTTAAGTTTCAAAACTCTCCCTTGAAATTCAAACAACTCTTTGAAATAAAATTCAATTTAATGCCCGACAAATTATTTATTTTAATATTATTACTACAATATTATTAATTAAAATTATGTATAAGCGTTTTTGAATGTAAATTATCTGTTGAGGATAATTGTATTCGTGTATTTGCTATTTAAATATTTTGACAATGATATATTAGATTGTTTTGACATCTAAAAGAAAAAAATTCCCAAGAGAAATAATAGCATAGCTACTATTTAAAATCAAGCCATTTACTGAGGAACTTTCAGATTTCAATGACTCCGTAAAACAGGTGTTGCAACAGTTCACGAGTCTAAAACAGTTATCTAAAAGTGTAATTTATTGTAACATATATTATTTTTTTCTTTTTTCAAACGTGTTCTTGATCTAACTACCCTTGAACTTAAACTCAAGTCCAGTATTAATTCGTTTCTTGCTGGCTTTACTATACCAGACCTCAATAATAATTATTTAATGTTAGTGGATATTTCGTGCTTTCTTTTCTTTATTGTTGTCATTATTTGCTCTATGTAGTTTATTTATTTGTTCATTTGTTTGTTACTTAGATTGTTGTCACAGTTGCGAATCGAAATAAATATTATAATAGAACTGTACATACAAGTTTCAGAGAATAAGGCATGCACGTTTAAACAAAACTCTTCCTAAATGAAACTGCCGTGCAGATTGTATTGCCTAGTCGATAAACAGTGATTTTAGCTGATTTGAACAATACGTAGTTGAAATGTATTTTCGAGTTTTGTCCCTTAGACCGATCTTATACAATTTTGTTATTTATTGTCTTTCCACGGTGGTTTTGGTATTGTTATACATGTATATGTTATACGTAATATCTTATACATGTTATATGTAATATCTTATACATGTTATATGTAATATCTTATACATGTTATATGTAATATCTTATACATGTTATACGTAATATCTTATATATGTTATACGTAATATCTTATACATGTTATATGTAATATCTTATACATGTTATATGTAATATCTTATACATGTTATACGTAATATCAGTTCGTCTACTTACTCTGGAAAGTATGACAGGCTCATACATAAGCATATTGATATATTATCTACATGTAACTCTATGCTTTATGTAATCATTGAGAGAGAGAGAGAGAGAGAGAGAGAGAGAGAGAGAGAGAGAGACAGAGACAGTCTTTTGTCACACTTCCATTTTAATTGTTGAAAGGTGTAAATCACACCGAACGACAGTGTAATCGTCTTACGTCAGGTTTCGATATACATGTTGATGGTGGCATTGATCTCTACTCATAAAATCACTCGTCTTCGATGATATTTCTCTATATTATAATTTGGCTCAAACACAAACATACCATCGCTCTTATGAGACATATTACTAGAAACGGCACTGACGTCACTCACATTCTGTGGAATTAAGGAGAGATTTTATGCAAAATGTACCGATGATATGCATATTAACTTGCGTGTACACATGTTACTAACACGTGTCTTAATACTCAGCGTAACAGATATAAAGCGCACACGGCCTCTTATGCACAACCAAGTGCCTATAACCACTCGTAATGTACGTACACATGATAAACTGTCCATGTAAATGACTAACCAGGACTAATACCTATAGATCACAGTGTTTGTACTGTTGGATATTGTATAATTTCACATTACGCATTGTCATGGGTAAGTCATGCCACAGTTGTATAGTAAAGGTATTTGTAATCTGGTTACAGAAATTCAATAACACAATAAATACCGGAATATCTATAAATAGCGCTATCGTCATTTCCTTACTATAATAAGCTCATTGGTATTCTTGTAATATTCTCTTCCTGCCTAGCTACATTTCTAAATGTAAGTACCCGAAATTGTACTCTCATAAGTTATGATTTATATTCTCTGTAAAGAAATATGGGAAATATGTATAGTCTGTGTATAGTTATATTTGCCTGTGCTTCAGGTTGGACAACGATAACGACAGTGATAAAAAAAAATGTTGGTGTTTGGACTAGTTTCACTTTGACATTATTTACATGATAAATTTGGATAAGAATACAGTGGCGTAACTACTGCTCCCGCAACCCCCGGGGGGCAAGGAGGGGCCCCCAAAATCCCGCTTTATATTAATTTGATGGGAGTTTCCACAATTTGAAGTTACGCCACTGTTAGGATGTGTTGACATAGTTAAAATTGAGGAGCTATTCAGTATACATTTGAAAATGAAACAACTATTACATATACAGGGTTCATTATAATCTAAGGTAAGTCTATTTGACAGGTAGTGGTATGTCTTTTTCTTTTTACTTTTTCGATGGTAAGTGACCTTTATATTTCCCTGTGGACTTATCAAACGCACCTCATTTGTCATTGTCTGTCATTGGAAAATACGTCTTCCTCTTCTTAAAAATGAAATGTAGATAGCTACATGTAACACATAGGGAGGGGGAAAGAATGGCACTTATGTTAAAAGATAGGTGTGACGGATCCGCTGGAGAGTTTGGATCTCTATCCTGTTCCAGAGAGGTTTTGACACCTGTATCAGTAATGTGTGAACTTAGCTGACCATGGGAGTATATTACGAGGAGAGGAGTCACTCAACACTGTTGTAAAATGACCATCGTCTCCACACTCCAACCCTTTGCTTTTGAAGAGATTTTTCTTCATCAAGGGTATCAGTTCACCCAAGCTATGAAAATAGGCGATCTAGAATAAATGTTTCGTGCTCATATATAAATTTTGGTTTCAAATATGTTGATTTCATGCTTTTTACCAACCTTGAAAAAGACACTGCCTAAAAAGAAAGTAAAGAAAATCCAAAGAGGATGTTATTATCCTGAAAATAGTGCATTTGTACAAGCCTTAATTAGAAATATAATTAACACACTGAAATAAAACATAAATGTATGCTGTCTTCATTGTTGTCAGGTTAAAATGACACTAAATTTGACCGTATATGACCGGTAGTTTCTGTAAAATCTGGTAAAATAATTAGGGTCCTATAACTGCCAAAACCGAAGATCACTTATTTGGTACAGGTATATAGCAGAGACTAATCCCTACATAGCGTGTCCAAGGCTGACCACAGCACATAGGAATGTAAATAAGCGGTGGGGTTGTCACAATAAGTGTCTCCACTCCTTTTATCTTACCTACTAGATTTCTTGCTTCAATTTACCTGCTGAAAAGACGTTCTACTATTAACCATCACCCAAGGCCAGGCACAAAAAGAAACTTCCATGCAGCAAGTTGGTTGAAAAAATATAAACCCGTTTCAGGCAGGTATTACGCCCATAGCCCCGATTGTCAGAACTTTCATACTAGCATCGTATATCCGACTCTATCAACGAGGAGCTAACAATATCAGCAGTGACGGCTTGGGGGTGGGGGAGTCAACTGACCCCCTTCTGCCAGGCGAAGGGGAGTGCCGTCGGGAGCATTTGTTTCTTTTTTTCCAGCAAAATTTTCATAGTATTTTACCTCACCTTAGTGTAACGGGGGCTTAGATGGGGGAGGGGCGGGGAGGATGGAGGTTGGCAACCGACATAAAAACTGTTCTCTGTGGCAAGGTTGTTCCGAAAGGCTAGATACATCCGTCAGAATGTTCATCCATTCATACATCTGGGTTTCCGTCCGTCTGTCCGTTCATCAGCGTTTATCTTGTACTAATTGTTCGGGCAACATCTTCTGTTGTTATCTACGAATCTTTACACTTTTTACACGACTGAAACATGGAGCAAGGAACATCCCTACATATCAAAGGCTATAAAAATCTTATATCAAAGTCACAAGGATCTATTGTCTCAATTTCATGAGGTCAGAAGTTAAAACTTATGGATCTAACTGTACCTGTTTCCATGGATGAACGGTCACCAGGCATTGCGCAGATGTTTATCACGAAATTTCCAACTTATCTAGGGATTTGGAGGTCGGTTTGGGTCAAAAATGGATATTTGGTTTAGGTTTTATGAAACCATGATTATCTCGTATATCCATGTATAGTGTTTTTCTTTTCTTTTCTTTTCTTTTAATCAACTTTGTATACAAAGTCTTTATGGTATATGGAACATCATTGGATATGACGAAAGGACGGCTGTATTGCTCTAAACCCTCGAATAAATTCAATTGTTGACAATGTTTGTATGATTAAGTGTATTTTCTCTTTACATTTGATGGATTGCAATCAGGCTTTGTTGTCGTTAGCGATGAATGTCTCAGTAGGCAAGACAAAGATTTCATATCCTCGTCCTCTCTTCAGTCTGTTTGCCCGGCGGGAACGTTAAGTGCACTTGTTTGTTAATGGGCAAAAACTCCCGTATCCATGGATGAATTTTCAACAAGCTATGAATACTAGTTTATCCGAAGACAAAGGACATCTCTGGAGATTGAAAAGTTGCAAGGCCAATGGGTTAAGCTTTTTAAATTGACTTTGTTCCACGTTTCTTGAATAGAGTTTTATCAAGTTTTGTATGTAACTGTAAACTTTTCTGGACTAGCGGGACCGAAATGTGAAAGGTAGCGGTCAAGGTTGAATTGTGGACATCTTTTCAGTGAATTGTTGAATGGTTTGGGACCACATGCATCTTTAATGATCGTTAATTATTTTCAGATTTTTCACAAATGTTTACCAAGATACATATCATATTCAGAAAGTAAACAATTCCGATTCTAGTGGTTCATTAGTTTCAACTTGTCAAAGATTCTCACGTATAAAAGACAACACTATCATTCAAATCGAACGAATCAGTTATAACTAAGACCACGGCAACATTTTGTCGCAAGCAAGACAATAATTGTTTAATGTGCATGGTTTTGAAAAATTACCAAAGAAAGGAATTTGAATCAACTAAAAAGGTGGTAAAAATTTGGACATTTTAAAGTTTAAATTTGTAAAATGAATGCTGTCCGTTTTGTTACTGCGGCACTTAAAATTGCTTTATCTTAATATGAGCAATTTTGCCTCTCAGCTTTAAGCTGAACACCAGAAATTAACATTTTCGAAAAGGAATGCAATAAATCCCAAACAGTTTAGGGACTGAGGCTCTAAGACATCTAAAGTAATTTTGAAGCGGCATTGTTGGTCGTGAACCAAAGTGCAATGGCATTTACTTATTTACTCATTATAGGAACCATATTTGGCTCTTTCAAGTCATTCCTTCCCCAACTCACCTTGTTCAAACTGAGTGCAAGACAAAACAAAATAAAAATAATGTTTAAAAATCTGTTATCATTCGTATTGAAGAAAACATTTTAAAAGAATTTTTCTGCAAACATTATTTGACCTAATAAATGAGAAAGAGTCAAAGATGTTGCAATTCTTGATTTACCGGTAATTATCTCATTTGCTTTTAGCAGACGTTTCGGAAGTTGCACTGAATGGTAACAAGAGGAAATTCGCCCTATACGAGACATGTTTGCCACGATACGTACAGGAGCGATATGATGAACAGATGTCCACACTATATGACGATCTGCATACCTTCCGACAGACTTGGAAGTTCCCCATACAGTGATGTACAGCAAAGACTTCATTCTTTCGTATTCTGCCGAAAAGGGTCTAAACAAAACTTTCTCACATTCGCAAACGCTGGGTTCCTGTATTATGGTAAGTTTTGTCGTTTCGGATAGAAGGAGGGTCTAATATTTCCTTTTCCATAACAAAACTTTCTTCTTTTGCTGTGCATTTTGTAAAATAAAACTAAATGCTGTAGGGGACGAATCACACTTTCTGCTATCCTGTCTAATAAATCAGAGTCATCAAACGTACCTTGCATGTGGGCTAGCTACTAAGAAGATTAAACATAAATGACACTCATTAAGAGGCTCTGATAAAAATGTTTCATCCACCCATGGAGTGTGTAAATATAATTGCGAAACATATATATATATATATATATATATATATATATATATATATATATATATATATATATATATATATATATATCTATATATATATGATTGCCTTGAAGTAAGAAACACTAAGCTGTGCTCTCTGCAACCATAGCTTGGTTTTTATTTCTTAATTAAACAATGTTGATTCATTAGCATGCACGTGTTACTATATCCGCATGTAATTCACGTACCTGACGTAATATTGCGAAACTTTCTATTGTCTTATGAGTTTTCCTTGTTTTTTTGCAGCTGTAGACTGTCTATTAATATGGATGTTTCGTACCATAAAGACTTGAGACTTGTCATTATTTAATCAAGTCACTATATTGTTTACATTGCAGGAATACACATTGTTTACATTGTCGCTGCCAAATGCATGTACACATATGAGCATGTATTTTTGATAAGTAACTGCAAGGTACAAAACGGTGTACGAGAGATATGTTTAAGTTTCTTGGCTTGGAAATCAACTGTTTAATCTTACCCCATACCAAGTAGAGGAATCAAAGGCTATTGCGTATCTGGTGCTTTATTGAAAATGTATGAAAAGTAGGGGTGAAACGATACACCTCTGCCACGCATCGATACGATTCTCGATACGCAACCTACGATGCGATACATTATCGATACACATATCAGCTTGGTGGTCTTTTCATATTTAGAATTTTTGTCAAAGGTAGGGTGGTGCCATTTTTTATGTGTTCACATATTCGGTGTATTTCCAGTATGCAGATGACAAACAAACATAGACTTATCATCTGTTCATATACCATTCTCATCCCTGACAAGTTTTTTAAAAAAGCAAAAACAAAAAAAACATCTAGCTGTTAGTGATTTTTTAAAAAACCTTTTAGGCCATTTCAGGCTGCTCCATTCGATCATATGCATGACACATTCTGGTCACCACGCCCTTTGTTTTGCATTAAATGAATGTTTTTAAAACATCTTGTTGCCAGTTTCATGTTTTCACTTAAATTTTGAAGACATTACGGTGTTATCTTCAAAACAGAAGAAACAGTGCAATTTCCTTGTGCAATGAAATTCTTATCTAGAACAAGCCCGAGTGTGGGAGTGGAGATAACTAATAGCCAAATCCTTCACATTGTACTTCCTGCAGATGCAAATCAACTGCCGCGGCCACAGACATTTGTTTCTGTCAGTGAAAAAGGAAATTATTGACAACACCCACTCCCTTTCTACAAATTGACGAGGTGGCTATAACTCGTGCGGTTTGGAATCTGCCCCCTTGCCGATTCTGTGCTATTTTTTTTTTTTTTTTTTATCCCATCGGCAGGTTCGTTCGCTGATTACTTAAAATCAACGTAAAAGGAGATATTCCAAACTTATTCCCCATGTACTATTTAAGTACTTTACACATATCATTTAATAGTCACTTTGTGTGAAGTTTCTATGTTGCTTTGTATCTATTTGGATAGAGTTTGGATGCCAATATTTCCGGTATGTCACGCAGTGAACACGCATCAGTTAGTTATGATTGGTGGTTATTGTTTTATCCTGGACTTGAACAAACAATAACCACTAATCAGAACTGCATGTAACACTGCGTGACACACCGGATGTGTAGCCTTCAATTCGATCCAAGTAGACAAGATGCAATGCAACAGATAAATTTCGCGTAACAGTGGTTAAGAAATTATCAGTAAAGTACTTAAATCATACATAGGGAAGAAATCTGCAATGTCTTCTTTCCGTTGATATATGTTATCAGGGGCTGAAGATGCAGACGAGATAAACTAATTAGCATGGAACGGGGGCGGGAGAAGGTGGCAGATTTCGAACCACGTGAGTTAGTCACCTTGTGTTAATTTGTAGAAGGCGAGTGGGTGTTGTCAATTGCTTTTAATGTTTACTGACAGAAATGAGTGCATGTACTTGCTACGGCTGTCTCAGATGAATTCTCAATTTAAAGAATGAAAAGGCAAATGACAAATAATTATTCACGACTGCTGAAGATTAAAGTAACTTGCATAGAATAAGTATCGTTTTGTATCGATTCTTCCCCTCTTATATCGATATGGGTATCGATATAGAAAAAGTATCGATACATCGATATATCGATTAATCGTTTCACCCCTAATGAAAAGGTTGCTAATGATATGTCATTATAAAATATACTCACGAAATGTTGACCTAACTGATATTTTTCACAAATGATGAATGCATACGATGCTGCCTCATAAAAATGCAGATTCGATTCAATGATTCACGTATATACACAATGAGTTACGAATATACACAATGATTCACGTATATACACAATGAATCACGTATATACACAATGATTCACGTATATACACAATGCATCACGTATATACACAATGATTCACGTATATACACAATGAATCACGTATATACACAATGATTCACGTATATACACAATGCCAGAAATTAACCTCAATATGAAATCAAAATAAAAAGATGTAACATTTACACCTATAAAATCATTGAAGTTTTCGAACACATGTCGGAAACAACCTTCCTCGATTAGTACCGGCTGTTTTATCACTTACCGTATATACTCGCGTATAATCTAGGTCCAAATACAAACAACATAGACCCTGATCTGCCGTCGCATAATGCGCCGGCAGATCAGGGTCTATGTTGTTTGTTCTATTGATTAGGCATTAAAAACTACATAGACCCAGATCTGCCGGCGCATTATGCGACGGCAGATCTGGATCTATGCAGTTTGCAGTTGGTATCGACTTATATGCGTGTATAGACGGTAAGTGAATTATTTACTTAAATGTCTAAAGCTATGCTTTCTGTACTCAGGACAAAAGCTGTTAAGCCATTCATGTGGAATTTATTTTACAGTATCTTTGTCATATGGATGATAATGCCTTACAAAGGTTGTTCCAGTCTGAGGAGCCTTGTAAGGTAAACTATGAACCTTCGAGTCAGTTATCTATAGATGTACTATTATAACTTTGTATTTGTATCTTTAATAAATATTTCGTCTCGTCTATTTTAGTACAATATGGCAACCGTGTTATGGTAATTGCTATAGCATAGCACACCACTTCCAGGAAATGTGCTTCTGGTAAAAGCTGTTTAAGGTTTTTATGGGGCCTGCAGGTGAACATTGAAATATAAGCACTATAGTTATGAAAAACTATTCAATAAAATTAATTTTCTTCTCATTGAATAAAACTATCGAAACAACTCAAACAACATATCATAATTATAATAATGATATACTGTGTTGTATGAATATAATGCATACAATAATGATATACTGTGTTGTATGAATATAATGCATACAATAATGATATACTGTGTTGTATGAATATAATGCATACAATATGGAAACTTTTTAAAAGCGAAAGTGCTTAAGAATAACGGTAACAGTCGAACAAAACAGTATATCCATTAGAGCTTATTATTACTTAAAAGAAGATCGCGTTTGATTTATGTTAAAGGCAGCCCGTTTATTCCAGTTGCAATGTGATACTATGATACAAAGCATATCATATAACAATTGAATGCTCTCAAAATAGACAGTTATTTAGCCAGTTCACTCAGAAGCGAACAGGGACCCCAAAATATCAGCTTTGTTCGAAACAACAAAAGCCAAGCGTCCATTTGAACATGACGCTCTTAAGGACAACTTCTCTGTAATTATATCAGTAACTGAAGACAAATAAATCCTCGATTTTATAAGACGTCTCGTCTAGTTTCAATTTGAAACTCAATACGATTAAGTTTACACCACCTTTTTGAAATCAAATATATTACTCAGTGTTTAATTTTGCAACACGATTCGTAATTAAAAACAGGTTTACATCATTCGCACGAAAAGTGCCATGATATTTTGATTGAGCATGGACACAATGCGTTTTCTATCGTGGTTACACTTCTTCTTGTTCCCTTTGATGCACACGTTGGATCCCTAATGATTTAGTTCGGGGGTTGGGTGGGATAATTTCATTACGAAAGTAAAAGTTGTTTTCTTCCTAAACTTTTTCCATGTGTTGTATAAGTAATGGATCAGCGTGGAAAATGTATTAATCTTGAAAATAAGACACACCAAATTGGACACTATTATTTTTGTAAAACAATGACTGTAATGCCAATCAAACTATAATATAATAAGCGTTTCCTCAGTGTGGAAAATGAGAACCTGCCTAGATTTCAAGGACTGATAATACAAGTGATTGGATCCAAATATGTGTATCACACAAAAACTGTCACTCATCTTTCACACCACTGAACAAATTAAAAAAACATTCAGTACTCAGCACAATCTGATTTCTCGTTATCAAACGAGGAGGAAACAATCAAACGACCAGAATGCATAAGGCCTGTCAGTATTGGCAAAAACGTATGTGATGACACATAAACAAACCATTCACCTCACATCTTTAGTTACAAATTTTTTCTCAATACCCTAATATTTTGTGATACATCCCTTGACTTTATTAACTCTTGATAATCGTCTTGAAATTGACCGGTATAAGTTTTGAATAATTTCTACTGATAAGTTTTCCATATCTACTCTGATGGCGCCATCAAGTACAACAGAGGTCCTCAAATAATGAATATCGTTTTGTAGATTTCGTTTAAGTTGAAGCCACACATTCACAGTAATGTTTAAGTCATGACTATGTGCTGGCCATTCCACAGAATATATATTATTATTTTCCAAATATTCCCTCACGAAGTGTGCTCTATGCACTGGTGCATTGTCATCCAGGAAAATACAGTTTTCTTGTGGAAAATGTCTAGCAATAGCAGATCACAGAATATTTTCAAGTGTTTCAGTATATTTATGTGCATTTATATTTCCCTTTGTGATTGATAGTGTCCCAATACCATTGTATGTTACACATCCCTAGACCATGAAACTTAATTTAGGCACAGGTGGAGGATTCACGCATGGGATGGGGGGAAGCACATTCTTCCTCAACCCTTCTCCAGGTATAAATACGTTGATCTCCTCACCCTCAACTCGTTTTTTTTTTATTATTATTTTGTTTTATCTCTCTTAATGGTAATGATTTCTGTCAAATTATGTCTCCTATTCTCTTTTGCAAGCAACAAAATCGTGCGTCTATCCCAACCACTCAATAAACACGGCCTACCACATCGTGGGCTATTTTCTGCACTTTCACGATTTTGATACCATGAAAGCTTATTACATATTCTGGTGATTTCCTTACTCTTCACATCCGCTCTATATAACGATATGATGGTATCTTTTCGTCCAGTGTCAACTCTTTTCTGCTACAATCCATGATGCTTATACTGGATATTCCAAATGCAGACAACAGGTCAAGCCACGTGACTAGGCTTGGCTAGTTAAATACAGAAGCAATGGAGGCCATTTTGCTTCTCACTTCGATGAATATATCGGAGTGTTCGGTGGGAGGCGGCCAATGTCCATAACGTTATATGTAATAGATATCTCCGAAAGTTCGGGTGTTTCCGTCAGGGTCATTCATATTCTTATTTTTAATTAGGAGGAGTTTGAGCCCATTGACCACAGTAACCATTGATCAATTGATAACATTTCAAATGAGCATGGATGATTTCTTCCATGAAGGTAATTAATTCAGTCCCTTCAAAGCTGAGATACTATCCACGTTTCTGAAATCCACGATTAATGGGTCACATATTCTTGGTTTGCATTGTAAACTCAGAAATGTGCAATTAAAAGAACTTCGTCTGACATCTGTTTCTTTTTCTCCAAGCATAAATTTTCCCTCCGCAATACCTTTTGTCGATTTGTTTTTGTTCGAAAAACGCTGGACCTATCTTTTCAGCAATATGGGCTTTTCCAGAGTTTCGAATGGCCTTCTTGAAAACTTTGCAGACGCATCAAATTCAATTCAATACCAAAACCAATATATGCCAACCAAAATAATCAACGTTGTAGGTGATTTTTAAAATGTTTCGTAATATAAGAGAAACCACATTTATAAAAGCTTTTTGACAAAATATCTGATCATCACGCTAATAAAGTTTATAGAGATCAGACATTCGTATGATTTAACTGAATCTCTAACAGTCTTGACTACGAAAATCACCATTTCAGATAAGTACTTCACGAACATAGTTAATAGCAAACAAAATATTGTTTAGCATTCCTTTGCTAAGACCGATGTCAGGTCAATTTGTTTTATCTATTAGGTCAAAATATTTAATTATGTTAGTTTTTTGAAGCTCAATAATGCAGATTTTCATTATAAATGGGGGACATAGATCACAACGGATCGGTGTGTGTAGACACCAGAAAATATTTGCCGGAAATTTCAATGAGATAAAGAAGGCTACTAATAGGTAGCAACAACACTTTAAGTTTGTTACCTGCAGGTGATATCTCATCATGAAGGGAGTTTTCAAAAGAACACAGACCCTTAAATGGTTTTGGACGGGGGATATGGATTGGGAAGCGGTTGAGAGAAGAGAAATAGTTTTGTCGGTTGTATGTTTGTGAGTACTCACGAGTCAATGCAGTATGCTCCTTCAAGGAAACAAAATCCTGATGGATTCTCTTGCCAACCCCGAACCCCAAACCAACAAACGTTTTGCTTCAATATCATGTAACACAAGTTTGTAACCAGGTAATTGTACGGATGCGATCTTTGTTACAACACATGCTATACCTGACCCTATTGATCTTTGAAGAAGGTGGGAACAAAGATAGGACAATTTGTCTACTTTATGTTTGTATGTCAACGAAACAGACCCTTAAGATGTCTCAAGACCTTCTTTCTTACTCATTCAGAAAATGTCAAGCTGCCTGATTCAAATGCTATGTGAAATGATTGACTTGTAATGCTAAATGAAACTAGCGATTTCACTGGTCAATATGTCCAGAATTTCCAAATGACAAACTAAATACCGACTACCTACACATTGTTTACAGGATAATTAAAGAATGACGTAACCAATATATGTCAAAAATTCGAAACAAATACGACGAAAACATTCAGAAAAAAATGGCTCGATTCTCTTCAGAGAACGTTGAAGATATTGTGTTCGGATTGGCGAGTAAAATGAAACCAAAAGACGCCGTCGCCGGTCCCATGCCCGGAAGAGAAAAGATGAGAGTTATGCGAGGAGCTAGCATCCCCACCACATAAAAAAAGTCACGCCACAGAAAGCAACACAGCAGAATCTTCATTGGATCAACGGAAAAGACCCAGGGGAGAGAGTATGAAGCAGACCAGACGAAGCCGAGAGGGAGCTGACTTGCCGACAAATCTTCTTTCCCCCATGACTGTTACAAGGATTGGGACATGGAATGTGAGAACACTGTACAAGACAGGGAAAGCAGCACAAGTTGCCAAAGAGATGGACAGGTACAGGTTAGAGATTCTAAGACTGAGTGAGGTTCGATGGACAACATCAGGCCAAATCACCTTGGCATCAGGAAAGCTCCTCCTTTACTCAGAACCGCTCAACGAGGACGACGACCACAGTAATGAAGTCGGACTGATGTTGAGCAAGAAAGCAAAAAGAAGTCTGATTAAGTCGGAACCAGTCAGCGAGAGGATTTTGACAGCCCGCTTCCAGTCAAAGTTCAGAAAGATAGCCATTGTAGAGTGTTTTACTCCAACGAACCTTGCAGACCAGGAAGCCATGCAATATTTTTATAAGCAACTGCAGAGCTTGTTTGACAGAGTACCAAAGAAAGACGTCACACTTTTGATGGGCGACATGAATGCAAAAGTGGGAAGCGACAACATCGGATGGGAACTCATCATGGGTAAAGAGGGCCTAGGAGAGATGAATGACAACGGAGAGCTCTTTGCTAACTTGTGTGGGTTGAACGATCCAATGATTGGCGGGACAGTTTGTCCCTATCAAAGGATCCACAAGGTTACATGGAAATCCACAGATTCAGCAACAGAGAATTAGATCAACCACTTGGCTATCTGCCGCAGATGGAGGAGGACTCTGATGGACGTGAGAGCCTTAAAGGAGCAGATGCTGGCTCAGACTATGCGTTGGTGATGGCAAAACTGGAGATCAGAATTAGAAGCATAAACGAGTCAAAAGCACATTCACGTCAATCCGTGAGGAGATGCTGGGATTCAGAAGACGGAAGCTCAAGAGCTGGCTATCAGAAGATACAGTTAAGAAGACTGAAGACAGGCGAGAAATCAATCAGGGATTTGTACAGGCAAAGACCAGAGCTCAGAAACAGAGTCATCAGGAGGAATACAAGACAAAAAAACAATGAAGTCAAGAAGAGCGTGAGGAAAGATAAGCGGAAACTTGCCGACAAACTTTCCACAGATGCACAGAAAGCTGGAAAAATAAATGACATGAAGAACCTCTAGAACATCACACGGCAACTATCCGGGAGGAAAACCAACACAAACAAGCCTGAACGCGGAAAGGATGGAAATATCCTGAGCAAACCGGCAGAACAGATCAACAGGTGGAAGGAACATTTAAGCAGCTTGCACAAGGGTACACGTGGGGAAAACCCACCCATCATTGAAGAGGGAGAGGATATGGGCACCAACACGGGACCCATTACCAAGAAAGAGGTCATTCAGGCAATCAGGAAAATCAAGAGTGGTAAAGCCCCTGGTCCGGACAACATCCCACTAGGGGCCTTAAAAGTAGATGCCACAATATACATCTGACACCTTGGATGACTTTCTACAAGAAATATGGGACAATGAAGATGTGCCGCAATAGAAGAGGGAGGGCGACATTGCCAAGATTCCCAAGCAACTGCCGGAACAAGGCTGATTTTGGAGATCATGTACAGACCAGAAGCACCATCTGGAAAATCCTGAGGTACTACGGGATCTCAGAGAAGATTTCGGGATTATCCACTGCCTCAACAAAGACATAACCTGTCATGTCATACACAACACACACTTGTCTTCTTCTTTCTCTGTTGACACTGGCGTCAGGCAAGGATACTTACTTTCACCGATGATCTTCTCACTAGTGATAGACTGGGTGATGAAGATGGCAATGGACAACCACGAAGAATACAATGAACCTTGACTCAAAAACTGGAAGATCTGGACTTTGTAGATGATATTGGACCGCTGCACACACATACACTCCAGCACATTCAATTAAAGACAGAGAGCCTCCATACCGTAGCCCGAACTACCGTTCTGTTGATCAATGTCGATAAGACAAAATGTCTGCGAGTCAATACAAACCAGGATGCACCTACTCTCTTAGTGGGACAAACCATTGAGAATGTTGACAAATTCACATACTTTGGCAGGATTCTGAACTAGACAGGAGGAACAGATGAGGACGTCAAGGCCAGGATTGCCAAGGCACGCCATGCCTTTACCACTCTAAGACCTGTCTTGGCGAATGATAACATCCACCTGAAAACAAAGCTTAGACTGATCAACTCCAGCGTCAAATCAGAACTGCTCTATGGGGCAAAGACCTGGAGACACAAAAAGAACTTGGAACATAAGCTGCAAGTCTTCGTCAATACTTGTCTCCGACAGACCCTGCACGTCAGATGGCCAGACCGAATCCCCAACCAAGAGTTATGGTTAAGAACACAACAGAAACCCATATCTGACACCATTAAATAGCGTAAGTGGAGATGGATTGGATAGGTATAGGTTCGGTGGTGTAACAAAAAGCCAATAACGGAGAATGATATTTGGATATTGCACACCCATCCCATTGTTTTCAAGCACCAAAAGGGTTACTAATTAAGTTCCGGTTTGAAATCGTGTTCCATTTTTAGGGTATGAGCCAGGAGAACCAGAGTATTTTATTGTCGCAGTGGATGACTTTATGAGCAAGTATGTGTTCAAAGGAATAATAGTAAAAGATAAGAACCATATTGGAGGCCAGAATAAATATGAAAGAAATTGGACCATATTGTATGCAACGGTAGCAGAACATATTCAGTTGCAAGTTTTGAAATCTACCAGGCAAAACGGAATCAGGTTCATCCAGCTCTTTTCCAATGACCTTCCTCTAGCTTTACTATTTATCAGCAAGATTATTTGTTATCGCAAAGCTGAATTCTTCACGACTTTCCTCACAATTTCAAGCTCATTTTAACCACTCCCAGTGAGCCCATTTGAATGATGTAGTCGGGGAAGCCACTATACGTCATATCACACGTTGCTTCTCGAAGGCGCTTGTTCGGTTTCTTATCTTATAGTCGTAGTTTATTTAGTATAATAAACTTATTAGAAACTGAATGAAGGGGTTTATGCATTATCGTTGTTGTAGTTTTAGAACCTTTAGTCTTCGGATTCCGAATGTGCTGGCATAGTCTAGAAGAATGTGTCATGCTAAAATCAACATGAGGCTTCAGGTTCTTAAACGACAGCTCGACAACAATAATGCATAGAATCCATCCATCCAGGTTTTAATATTATAACAGTGTTCCTATTTCGGAGGCCCAATGGAACGATTAACGACCTAGTGCGGAAGTGAGATCCACCACGTTTGTATTGTACGGAACGGTAACGATCATAGCATGCAATATTCTGCCAGAAACTGCAAGAAGTGCATTTTTCTGAGTTTGCACTATCCTGAAATTTTATGCCGTTTTTGACACGTACACTACACTGTATTCTCGTTGTACAGACTTTAGTTGTTACTCAGTAGGGTGAAATGTTCATGAGGCAAGTCTTATTTATTGTGTGCAAAATATTGTGCGTAAATCCTTCATCTACTGCTTTGAAATAGAATACAAACGTGGCGAACTCCTATGCAAGACTGTATAAACCAGTATGGTTTGGTTCAAATTAATTGTATATCTAGCGTTCATGTATTACAGATGTTAACGTCAGAATCTGATTGGCTACGTAGTTATAGAGATCTTGAAATGCACTAATGCCTTCAAGATTGAGAAACGTAGGGATATTATACAAGATTATTATCGTGCGGCGCCTAGTTGACTTCATCAGTATCGTGTATATCAAAACCCATTCTTCGTAAATGGAGAGAGATACATACACATAACCAAGGTATGTCAATAAGTCATTTTCTCTTTTCACCGGTCTTGACAATCACCACATACACGCATAGGCGGTATATAACCCACCATCCCCACCCCCAAAACCCCACCCTTTGACCTAATCAATTAGCTAGCGATCTCAACCTCTCATGACTATGCCCCAAGGTTGGTACAAAGTAGTATTGCCAGTCACGGTGACACACGTATTTTTATATTTTGATAATTTGCAGAAAGTTACATGAATCGGTGCAGAAAGATCTCTCTATTTTCCGGATTGTTAATTTCGATTTAAAATTTTTATTTTAAAAGTTTCAATCTATTACAATAATTACTTTTCTGAATAATGTCTTACCCTTCTAAATAGAGTCATACATCAGTCTGAAATATTTTGTTGTAAAAGAACAGAACGTTTTGCTTATTTCAAATGTGTATTCGTTTTTTTTTTAATCTAAAGGCTCTATTGCTCACTTAACATTTCATTACACATACAGTACAAACATGTTATACTACAACTCGAAACTTACAACATTGTAGACTGTTATTGACACTTTTGAATAAAATTATAATATCGACTCCTTTCTCAATTAGATCCGCAACCTTCAAACATGTTCAGCAAGAACATGTTCAAACTTTTATGGTGTCTTCGTGTGATCAATTTTATATCAACAACATTCACAGTTGTTATGGCTCCTTTAAAGGAACCTAATTTGCTCAATGTTTAATCCGCTGACTCATGTCAAGAGATGTATATCATATCCGCTTATATTTAATTCAGTTTATAAATCGGTAGTTATATGGACGGAAATGTGGATCACAGCCTGAAAAAAAATCTGCCTCACTTCATTTAAATTCTCGCATTATACATTATATAATTCATCAGTGACATTGTATATATATATATATATATATATATATATATATATATATATATATATATATATATATATATATATATATATATATATATTACACACAGATACATACATACACACACACATATATATATATAATATCATATTTATATTACACACAGATACATACATATACACACATATATATGTATATATATATCTGTACTTGCACACACACACACACACACAAATATATATATATATATTTTTTTTTTTCTCTGTGTGTGTGTGTGTGTGCAAGTACAGACATCTCATACAAATAGGCATGCTAATTTTCATTTCATATTCCAGACTCTTGTGATACTGTATACTGTCCAATGTGTAAAACGGTCCTGCGGGATTGGCGATTCTGTGAGGATCCCCTCCTACAGCACATTAAACTGGCACCACGTTGTCCTGTCGTCATCTCACTTGTCGGGGAAAACGTTGTTCAGGAATTCATGGTACATATATATCCTCCAAATGATCATAGGATAGTGGGTTTTGATCCTATTTATAATAGCCCAGAGAGAGAGAGAGAGAGAGAGAGAGAGAGAGAGAGAGAGAAGATGTGAAAATAGCAAGGTGACTGTGCGTAGAATAACATTTTCTCGTCTCTACCTCCACTTTATTTGTGAAATTTTGTTAAATGTCTAAAACAAAAGTTATTGAATACTGGTTGCGGTGGTGGTGGGCTGGGGAAGTTATGGTTTGCCGAAGTCTCTGAGTTTCCCCCTCCGTTACTGCCTTTATGAAACGCAATTTCCCAGAGAATGAATATAAATAAATCTACAGGTAACGACATTACTGGGCCCCATATTTTGAATCTAAGTGCACCAGCCATAATGTTTTCTTTGACATACATTTTCAATACAGTAAACGATTGAGGACAATTTCTTCAGAAATTGAAAAATGATATGATTATACCAGTGCAGAAAATTGGTAATAAGACTAATGAAACAAATTACAGACCAATTTCTCTTACACACACTGTCCAAATTATTTGAAAAGCAGATTTCCAAACAGTTATATGATCGTAATACCAAGTATAATACTGTACATCCTTGCCAGTCTAGTTTTAGACCTAAACACTCCTGTCAGACTGCCGTTTTATATATCACTGTTCAATAGTTTACAAAAAATAATGATGGGAATGTGAATTGTATTGTCTTTTTAGGTCTTAAAAAGATCTTGGATGTTGTCAATAATAAACCTCTCTGTCAAAACTTGAAATTTATGTATGTGATAAAATGCACCGAAATGTTTTGACATCATTTTTATAGATGTCAGAAAGCAACAAGTGCATTTAGGAAATACCGTATATACTCGCGTATAATCGCATACCAACTGCACAGACCAAGATCTGCCGTCGCATAATGCGCCGGGAGATCAGGGTCTATGTTGTTTGCATTTGGACCCGGATTATACGCGAGTATATACGGTAATAAATCTGGGAATGTTCATGTTAAATATGGTGTTTCACATGGATCAGTACTAGGACCTCTTCTTTTTGCATGCTGATGAAACAACAGCAAAATTAGTCTCTCAAGTACAAACTGTACTACAGCATAACCTGAAAAAGATTGAAAAATTGTGTGCAAATAGCATAATGCTCATAAACTGTGACATAAGTAAATCTATGGTAGTTGGAACTAGGCAAAGACATGCATCTCAAAATTGTTACTTATGTTTCAAAATTGGCTTAAATGATATAGAAAGATCTTAATGTGAAAACTTTCTAGGAGTGAGAGTTTGGCCCTCATTTACAATGCACCAATCATATTGATCAAATATGTGCTGTTGTTTCAGCACGAATTTATTTCTTGTCCAAACTGAAAAAGTTCATAAATTTATAATTTATCAAACTGTTTTATAATGGTTATATTTTACCCGTGTTTGAATATTGTTATATAGTAAGTATGGAGTAACAACACTAAAGATAAACCTCTTCAAATTTAAAAAAGAGTAGTTTGGCTTGTAGTTGAGGTTAACCATCTACCGCAATCTGGTCTTCTTTTTAAAGAATTAAGATGGGTGACAATTACTAATCGAATCAAATATCATATGTTTGGAAACAAATATCATATGTATGGAATCAAATATCATATGTATGGAATCAAATATCATATGTATCAAATCAAATATCATATGTATTGAATCAAATATCTTATGTATGGAATCAAATATCATATGTATCGAATCAAATATCATATGTATGGATCAAATATAATATGTATCGAATCAAGTAGCATATGTATGGATCAAATATCATATGTATCGAATCAAATACCATATGTATTGAATCAAATATCATATGTATCGAATCAGATATCATATGTATCGAATCAAATATCAGAATGTATCGAATCAAATATCACATGTATTGAATCAAATATCATATGTATGGATCAAATATCATATGTATTGAATCATATATCATATGTATTGAATCAAATATAATATGTATCGAATCAGATATCATATGTATCGAATCAGATGTCATATGTATCGAATCAAATATCATATGTATCGAATCAAATATCATATGTATCGAATCAGATATCATATGTATAGAATCAAATATCATATGTATCGAATCAGATATCATATGTATCGAATCAAATATCATATATCGAATCAAATATCATATGTATCGAATCAAATATCATATGTATCTACTTGGTTATAAATGTATACAAGGAAAGTCACCAACATATTTGACAGAAAATTTGAAGTCAATAAGTGACTCAAAATCCTACCACTTGAGAAGTGCTGCCCAGGGTGATCAATACAGGTTATGAAACACAAAATGTTATAATAACCCCCTCCCCTCCCAAAAAGAAATTGTACTCAGCTGCAGTGCAAAGAAATCAGTTGCCAGTTAAAATTCGTTACTCATCCAATATCAGTATTTGTCATCATATACTGAAACAATAGCTCACACATGAAATAAGTCAATAATTAATTTTATTATCACTGATTTCTTTTCATTTTGACATTACGTGTACTTCAGTCATTGTATTGACGTTAAATTAATTCACCCAATATTGATCACTTTGCTAATAGATTCTTTGCCATTCTTAACTCGGCATCACTTTCTTTTTATGTTAAATTTTGTCTAGTCATACAATTTTGCAAATCTCATGGTAATTTTCTACGTGTTCATCAAATAATGACGTGTGTGTATTGACTTTTGTATTTTGCATAAGAAAGACTAGTACCTATCGTTGCTAGTTTTAAGCTAAACAATTGATTCTTGATATTTCTTTCCCAAGGGACCATACATTTACTATGAATGTTATTTCCGACTCTGATTAGTTTCGTATCTGTCCAGATAGTTGTTTTTCTGTTATATTTGTATTGATGACGTTATCAGTAAAGACTTGTGTATACTAACTTTGTTACCCTCAGTAAATACAGTATTTATTATTATTATTATATCATTACAATATTCAAGCTTTTAACACTAGAGCTGAACACTCATTGGATAAAACACATCACATGACGTCAACAATTTTGCGTGCATACCTGTATAAATCATGTTGGTGGCGTGCTATGTCAGCCGCTAAGAGAGATACAATCTGCAGGGAACTACTTGTGACCTAGATTTATTTTTAGTCTCTGGCAATCTCAGGGCCTACAGAAGCTATTCGTGCGCATGTTCCACAATGCAAAAGCAAAATATAAGTGCAACCCATTTAACCCTAAGAACAGGCTCTAGTGATAATTCGTAAACTCCTTTCAACAGTAGAAAGGTGCCGACTTCAAACGATCCCGGTCTTGACCTTATTCCGAAGTGGGATATTTCCAGTTCCTTCCCATGTACGTCTGCTAATAACTCACTGACATATACTTCAAACAATATTCTTTCATCTGCTGTTTCATGGCAAACAGCACATTGAATAACTATCAGTTCATTTTCAAACTGAACTAATAGTGCGAAGGAGTTCAATGGAGCACTTGTTTGAACCATACCGTGGGAAACTTGTTGGGATAATTTGTATTTGGACATAAATTTCATGTTTTCAATATAATTTATGAGAAAAATTTCAGCAAAAATGTACAATTTGATGAATTTGAAAGAAGGAATTACATTTCATAATTGATTTCAAAAATGTAAATTCAATAAGCATTTGAAAAATTACTTTTATTGTTTTTAAGATCTGAAGCTATGCGTTTAAGCTACGTGGATTCAAACAATTTTGGCCTTTACCGTCATGTTCTTACTTCGATGAACACAAGAAAATTGACAATCAGTTCTTAAATTCTTACTATGTTATATCAAGATTAAGGGAGACGATAGACATGAACTTCTCAGTACTTTTCACATCTTAGGAAATTAATTATCTAAGAGAAAATGACATAATCTTCTACGCAAAGAAAACTCCTTAAAAGGGAGAAATTCTGTACAGTCCTTTTCTAATAATTTTAGAGAATGTAAATTTATGCCAATGGGGAAAGAAAATGCAGGGTCGTGCTTAAAGTTATTATTGAATTAAACATTTTCACAGTTTCAATTATGGGTTCGTTTTCAAAGTTCGAGAGTTAAGAGTGTAAATGTTTATTATATTGAACTGTACGGTCAAATCGACATTACTATAAGACATTACTATACGACATTACTATACGACATTACTATAAGACATTACTATACGACATTACTATAAGACATTACTATATAACATTACTATAAGACATTACTATAAGACATTACTATACGACATTACTATACGACATTACTATAAGACATTACTATACGACATTACTATACGACATTACTATAAGACATTACTATAAGACATTACTATACGACATTACTATAAGACATTACTATAAGACATTACTATAAGACATTACTATAAGACATTACTATAAGACATCACTATAAGACATTACTATACGACATTACTATACGACATTACTATAAGACATTACTATACGACATTACTATACGACATTACTATACGACATTACTATAAGACATTACTATACGACATTACTATAAGACATTACTATAAGACATTACTATAAGACATTACTATAAGACATTACTATAAGACATTACTATAAGACATTACTATACGACATTACTATAAGACATTACTATACGACATTACTATACGACATTACTATAAGACATTACTATAAGACATTACTATACGACATTACTATAAGACATTACTATACGACATTACTATACGACATTACTATAAGACATTACTATAAGACATTACTATAAGACATTACTATAAGACATTACTATACGACATTACTATAAGACATTACTATACGACATTACTATAAGACATTACTATAAGACATTACTATAAGACATTACTATACGACATTACTATACGACATTACTATACGACATTACTATAAGACATTACTATAAGACATTACTATAAGACATTACTATACGACATTACTATAAGACATTACTATACGACATTACTATAAGACATTACTATACGACATTACTATACAACAGTACTATACGACATTACTATACGACATTACTATAAGACATTACTATACGACATTACTATAAGACATTAATATACGACATTACTATAAGACATTACTATAAGACATTACTATACAACAGTACTATACGACATTACTATAAGACATTACTATAAGACATTACTATAAGACATTACTATACGACATTACTATACGACATTACTATACGACATTACTATAAGACATTACTATACGACATTGCTATAAGACATTACTATACGACATTACTATAAGACATTAATATACGACATTACTATACGACATTACTATACGACATTACTATACAACAGTACTATACGACATTACTATACGACATTACTATAAGACATTACTATAAGACATTACTATACGACATTACTATACGACATTACTATAAGACATTACTATACGACATTACTATACGACATTACTATACCTTTATTCTCTCGATCTTGTTTATTGAAAAGATTCTCACTTCTACTATTATATTTTATTAGTCTGATGAATCACGTGCCACAACAAAGACTGCAGCTTCAACAGGACAAGCACATACAGGTATAATCTCAGTATTTATTAAAATAATCATAAAAAAACTCAGACCGCAACGTGGCTACATATTCAACAGGGTATATCCAGCAGAAAAGTTCTTCAACCTCTCTCTACAATGGCTATTGTTTTATAAGTATTTGAATAGTACGTGGACAAAATTTTTAAACTAATTTCATCACGTGGATAACGTAATTCGTCCCTGATCTTAATATATATTTACAAGCTAGAGATATATTGTTTCAGAGTTCTTGTTCTTGTTCTACTTATTATTATTATTATTATTATTATTATTAATATTATTATTTTCTAAGGACAACTCGACATTGAAAAACTGCTGCTTTTACCAGCAGCACAAAGCGCGCTGGAGCATGGCTATTCAAAAGAAACTGTCCTCTCGGCTATCAGAAAAGTACAGAATAGTGGTGAGTTTTTACTGAAAGTGATACTCAAAATAGTCCAGTCTGTGTGGAGGTATTTAACCCTTAACCTCATTTATGGTGAAATGGAATCAAACATCTTACAATATTTGCATACAACCCGTGAAAACACTATGCAACTTAAATAATGTAGACCTATTGTAGGCTCTCAAAAAGAAGTTTGAAGTGTCAAAATTAAGTTGCTAATTTAGTCTCTTGTTTTTTCTGTGGTATGAATGATTCTCTACTTTCTTTAGATAAATTACTGATTAATAATGTGATACCAACGACCATTCAGTCCATAACTTCAAAAGAAAATTATTAGTTAATTATACATGTGATTAAGAGGGTATTAGATAATCTAAAAGTTTAAATCGCTTCAATCAGGTGGAGATAAATACACATGTTAGCAATGAATTTAAAACAAACGCTCACAAGGCAGAAATTTGGTCGAGCGTCCAGTGAAGATGAATCACAACAGACCACATTCCTCCTTGAGAGTGTGCAATTAAAATCCATCACAACTGACTACTTTCCGCCTTGTGAGCATCGACTTAAAACGCATCATGACAAGTAGCGCCCTAAACCGTTTTATTCATCGTTTCTTGCATCGTTTTTGTAAATATATACAGCCAAACTTCACGTAGATTATGTAAATTAATGACGTTTAGTATATGTGTTATGTTCTTGTCTCTTTTGTGTAACCGTCATATGTAGCTTTGTGCCCTTGAAAATGGAATCGGTAGATTCCAAAAGCGCTGCGGTTGGCTTTACACTAGTTTTGCACTATTATCTCTGTCAATACGATCTTTATCATCTAGTACAGTTTTGAAAGACTGTTATTTCCTGAGTGATTTGTAATATATATATATATATATATATATATATATATATATATATATATATATATATATATATATATATATATATATATGTATGTATGTGTGTGTGTGTGTGTGTGTGTGTGTGTGTGTGTGTGTGTGTGTGTTTTACGATCTGGCAAGGTCAAACTAAAAATTTGATATTGCTTTTATATTTTATTCAGGGAGGCGAAATTTTACTGCACTGGAGCTGCTCAATATAATATTTGAACAAGAGGAAAACCGTATCTGAAAGCACATTCCATGCCTCAAGTGGATGCAATCGAAGTTGCATATTCTTCGATGATAAATAGCCGAAAATTTCACACCGCCTGATGAACGGCATTTCAAAATTACCTGCACCTTTATTCCATTTTAATACAAGTGAAAACAAAAAAAAAAAAACGTTTGTAGTGTATTACATATTACAAAGAAAAACTTTATTCCTTTAAACATTATAATGTATTTACATCTCCAACTTTTCGTTAAATTAAATCTCCAACTTTTCGTTAAATTAAATTAAACCCCAATAAAGTATTTACCGGAGAAGTCAACTCCTTCTCCTTGTTCTTTGAAAATACGTGTAATACTACTTCGTCATAATTTTGTGCATTTTCGATGAATGGAAGATGCTAGACAATTTATTTTAAGGTTTTATAGATAAAAGATGCCCCTCTCTCTTCCTTAAATATGTATTTAATTTGTATCGGGGGCCGCCTGTAATAAAGGAAAGCAATCATTAAAAAGCCAATATTTTTATATTCAGCCATTGTGACACCTATATTCGTGGATCATAGATACACTGGCTAAAAAGCTCCTGTCACGCCTATTACTGAAAAAAATATATCCTAAATTGTGTATTTGCACACAATATGCATCATAGTCAATGACAAAACCTATGAAACTTGATTTTTGTTTTGCAACATTGTTTAAATGATGTATATATTTGCATCAAGTTTGCATCAGACACCTATTTTCGTTTTGTATTTAAAACGTTTCGTTCATGTTTATGTTTAGCACTGACTTGCCGTCACAATCTTACTATAAACTACCCAGAAAAGGCAATTTATGTACTTTTTGATCAATTTCTTCATTAAAATGCAGTGCATACACTTTGTACATTAATAATAACCGAATGTTGTAATTGTGTATAGAGAAGAATTAAAAATGTTCAAAACGTCAGTGACCAAAGCTGTTTTGTATATGTATCGTCCAGTGGAAAAGCTTACTTTATGTTATTAATAATTCGATAAAAGTATTCCTTATGATGGTGATTGATCCTAAAATTTGATAATTTATATGAATTTTAAGAGAGAGAGAGAGAGAGAGAGAGAGAGAGTACAGTAACTGTAAAGCATACTGTGTGTGAGGCACTTGTGCAACATACATAGCTTGGCTTTATTACTGCACTGACTGAGGATATCAGTTTTGATACATTTATTGTCACGACGATGAGTGAACAGTCACTGGTTTCTTATTTTATATCAAATGGGTCTCCGGAATGGATAGAAGGAAAACAAAATACAGTAAGACAGTCTAATACAAATATATTTGTTCCAGTGCGCACTGCTCCCCTCCCCATGATTTTATCGTCGACATGATTACTGTGACATAACCATTTAGATCTGAACATTATTTCATTAATTTGAAAAAAATAAAAAAATATACAGGATATTTCTCCCTTAAGCTTCTGTATATTTAGAAGTCAATGTAATCATGAAACGGTGCCAGATTTTATTTTTGGAGAAATTCGTGCCATATTTATGAATTTATTTCCGCGAATTTTTAAATTTTATATTAAATGACATGGAAATTAAGGATTGTCATTACGAATATCCAGATATACACCATAGCAATTTCTCTTTATAGCATGTAGTTTATATTCCCAAAGTCTTGTACTTCAAATAAGCAACGTCACGTTGAGTTTCAAATTGACAAGTAACATTTGTCTTCTTGTAAGTATGTAAACATAAAACTAAAACTTGAAAAGACGTACACCGCTTTTTATTAATGTTAGATTAAACCATTAAACAGGGAAATCATCGAAATTTCGGGTGTGAAAAATGTGAAAAATGTTTAATCAATATGGAGCCCATAGATAACAATAATTCATAGACATTCATAGCTTCTCTCTCTCTCTCTCTCTCTCACACACACACACACACACACATACACACACACACACACAAACAAACACACACACACACATGAATGGTTACGAGCAAATTTTTTTTACTAATCAGCTTCAGGAAACAGCACAATGATAAACAAAAATGAGCTAGATAAGGAAACAATGTAAACAACCAGTTGAAGTATCAGTATTTATAGTGCGCTGGAGACCGAAATCTAGTCTTCAGTTTTCTCTATTGAAGAGGTTGCTGTGAAGAAGTGTTCTGAAGTAATTCATCAAATGGAAACAAATGAATAATGATGCTAACACATATTGCATTTTAACTTTGTTCAATGCTGATTTCAGTACTTTCATAGCTTGTATGGGTGTGATTCACAGTATTATTTCATACTCTGATGATGTTGTCAAAGTTCAAGATTCTGAATCCATACAAGGGTAGAATGTGCTCTACAAAACCAATTAAAACAATAAATGGTATTTAAAATGATCAAGGTAAGGGAAAAAATACACGGTAATCGTTATTTCTATCATCATTCCTTTTCTTTCAGACCCCGTTAGTAAAATAATATCATAGGCTGCTTTTTGTTATTATTGTTGTTGTTATTGTTGTGGGTCGACTTCCTTCATATTTAGCTACCCTCATCCCAATATTCAGATTTTCGCTAAAAAAATGTCCCAAAACGCGATCACAAAATATACAAAAAGAATATGATCCTCCATACGAATGGCAGTCGACATTTGAATGTCAGTTCAAAGAAAAGAATAAAAATAAACGGCGTTTGTGTGATACCATGAAGTTGACTTTCTAGGCCCATATGGCGACGGACATAACGGGTTAGAGTAGTAGATGAAAAGGGGATTTTCGAGACTTTTTTGATTTTAGTTCAGAACAAGTATAATTTGATTTAGTCTGATCAACTCCCTCCCGGTCGTTGATCTCGTCAACCAAATGATCCTTGTCTTCACAAAAATCTAAAAAAGATCTCGAAAACGCTCCCTTTTCATCTACTACTAGTATGTTTATAGATTGCTCCACCAAGAATGTGGGCTTGTGATAGGAAAGTAATTTTATATTATTTATTTTTATTATTTTAGACAAAATTTTATATTGTGTCGCCCTCATCCATTCTCTTTTTTTAATTTTGTTTATTTTATTATTTCACACAAAATTTATACTTCATTATAGCTTTTACAGCATCTCATCAAGTACATCATATTCTTCTTCTAATATTATTTTTCTTGTTGGTTCAAAGCCATGTGTTAGTGTATTAATTCCGTCTGAACTGTATCTCTTGTCATCAAAATTACAAAGTCCTTTTTTTTAATTAACAACATTTGTTTCAATCTTGTGTAAATGTGATCTTATTACAGTCATCTCAACGTGTGATTGTTTTCCAAACAAAGCATCTTCATAGTCCTCAAACGAAAAGATTTTTTTTACAACTTTTCTTTTTAGTCCCTTAGCTTTTTTTTTCTTCTAACTTTCCGTCATCTAGTTCTACACAGTACATCCTGCTTCTTAACCCAATACATTTTGAAATTGGAACAAACCCTGTTTCATCTTTAAACTTTCCAATAATCGTTTTATTATTTTCACAGCGAAACTTAGATATTCGGATAAATCAAATAGTTCTTTAATTTTATACAGATTTTCATAGACATCGTCTGTTATTATTTTATAACACAAGCTATCTGTATCACTAAACAATAACTCAGTTTGTTCAAATT
Source organism: Margaritifera margaritifera (assembly GCA_029931535.1). Classification (NCBI taxonomy): domain Eukaryota; kingdom Metazoa; phylum Mollusca; class Bivalvia; order Unionida; family Margaritiferidae; genus Margaritifera; species Margaritifera margaritifera. The sequence continues at coordinate 1,308,777 of JAQPZY010001250.1, read as the reverse complement.
CTTTCTTAATAAACTCATAATGAAAATCATACATTAATATTTTTGATAAATCTAAAACAGCTGCTTCAACGTAAATTGGTTTGTTGAGTAATAAATTTGTTTTTCTCTTATGCACAGCAACAAGGTTTTCATTAAAAACTTTCATGGAAACAAAACAATCATCTGCAACAACCTTATTACGCCTATCAACGTTGATTATTATTTCTACCTCAACACGTTTTCTTATATTTTCCATTGTTTTTCCATAAACGCTGTTGTTCATCAACTTAAAGAATTTTTTTTCAAAATTACTCGTTGCTTCTGTTCTCTTTGTCATATTAAAATCAATGTAGCTCTTAAGCCAACACTTTTGTTTAAATTTTAATACTCTGTGAACTTTCCTTAAACAAGTCCATGATTTAACGCTTGCTTCAATGTCTCTATTTGTAGAACATAATTTTTTTATCAAACAAATTTAGAATCAACTTTTCAACTTTACTTTCTCCTATGTTATTTTCATGTTTCAGCAAGTTGTTGTTTTGAAAGTAAATTGTCTGGTATTAACATCGATTCAGCACAAAACGGATATTCGTTGTGTACTTAGTGTAATTCACCGAGATAGTCCAAATCAACTTCAGCAAAATAACCAATATCATCAGGTATCTTCTTGTCAATCTCTTTAAGAAACTGCATAGCTGTTATCCCCGAAAAATCTTTGTATGGCAATGTTTGTGACATTGCGTGACCATACAGATTATGAAGATCAAGGTAAATAATATAACTCGACTCTTCATCTGGATTATATTTTTTCAAGTACTTATTGTTCGCTTTTGCATATTTCTTTGTGATAACACTTATTCCGCCTCGTATTCCTTTTCTATGAAACAAAACATGTCAGGGTATGTTAACAGGTCCAACTCTACCTTACTTAATTGAAGAGCCGCGTCCGAAGAAAGTCCAAGTGATGATTAGTACCAAGCAGGATCAAGGCCATAGTTCTTTATACATACTCTTCTAAATTCTTCAAAAACATCAGCAGGCAACAACACGTCTGTAATTAAATATAAGTCATGATAGTCTCCTAGATTCTCATAATCAAAGTTTTGCATATCATCTTAGCGTACTCATATTCTTCATCAGATATTTTTTCTAAATTTAGTTTACTGTAAAATCTTTCTTTTGTCGGAAGTTCAGTCTCATCAAATCTAGACCAGCTATTCATGTACTCGTATGGATAAATTCCTTTTTGATTTAACATTCTTGATTTATCATTAAAATGTTGATCCAAATTATCAAACTTATCACAGCCATAGACTAGCTCTTCTAATGACGTCAGCATAAATTGATAGCTGTCATTAAATCTCAACTTGCCTAATGAAAATGACATATTTCTCAATATTGTTCGGAATACATTTTATTTTATTGTTTGCCGTTATCTTTGTAGCAGCTATCACATCTAGATCACCAAATGCCTCAGCAATGATTTGTGAGTCATAGTCTCCCAAATTATGAAAAACTACAGGTATACATTTTGGTTGTTTAAAGTGTAGGTTACACTTATCATGAGCTGCTCCTCTATATTTTCTTGTAATATGGTCATGATCTTTAACCTTGTCATTTTCTAACACATCACCACATATCGAACAGTTAACAGCGCTATTAAAATTTGTATTCTCGTCCTTGGTTAGTGGCAAAATTTTTTTGTTCTTTTATAAAATACTCTTTATTGACTCTACTTCATCAATAAGGTTCTTAACTAATCATTTGGCAGGATTTTCTCCTTTGTATATTTGTATTGGTTTTGATAAGCTATCATCAACAGAACAGACAAATTTATAAGCTACTCCACAAGGCAAATGATTTTGAACCTTTGTTGTTGAGGAAACATTAGGATAATTTTTTGCTGTTTCTACAGTTTCAAGTATAGCCTCAAAATCTGCTGAAATTACAAAAGGAATCTTCATAATATGACGCAAATTTTAAAATTTCAATATTTTCTTATCCTCTCCTAGTAAACTTATCTTTTGAACATCTTTGCAATATTGTACGTGATTGTCAAGCACACTTTGGCTCTTGCAACCGTGCAGACATCTTTAACAAAAATATTTCTTTTCTTTATGTTTATTATACTGTCCTCCAGCAAGTCCATTAAATTTTTCTATCCAAACGTAATGATTTTCATAGAACAGTAGATTTATTGTGTTCTGATCAGCATGTTTACTTATCAACCGCGGGTATAACTTTTCGTTTTCATCGAGGCCAAACACGTTGATTGTGATATCATTTTGTTTCTCGAACCTGGGTATTTGTTTTTCTTCTACGGGAAACTTAATACCTTCAAAATTAAGTTTATTTATCTGATGTATATAACACGTTGTCCTCTAGCCATGTGATCTTACTTGATATCTAGCAGATAATACTGCCCACATGAAACACATGTTGTCATTATTTTGTACGTTAATACAGCATCCACTGTTTCTGATTTTGTCTGGCAATTCAACGTAAATTGAACCTCGTAACGGAGAATATCTCATCATTTATTTTTTAAAATTTCCAACCAGAACGACCTTCTGTATATTCATCTACACGTTTCCATATTTCATTTTGTGCTTGTTGTAAAATGACACCAACGTCAGTTCCTCGTAAGATTACACTGGTCTACAGCCAAAATGCTTCCGCAATAAATATTGTCAAACTTTACTAATTCTGGGTCACTGAGAACGAAAATGATGCTTAAAATTGTTGATTGGCTCTAGTTTTAAAGATATTATACTGGGTCAGTATATACGACCCTTGACTTGGGAATGGCGGAGGATACGTGAGTTATAAAGGGAAGGGATCTCAATTTAAACCAGAAATGACTAAAATACATCTTTGACTGGATCTATGAATAAATCGATGACTGGGTTTGGACAGTACTTGCTTTTTAGGCAAAACAATGAATGATGCAATCTGAAGCTGGTATTGCGTCATACATGATATGAATTGCATCATGTTTTTCCTAGAAGTCATGGATGATGCAATCATAACTAAGCTTACATCACTCTGCTGAAGAAACTGCCCTATATCAGCTCTACAAATCATACAGTGTCGTGCACTCTTCTTTGTCAGTGTTTGATTTTGCAAAGGGGCACATTTCTGTTTAGCCAAAGTGAGCAGAGATGCCTCATACTTGTGTGAACAATGCAGATAACTTCTGCTATGTTTGTGGTGAAGTGACTTTTGCATCACAAAAGCGCAGTATAACCACTATGGTTAAGAAAGCCTATCACCTTTATTTTGGCTGCAAAATTGGAGATCAGGACAAGATGTGGACCCCACACATATACTGCAATACTTGTGCAACAAATCTTCGCCAGTGGTTGAACAGGAAAAGGAAATCTATGCCTTTTGCAGTGCTAATGATTTGAAGAGAGCTAACAGATCATATCAGCAATTGTTACTTCTGCATGGTGCCTCCAGTTGGGAAAGGTGTGTCAAAGAAGAAAAAGTGGACTGTGCATTATCTAAACATTCCGTCAGCTATATGCCCAGTACCCCACAGAGAAGGACTGCCGGTTCCTGATGCACCAGAATCATTCTCACTTGAGTCAGACGAGGAAGAGGAAGAGGATGAAACTTCTAGTCCTGAACCATCAATGTCACATGACCCATATTTTCTCCCATCCTCCTCCTCTGAACAACACCTCATAACACAAGGTGAACTGAATGACCTTGTCAGGGATTTGGAACTACCCAAGAATAAGGCAGAGCTGTTGGGCTCCAGATTACAGCAGTGGAATCTCCTGGCAGGTGATGTTAGGGTTTCCATGTTCCGTGACCGTCAAAAGGATCTTGTCCCATTCTTCTTCATGGAAGGTGATCTTGAAGCCTGCAACACCATCGATGGTGTGATGGCAGCCCTCAACATCGATCATGATCCAGATGAGTGGAGACTGTTCATTGATTCATCGAAGACGACTCTTAAAGCTGTTTTGCTGCATAATGGCAGTGCTTTGCCATCAATTCCAGTTGGTCATGCAGTCTATATGAAGGAAACCTATGAAAACATGAAACAACTTTTGAGGTGCATAAACTATGACCAAAATCAGTGGCAGCTTTGTGGCGATTTTAAGGTTCTTGCTCTCTTGTTTGGTCTGCAGACTGGATACACAAAGTACTGCTGTTTTCTCTGCGAATGGGATAGTCGTGCGAGAGATTCCCACTACATCAAGAGAGATTGGCCACTCCGACAGTCATGGGAGACTGGGATGAAAAGCATTCAGCATCCACCACTTGTTGAATCAAGGAAGATTTTGTTACTACCCTTGCACATCAAGCTGGGTCTGATGAAGAACTTTGTCAAGGCCATATACAAAACACAAGCAGCTTTCAAGTACCTCCGTGGAAAATTTCCAAGGTTAAGTGAAGCTAAGATAAAGTCTTTGTTGGTCCTCAGATTCGTGAACTTCTTCGAGATGATGCATTTCACCGTGCACTGTGTGGCAAGAAAAAGACGGCATGGAAAGCCTTTCAGTTAGTGGCAGCAAATTTTCTCGGAAACAACAAGGCAGACAACTACAGGGGGTTGGTGGAAAACCTCCTCAAGGCATACAAAAGCCTTGGTTGCATTATGTCACTAAAGATATATTTATTGCACTCTCATCTAGATTTGTTTCCACCGAACTGCGGAGCAGTGGGCGACGAGCACGGCGAGCGATTTCACCAGGACATTGCAACAATGGAGAAACGCTATCATGGCAAATGGAGCCCATTAATGCTTGCAGACTATTGCTGGACAGTGACAAGAGATGCTTCATTTAATGAATACAAGAGACAAGCCAAGAAGCGCCGAGTAGACACTGAATAAGGACTAAACTATGTACTTATATATACATAATAGTTTTTTTACTTTTGTTTCAATATATTTTGTTATTTATATAACCCTTTTGCTGTTTTTTAAAGTGTTACATAAATAGGAGAGGTGAAATATTATCATGCAAAGCAACCATAAACACATGAAAAGACCTAGGTTTACAATTTATGATTAAAACTCTACTATGTACACAATATACATAGACGTAAAATGTAAAAACTTAAATATCTTGGAAACAGTATCCAATCAGTTGTTTTAATTGTCATATTTGAGTTCAGCACATCAAAATCCCTAATAAATAGCACATTTTATCTCTGAAGCAGACGACTTCGAAAAAATTGTAGACCAGTAAATTATTCTTGATTTTGCTGTGATATATGAATCTACAACATCTTAGAAAAATTTCTTCAGAAACATTAAATTTTGAAAATATTATATGTTACTGCAGTATGAATTTCAGACCGCTATATTTTTTAAGTTCTTGCAATATCGTTGGTTTTATTATTTCTACTAGCTGCTTGGTGTTGATTCCAAAATTCAGAATTGCTCTGTCATCAAATGCAAAGGTCTTGTCATATCCAGCAAAGGCTGACCTGATAGTTTTTACCTGAGAAACCATATATAATATATTTTTGTTTAATTAATACATTTTCAATTAGAGGAATACATACTAGATGGACCAGATTGATACATATTTTAATATATTCAACGCAGCTATTACAAATGAGGACGAAAAATACTTTCAACATGATAGATACAATCTGTATGCTGGAAATAAACTCGGGAAAATTATTCACATGAAATGTTGCAGGGAATTTGGATATCTAACACCAGCAGGTTATAAGGTCAGAGTAAAAGGAGAACGTGATGATGGGCCTACAGAAATGTTGTTATGTAATTTAATTTGGACCATATTCAATGGCGAGATACCAAAAGGAAACAGAATTTATCATTTAGATGGTGACAATAAAAACAGTAAGTTTTTAAACTTACACCTGGAATATGAATTTAGATCTCATCCGATTTATGATAAATACGAATGCAACGACCGATGTATAATAAGACACAAAAAGAATAAAAGAGCATTTGGTAGGATTGGTAATACTGGTTATATGAAAATTAATCTCTCAACAGATGTTGGAATAAAAAATTATCTTTCTCATAGGTTTATTTATGAAACATTTTACGGCAACATTCAAGAAGGACAAGTTATTGATCATATAAATAGCATTAAGACAGACAAACGCATTGGGAATCTTGAATCTGTTACTTAAAGAGAAAATAACTTACGGGGGAATACAGGAAAACGAAAAAAAAACTCCAAGACCTATGTTGTCAATCAACTTAGAAATGCACGAAGAGCAAGAGTGGATATCAATGTATTCTGCTGGAAAATACTTTGGAATTGATACAAAATCAATAAAACTAGTTGCAGACGGTATCAATAAATCAGCGATATCAAAAACTTTTAACAACGCTAAAATTGATTTCTTTTGTATTTAAATCAATCTGTTATCATTATTACTTCCATTTAAAAAAAAAACTTTAAAAATATAATGTCTCTATTAAAATTTCTTGATAATCTTTATCAAGCTCCTGTAATAAAACACGAAGAAAAAATGAAAGCAATTATCAAAAACGATATTGAAGACTATATCAAGCATAATGAATATATTTATGAACCAGGCGAGGTTATAGAAGAAGAAACATGTGTAGACCCAACAAATAAAAATTATTACCGTAAATCAACAACAGGACGCTACAACGTTAAGTATCATCTAGCAAAAAAATAAAAAAAATTAATTTTACACATGATGAAAAAGATTTTTTCTTATAGATTAAATTTTTTTATGAATATCACAATACCTGGACAACAAAGAAATATTAAATTTGATTTGATTTTTTCTAATTTTTTGTTTGTTTAATGAGAGATATTAATATTATTTTACCAGAACGAGCAGCTTATTTAATCTAATTATGAAAACCTGTTATGTGTCACCACGTGTTAATAAACTATGAAAATTTTTATAAAAATATTATTCAAGATCTTTAATTGTACTTGTATTAATCCAGCTGTTAAATGAACATGGGTATCCTCTATAAATACATCTTGCTTAGTTTTCTGTAATTCTTGTTCGTAGAACGATTCTATTATTTCCTCACCGTTGAGATATTTTAGTTTATAGGTAAGAGGTATTGTCTTTAAAATTTTATCAACTATAAATATCTCCTCAGACAAATTTTTAGCATATCCCTTTTCAAATATTTTTTTTACTAAACTGATTCTAACTCTATCGTGCTCGTTAAATGTATGATATATGTTCACGTTTTTTTATATCTCGCTGATATTTTAGTATTGGGTTTTGCTGGCTAGTACAGGATCTTTTATCGCTCATTTTAATCGTTCTATGTACTGTGTTATTATGCTTGTTAACTGTGTCCTGTAATTTATCAGTATAATTGCTCGTATTATTTGCTGTCATGTTTCTGTACAATTTTTCTTTTAGTGTCCTGTTAAATCTTTCTACTATAACGCTCTTTCCCTCGTTTCCTGTAACATATTTTTCTATGTTATGTTGTTTTAAAAAACCTTCAAACTTCTTGTTAAAAAACTCAACGCCATGCTCTGTCCAAATTCTATTAGGTCTACGTTCAAACCGTTTCATAATGTTTCTAAACTCTGTTATTTTTGTACTTCCCATTTTATTTTTATAGGAACACTAAATCCATAACGTGAGAACACATCAATTATATTTAACAAATATTTGTTTCCATCGTTATAATCAACGGCCCAGATATCATCTACAGCATTCGCAACGACCTTTCTCCTTGGATTTTTTATTTTTATTTGCCTATAAAGTTCACTAGCTAAACCATCAAACGGTGGTGGCATTCCAATACCAAGTTTGTGTTTGATTCCTTTTATTCCTTTAACAAGTCCCCTATCAAATCTTTTACGCATGTTTTTTTGGTTTTACAGCTGACAACTCGTCTAACATTATCTTATCTCAACCACGCTTATCACTTGGATTATCCCTGTAACAAATATCATGCTTCATTGCAATAGCATCAACTTAATTGTAAGGTTCTTGGCCATCTAGTTGTTCTTCTTATGGATTCCAAGGTCCGGTATATTTATGTCTAGGTAGTGTCCAGACTCCCTTTGGTCGTGGCAATTTTCCGATAAACTTATGTATATCTATTGCGCCACCGGTTATTTTTTTAATGAGTGGTGCTACCAACTAGTACTCGTTTGTTGCATCTCTTGCAGTAAACAACAATTTTATTTCCTTCACCACAAAGATGATAGTCCTTATTACAATTGCACATATTATTTTCACTTGTTTTATCATTTTTAGCAAGGAGAATCTGGTCTTACAACAAGGACATTTCCTAAAGCCTCGCCAATCTTTTCTGTATTCGTAAGTACTGGCTGTTCCTTTTTTATAAATATACTTTTCTTTTTTTTTTTTGGCAAACAGCGCATATAGATTTTATAATTTTTCTTCCGTTTCTTGTTGTAATTGTTTCAGGATCAATATTTTCTGTGGGTTTTCTGCATTTTAGACAGTACGTGTTCATGCTTATATTTATATTTTATATTTTCACACAAAATTACCGCTATGTTATCGTTTTCAATTGATGGGTTTGGTTCAAACTGAGTAATAAAATCTAACATAGATTTTTTGCTATTCATTTCCTTATACAATAGTAGACCCAACTGGTTGCAACTGGTTTGAAGAATAATACAGTTTTCTTTTTGCGTATTCTTTTACTCTATCAAATGGAGCCAGACCAAATGAAATGAAGTACTTGTTACTGTATAATGCAACCCAATGTGTACCAGACCCGTCATTAAAATCTTGTATATTGACAACGCAACAAGAACCTGGTTTGTGATTTTTTTTTGGTAACTGATCCTTACTAAATACGCCTATGAATGATTTTATGTTCTTTAACTTGCGCTCAATATCAAAGTTGCTTAATGGCGTCACCGTCTCATTGTTCCAGGAAGCGTCAGTCCTCGTCCTATTCCTAGTAGATTCGGAAGTAGACTTCCCGCTATTCCCGCCAACAGTGGCCCTATAAAACCTCCTCACGTTCTTCTCGTTGTTCTTCTCTTTCTTCTTCTCTTTGTTATTTTACTTCCACCTTTACACAGTTGATTTTATTCCCATTCCAATTCTTGATCTTCTTTTTACTCCGCTTCCTTCTACTGCTTTCTTTGTGGCGCCAGATATTGCTCCATATGCTGTGCAATACCCAATGTGCCAAGAACTGGAAGTATTTTTGGTGCTTTTGCTCTTAATATCGTTGAAATAGCAGGACCAAAGAAACCGCCATGTTTTTTTCATGGCTTTTGTTTGCGCTGTAGATATATTAAGTATAAATGTAACGCCACGTTAAAATTTTTTTATTTGGTTGTTTTGTAAGCATTATATTAGTTGTTTTTCCTGTTGTCAATTTTGGGTTTATTCTTAATGATACTGGTTTTTCAGATGACACTGTACTCGCTAGTTTTTTTATTTGGCCATCTGATAAATTAACCTCTGCTTTTGAGTAACTCATCCTCGTTTTGTATTTATTATTATACTAAATTCTTTATATCTCTATAGTCATCTTGCCTTTCATAGCGTCAAGTGTAAGATATCTATCTGATACAACAAAAGCATAGGCATTAAATTGTGCAGCAGGAAGAGCTCCTAGTGTAAAATTTATTTCAATTTCTGCTGGTGACGTTGATATTTTTTCGGGATGCTTAGAAACATCAAAATAAAATATTGGGTAAATTGAACTAAATTCTTCAAGTGAAATCTATGTTCCGTAACCAACATCTTGATATTTTTGCATGGACTCCAATAGTTCTGTGTAAACACGTGACACTTTTGGTGTATCTGGTCTGAAGTCAATTTTCAAATTCTCTGTCAGGGTATCTTCTTGAATTTATTCTTGCGTGTATTCTTTTTACATCAAGGTGATTAAAAACATTTTATTTGTTAATTGTGAGTTTGCTGAGTCAGGTTGTGATTTAAAAACAACAAATATATGTCGCGGTAATTGTTCGCTTGGTGCGCTTGTTATTCTCCATGTGTAGTCTGACATTGTTGTTTGATAAATTTTGTTTTGTTGAAAATGAATTCGTCTTGAAAAGGTTTCAAATAAAGATACTAGTTCTAATTATTTTGTAATAGAAGGAACAACATTTGGAATCCACAGAGACAGATGCGAGATAGCAAACTGGCCTTTTAAAACATCTGCTGCTTTGAGCATGTATTCATTTGGATCGGCCCTGTTTTAAATAATTGTATGCTTTATTCCTCTAAAAACTTTATTTACATCGCGAAAGAACCCAACTATTGACGAAAGAGGCAAAAACATACAAACTGTGGCACTATCAGCCAGTAATACTTCTTCTTGTTGCAAATCCAGAATTGTAGTAAGACCAGCACGAACAGCACCACCTATCTCTGCTGCGACATAACCTGCACCAGCAGGATTGACAGGATTTGCATGAGCTCCTATTGCAGCTGCAACAGCAGCAGGAAGTTCTAAGTTCCATATCATCTGTTCCACATTCACCACTGTCCTTGAACCAAAACATATTTGTAGCTGCGCTTTTCGAGTAATCATCTGAAAACGAAATTAAATTTAATACTGTGTTTGCTGTTGGCATATGATCTGATAAGTCTTCTATTGTTTGGTTGTTTAATTAGTATCGTGCGCTTTTAAAAATACTCCAGCCATTGTTTTGTAATGTAACCAAAGCAGCAGGTGCAAGTGCTGCTGCAGGAGGTATTGTTTGTACTGATCCTAGTACCTCAATAAAGCCTTTGTGTGGCAGCAGATAAAGATCTTCATCTCGTGTGTTTATTATTCTTTGGCTTGCTTGATTAGGGTTATTTGAATAAGCATCGAGATACTCAAATTCTGTTGTTGTGTTATCATAATCATCTTGTTCAGCAAAATTTAAATAATCTCTTGTTGACATCTTATTATTTTATTTCACATAAAATTATTTTTTATAAAAAAACATTAGGGCACTCAATTAATATTTTGCAACGTTAAGATATTTTGATGAAGTATTTTGTTTTAGTTTTCTTATTATTTCCTCGCCACGAGGTGACAACAGTTTTTTTGTTGTTTATATCATAGCGCTAGCTGTCTCTGGTGTTGGCGCTATTTCTTTTATAACCTCTTTTATCTCTGCAGTAGTTGGTGGTGGAGGCAGTGGCTATGGCTGTGGTGGTGTTCCCCTAATTTTGTCTCCAATTTTTTTTTACCAACAGCTGTTCCTGCTGCAAATACTGCTCCTGTGCATCGAAAGCAATTTGAGCTACCTTAGTAGCAATTCCAGATAAACTTTGAACAAGCTTTTTAAATATACTTCCAAAGAATCCTCCTACAATTTTTCTTCGGTAAATCCTTCTCGGCTTCATTATTTTATTAATTTTATACAATCTTTTGATTTTTGCTATGAGAAAGCTCTCTGTATACCGAATTTCTACGAGATTCTACGCAAGTGTAAATAATATGTAACTTGTTCGTTGTTAAGGTCAATTTGGTTTCCAGATTGGTCTGTTAATGTCATCGTAATTATACTTATTTTTTCTTCAACATTAATCGGATAATATATCATCTGTTTCGGTTGATTTGCATTAGAGAACCTGGAGGAACATTAGGAGAAAAACTGTAAATAGTCTGTCCTCTGCCACCATCTTATGTATACGATCCGTTTGCTATCGAACAGTTAATAAAAATTGAACCAACATCAGTGATATCAACTTGTTCTTCACCTTCATATGAAACTAATGTACTAGTAGTTGATCCGTATCTAGATCTATTAAATTCTAGTAGCGATCTCATGGTTTTATCCGTAGAAAAGTCTACTAGAAAATTATTTTTTAGAGTTATTCTGGCTCGCAGTGTGTTATGATTTGGCTCAATATAATTTTTTTTTATTCCGCTCCTTGTGCTGAAATTAATTCTTTTATCGCAGTATTTAAATCTGTGATGTTGTAGGCTCCAGCTGGAACTGTGACAGAAGACCAAGCTCCTGTAGAATACGTAAAATTATCGTTTACTCCTGTTTTAACGTTAAATATTGAAGACCATAGTGTAGCTGAAATAAGTCCTATTTCATACTGTTCATTTTGATCCAATTGTATTGGAGGTATATAGTTTACAGAAAAATTTGAGCTTGTACCTGGTGATTGTTTTGAATCAAAGAGTAATGTTGCTGACTGCATTATAATATTTAATTTTACAAAATTGTAACTAGTTCGCTATGTAGAATTTTGTATTCATCTGTTGTCAAGCTTCCGTTTTGCCGTAATCAATCTATTATCTCAACTATCTCATTGTTTGTTTCAGCGCTTTCATTTCCAGCTTGCTTTAATGAAATAAGAGATATTAAACGATCTATAAGATCTGTATTAGATTTATGAAATTTTATTCCTACACCTTGTCCTCTTTGTTCTAATAATCCATTTATTATATTCATCATTTCATTTGTTGAGCTATTTTTCATAGTATGAAAAACTCTATCAAAATAATTATAAATAGATTCATTTGGATGTAAAGAAGATTTTCTGTGGTCGCCTTTAAATTTTTTATCTAAAAAGATGTCAACTATGTCGATACAATACATTTTCGCATGTTATTTATTTTTTCAATGTTGTTTTCTTTTTTTTAAAAGTATTTTGCTCATAGATTCTTTCAATACATAACCAAGCTCAGAAGACAGATTCTTTAACTCTGCTTCATTAATTTTAGAATATTGTTTAGCTTTAACAATTTTAACAATATCATGACTGCGTGTTATCTTTGTAATAATATCCGTAGAACTATCTTTTGCTGTATCAGCAACAACGTTAGCCATCGAACCAAACGTTGTTTCATCAGGTTCAATAATTTTTATTGGTTCTTGTTGTTGTTCTTGTTCTGGTTCTTGTTTAGCAGCAGCTGCAGCTTCTTGCTGTCTCTTTTTTTCGATTTGCTCTTTAAATTCTTTCTCTGCTGCATCCTCAGCTTTTTTTTGCTCAACCAATCTTTGATAAGCACTAGAGGCACTGGAAGACGTTGGAGAACATGGTTTTTATTACTTTTTTTGTTCAGATCCTGGTTTAACTAGAGCTTCCGCTGACAGATTAGCTACTTGAGTCTTTGCTTTTTCTCCATAACCAGGAGCATATCCCTGTCGTATAGCATATGGTTGAATTTTACTTTTACCTGCTTGTGAAGTTGAATCATCAGTTTGAATAACATCTGTTTGAGAAGATGATGTTATACTAGGTATAACCTCAGTTGGAATAACATCTGTTTGAGAAGATGATGTTATACCTGGAATAACATCTGTTTGAAAAGATTCTGTTGTACCAGGAAAAATGCCTGAACACTAGACTCACTTTTTGGAATAATAATGGTCTGTGAAGATCTTGTTGTTCGCGGTGGAAATACCTTAATATTTGCTTGAGTAGTTGCTTCCTATGTCGGAATAAGTGATTGAACACTTCTTGATTTCCGCTCGGGAAATGCCTGAACACCTATATCCCCAGTTTGGAACAGTATCCGTTTGAGACCAAGACTAATAAAGATCAGGTAGAAGTATTCTATCAAAGTAACTTTCTGGCCTTCGTGCAGACTCTAGTTGATTTTTCATTTCTTCTAATTGATCGCGTAATCTTTTGTTTTCTTCTAGTATTATTTCAACAGCAGGTTCTTTTTGATCTTCGTCTAAATCAATTATTCTGTCCATATATGTTTCAGGCAAGTTGATTTTTTATAGACTGAATTCCAGCTTGCATTTTCTTTTATTCGGCAAGGAGTTTTGTTATAACAGATCTTGTTTTTTACTCGTTACATCACCAAAAAGACATCGTAGTCCTAGCTGTCTAATACGTAACAAAGCGTCAGGGTCTGTTGCATCTTGAGATTTATCGCCAAAAATAGCTGTTGTAACAGGCTTAAAATTTTTTGTTAAATCTTCCTTAATTTGTTTTTCACTTTGTCTGGCATTAAACCATGCTTGTTTTAAAACACGTTGTATATCGATAAGTTTTTTTAATATCTCAGAATTTTCCATATTATTTATTTAGTTTTTATTAAATCGTTGTGGAGAATACTATACTCATCTGTTGTTATACTACCACTTGATTTTAATGTCAAGTAAGTCTACTATTTCAGAATCTATTTCTTCACTAGTGTTACCAGCCTCTTTTGAAGAAATAAGAAGAATAAGCCTGTCAATAAGCTTAGATTGAGTTTTAAAGTATTTTATACCTGTACCAACTCTTTCTCGTATTTCTTTATAAAAATTATTGTGTGATTTTTTACTGTGTTTAGTAAATTTTTCGTCGTATAATTCAAACATATTTTTTCCACTAAATTTTGATGTTTTATTTTTTCAAGTTTTTGTTGTTTTTACAGTTTTTATTTTTTCTATAGCAACCTTATAGTGTTGCGTAATATTTGAAAAAATATCTGCGGTAACATAATTTTTTAAAATTTCTTCAAGCTAATTTTTTTTTACTGTGTCTTGTGCAGATCTTAGCATTCTGTTTTTATGAATTCTAAATATACCGTCTAACTCGTCCAATTCATAGTCTTTTACTGCATCAATTTTTTGTTCATTGATTTTATAGTTGTCTTCTCCAATTTGTTTCGGTTTTATTAAAGTATCAAGCCCTGTTTGGCTGTCAATTTTTTTTCGGAATCATCGATAACTTTAACGATGTTCATACTATCTGCCTCAGGAGGCTCGTGTTCTTTAGGAGCTTCTAACGTATCAAGTTGACTCTGTCTTGCCCTGATCCCTAGTACAGTTTTTTTTCGATTCCTTTTCTAATTTTTCTATGATAGCGTCTTGTTTTTGATCTATCGCCTACTGCTTTTTGTCAATAAAGCCTTTGAGACCATGTTTCATTATTTTTTTCTGAGCTGCAGGATCCATTGTAGTATCCTGTGATTTTTCACCTAGAATAGCTGATGTTACTGGTTTAAAAAATCTTGCCGTGTCCTCATCTGTTTGTATCTCCTTTTGTCTGGACTGAGCCCATGCATTATTTAAAACGCGTTGTCTCTCAATTAGTTTTTCAAAATTTCTTTGTTATCCATATTAATACTCATCACATAAAAATTTGTCTAAATCGCAACGAAACATCTTAGATTATCCCGACAAAAATCTATCGAACAACAGAAAATCATGTTTACCTCGTGTAGCTTCATTATAGTATTTAGCGAAGGTTTCTTTTGAAACAAATCCGCATTGTTCACGTGCTATGTTTTGAATATCTGTATTATCTAAACCTGAAAATAAAATAAATCAGCCCGTGTTTCTTCTGATAAATATGTCAACGTTATAAAAACCTGGCGCTAGATATATCGTGTTGCATCTTTTATTTCTGGACAAAGAACAGTAAGATTTTATTTTTTGCATTTCATTATGCTATAATGGAATATCATCAAATACAACGATCTTATTTTCATCAGAGTCAAGTTCAGATACAGGTGTAACTTGATCAGGTTCTTGTATAACAAAAAAATCGTTATTCGCACGTAATTCATTTTTCATGCTGTCATTATAATGCTGCAACAGATCATACTTATCTTGATTCGGATTTATTGTGTAAATATATACCTTATCATAGCTGAATCCACCGTTTAACAAAAGATTCATTAGCAAATTTGTTTTTCCAGAACCAGTACGACCAACGATGAGATAATGGCAGTTTGGTAAATTAAAATTATGCTGTTGTTTGATAACGTTCTCAGTATCAAAATTTATTATACTAGCCATATGCAATTTTTATACAAACTCTCTTTATAATGAGTTATTTTACAAAATTTGGAACACTTGTTAGTGATGCTGATGGAACTACAACTGGTTCTGGTAATTATGTGACAAAAACAGGCGACACTACGACAGGGAATCTTAATATGTCAGGAAAAAATAATTAATTAATTTAGAGACAACGTACCCACTATCAGATTGCAATTTAAAAGAGGCTATTAGTTTAAATAAACTCAACGAGGCTATTAACGCGAAGGTAAATCAATCAGGAGACACTATTACAGGAGATCTAAATATGACAGGGAAAAAAATAATTTAGAAACAACTTATCCGTTACCAAACGGTAATTTGTCACAAGCTGTAAGTTTACAGCAGATTAATACGATAAATAATCTTAAAATAAACAAACCAGGAGACACAGTCCCAGGTATCTTAGCATTTTACAACGGTGGAAACATCACAGGGCTACCTACAAATTTTCCTCCTTCAGAGAGAGAGAGAGAGAGAGAGATAGAGATGCTGTTAGTTATACTCAATTACAAAGTGCCTTAATAACATATGCTCTTTTAGGAGGTTTTACACTGACAGGATCAATTAACATGAACTGTAGAGTTATTACGGGTCTGTCGCAGACACTGCATGCAGATGATACATATGCTTCAAGTGTTGGTTTTGTAAAAGATTATGCACTGGGAAAAACGGGAGGTACAATGACATGCGATCTTAATATGGGAACCAATAACGTAAAATCAACTGCTACACCTACAGCAGGTGAGGATCTTACTAATAAAACCTACGTTGATTCTGTATCTGCTGAAGGGCCAAAATAGTAAAAAATAATGTTGGATTCATTCCTTCATTGACTAGTGATTCAATAAACAGAACATGATTTATAGTGACAGCATCTTCATTTTATACTGGATATAGTGCTTACAATGCTTTTGCTTGGCATTTGGTAACTGCAGGAAATACAAATGAATGGGCTACAAACGGACAGTCAACAAACATTTGGATAAAAATTGAATGCTATTCAGCTGTATCTATCTGGAAGTTTACGCTACAAGGAATAGGTATACCGCCCGATGCAAGACCTAGCCAGAAAGACGCGGTTAATAAACGGATAGCGTTTAAAACGTCGCTGCAAAAATCTGAAGAAAATAAATCTGAGGTTGACAAAAAAAATACTTTTTCTGTTCACTCGATGAGAGCTAAAAATCTATGGGATAAAATAAGCGAATATGATATCATGTTATTATACACTAACAAGAAAGGTACAAACAAGGTAAAAGGTGAAATAGAAAATCTAACGCATAACATAATCAATAGTTAAAAGTAAAGCTATAAAAAAGAAAAAGATTACTGATGCTCACACACAACATACTAAGGAGCATGAAGAAATGGATAAGCATCACAGTAAAAAAAATGTATACTGGGTAAGAACATAGAAATAAGAAATAAATTTTTAAAACGTAGACTACACAAAGATATCGGATTATTTTGTGAAGATCTTTCTACTATAAAATATGTTCAAAGACTAATAAATGACGGAGACGCTTTAGTAACGTCAATTCATATTTTAATGAGCTATCTCATAAACAAAGTAAAATATGTCTGCAGCTAGAGATTGCGGAATACAATGCTGCGTACGATGCTTTTGACAGACTAATAAAATATCTGCCCTATGAAATAAAAGAATTAACCAAGCACATAACCAAACCAGAAGACATCAGCAAAAAAATATCCTGGCCTTATCCTGAAGTTTTAACAGAAGAACAAAAATCTTTATTAAAGGCAATGAAACTAAATCATTTTAGTATGTTTTTTGAATCGCATAGTAATCTTTATCTTGCAACAACAAAATCTATTAATGATGGAGTAATATTTAGTCTTTCATCTGTTGAAGGACAGCAAGAAAAAATAGTAGGGTTTGCTATATACCCGTCACGTAAACTTATACACGATGATGAACTTAATACTTATTCTGGTAAGTTGATATTGTTAGGATCAGCAGAATTTGCAGCAGCTTTTGTTGTTGTGTATTGTCATTTATTTATAAAATGGAACATAAAATTAGATGCTGTAAAGGGAGCACTACAAATTATTAACGCTTTATTAAATTGTCCAGGAATAGCAGCAGTATCAATAGTACACCAGATACACCTGGTGCACAGGTTTCTTTTAAACAGAGGTTAAATATGTAAAACAAATAAACTCGGCTAAAGGCGTTGACAAGGCGTTTACAAATTATTTCCTTTGATAGAAGGTGGTTTTTTTATGGGTATCCTTCAAGATGGGGTTCACTATTCGGATAGAGAGTAGAAATTTAGGTATACATCCTTTGTTTTAGGAGATGTTTATACTAGCCGTAAAAAAAAAAAACAACAACAAAAATAATAAAAAAAATATATATATAAAAATTGGCTGCTTAAATCGTTTGTCGCCAAATTATTCAAAGAGAAAACTTGCTGAAATGTTCTGTTTATATTTTTAAAAAAATGCAGAGTAAAATGTATGAATATGTATTGAGTAGTGTTCCTTAGTGCTTCCATGCCTTTCTTTAAATTGCTCAACGAGAAAAGGCAAGATGGCCTTGCAGAGCCCACGAAACAACGTCGTTGTAAAACCAAATGATATTATGCAAAACAGAAAACTGCTGAATGATATACTGTAGTACCTGGTTTACAGACGCAAACATGATATTCTAATCACAAAGAAAAGATCCGGGAAAGCTTCGTAACACTTTCGACCATTCGACTAGTATATGCATATATTCCTTTTTTAAATATTACATTCGTCATTCGCCTAGTATTGGTATATATCTGTAAATATCGCATGCTATTATTATATATATGACGAAACAATCAAAATACTTTTTTCTGCTAAATCATGCCTATGCAGAGTATTTAAACGTGTGAAAGCAAGTCGAGATATCAAAGGAGACAGGTGCAATGTTAAGCATAAGATCAACGTGTAAAACAAGTCGAGATATCAAAGGAGACAGGTGCAATGTTACGCATAAGATCAGCGCGTGAAAACAAATCGAGATATCAAAGAAGACAGGTGCAATGTTTCGCATAAGATCAGCGTGTGAAAACAAGTCGAGATATCAAAGGAGACAGGTGCAATGTTACGCATAAGATCAGCGTGTGAAAACAAGTCGAGATATCAAAGGAGACAGGTGCAATGTTTCGCATAAGATCAGCGTGTGAAAACAAGTCGAGATATCAAAGGAGACAGGTGCAATGTTACGCATAAGATCAGCGTGTGAAAACAAGTCGAGATATCAAAGGAGATAGGTGCAATGTTACGCATAAGATCAGCGGTTTAATAGCCAGCAATTTTAAGCTTACCCTTGCAATAATAAAGTCGGATTACATAAGAATTTTTTAAACAAAATCACAAAGATTATGCATGCAAACCCCAAAATGTATGCAGAAGAGTAATATTTAAAAAGCGAACGTGGTATAGACACCCCCTCTCCCTCCCTCCCCGCCCTTCCTCTCTCTCGTACTATTTTGTGCGCCAGGGAAACTGGGATTGATATATAGAAAATATAGGTAAAGTATCTATGTGTCAATGAAGTAGTGTCTGTGTGTCAATGGAGTCTTATCTCCAACTGTTCTTTCATCAAAATCTTTGGCTGAAAACATATTTCGAAACTCTAGTGGTTGAAAAAAAAATCAAATTCTACTGGCACATTGAAATATGGGAAGAAGTCTTATAAGCGGTCATATGTTCCTTTAGGACTCAACATTCTTATGACGAATTGTTCTTGTGTGCAAGCTATATGACTGTAAACACTGTATGCAAAAAAATCAGTGGAGTTAAATATGATGATTATTATGATACATGTGCAATTTATCGGTTGCAATAGATAATTTTTAACAAAAGAAGGCAGCTTAGAATTAAGAGGCAGACAGGCAGATAGGTAAGTGTGTAGGTAAGAAGCTGGAAGGAATGGAAGGATCAAGGGAGGTATGAATGGACGGATTGATATTTTAACAGACAGGCATAGACTGAGAGCTGAGAATAAATAGACAGAGTCTAAACATTTAAAACGTGCCTGAATATGGTTAGGATTTTAAAAAATATGCACTGGTATAGGATGCAGTCATTGCAATTCTAAGATTTTTTTTTATAAATAAAAAAGGATTCAATAACGCTTGTAGCATTTACATCAGAAGGCTTCATGAAATTATGTCGTATTCAAATAAATTTTACAAAATGTTTTGTTATTTGCATGGCGATGACAAGAATTATCTCAATTATTATTTATCTTAAAATAATAAAAGCTGTAAAACCGTGAAACAATAACAGAAACTTTTGAATTGACAAAACAGCGAGTCAACTAAATGTTACATCACCAGATTTTGACACTATAGTAATTTCTTCCTGTGTAATGACACCAAATTTTGAAACTAGAGTAATTTCTTCTTGTGCAATGACAGGAAATTTTGAAAATAGAGTAATTTCTCCCTGTGTAATGACACCAAATTTTGAAAATAGAGTAATTTCTTCCTGTGTAATGACAGGAAATTTTGAAACTAGAGTAATTTCTTCCTGTGTAATGACAGGAAATTTTGAAACTTAATGTATCCAAAAAGCTTAACATATAATTAACACTTGTTTGCTTACTCGTGACCTAAATTGTGGTTATAAATCTTTAAAAGTGATCCAGTTTTTATTACAAATATGGCTCGGAAACATAATTACACCAGTAATAACTATATAAAATCTTGTGCTGTTGCCTTGGCAAGTTTGCATTCTAGTTTGGTAACACAAGCTGATTTCTCCATCGTTATCAAACATGATTATATGTGTGATGAGGGCTAAAATCGCTAATTAATTGCTTTTTATTATTATATTTAATCCAGTGTTTCAAACGGTAAAAACTTTTACTGTTTGTCATAGACTGTAACAGGTATGGGTGACACTGAATATCGAATATAAATAGCTCATGTGAGTTCAGTCAATGACAGTGTGCACAATTCACGAGGATAACTATTTTAAATAAGCCAATACTTGAAACTTACTTGTTGATGTTAGGACTTTGTTTTTAAGCATTTTATTTTTATGGCAACTTTTAATTGATAGCATAAATGTACAGTGTTGGCATATTTTAATATATGTTCGTCCTGATGGCGAGAGAGAAAAGAAAAAGAAGAAACATGAATTAGACCTAACTTTAGAAATATACTGCATGTAAGGGCAAATATAATTCCTAAATGAGAAAAACGTAGATCCAGAGGTCACATTAGGCTTATCTCTTCAAGACTTTCAAATATTCCCAGCTCTTTGAAATATATTTTGAGAAAATAAGACTTCATGTTAATGACATGTATGGAAACTATTGAAAGAAAATATGTGACATATATATGTAAACAGTATATGTAAACAGTTTCAAAACTATATTTAATATATTGACATACGTCACAAGCGATCGCCATGTTAACTGATTGGAACATCTTTGTATTATATGCTACATTCAACAATTGTTGTCTTTTTTGATAAGGTTTACACGCGACTTTATAGATCAGACGAATGCAATATTTACCGTGGACCAAGTTTTCACTGTCTTTGAATTCGCATTATCATTGTTTGACTTTTTGCGTGAGAACCCAAGACAAAGCCAAACTATTAAATCCATGGTTAGATTTGGCATACCGATTTTCTTCAAGACATCTATCTATCTAATCTGAGTGTGAGTTCTTTTCAATACCACCTGTTTTTTCTTACGGATTACAATGCACTCCATGACCTGTGAGGCACGATGGTACTTTGCGTTTAAAAACGACATTCCGAAAAACGTGTATTTTCTTGATTTCGAATGGAGGTAATGTGGTTTAAGACTTCTAGAGAGTCTGTCTTAGGTTCTTGGTACTTGACTGATATATTCAAAATTATATACAATATTGTGATAATTTTACTTCAAGTGCTGAAACTGAAGTATTGCATTGCATTCATTTGAAATTACTCATCATGTATACATGTCTTTACAGTGTGAAAAGAGTCTATTTGACTGTCTTTACAGTGTGAAAAGAGTCTATTTTACTGTCTTTACAGTGTGAAAAGAGTCTATTTTACTGTCTTTACAGTGTGAAAAGAGTCTATTTGACTGTCTTTACAGTGTGAAAAGAGTCTATTTTACTGTCTTAACAATGTGAAAAGAGTCTATTTTACTGTCTTCACAATGTGAAAAGAGTCTATTTTAATGTCTTTACAGTGTGAAAAATGTCTATTTTACTGTCTTTACAGTGTGAAAAGAGTCTATTTTACTGACTATTACAGTGTGAAAAGAGTCTATTTTACTGTCTTTACAGTGTGAAAAGAGTCTATTTTACTGTCTTTACAGTGTGAAAAGAGTCTATTTTACTGTCCAATAAAGGTACAGTCGTATTAAATAAATTTCTGGCAAAAACATCCCAAAACATCAGGTTCTACGAGTTTATCCAAGATGTCCAACGCAACAGCAGAGATGGCCCAAACAGTCAGTAAAAGAGCAGTCCCAGACACAACAGCTACTAAAGATGATAGACGCGCCAGCAGACGGAAGGCTTCAGATGGATCATCTCAAAACCAATTTTCCAGTTTACCAGAAAGCCCATTTATTGATGACAGACAACAGGAGAACCTTTTATGTATTATTGTTTCCCTCAATCAACAGCCCTGCTTTCGCTGAGGAGCTCAAACCTGGATTAGTTTCCTCACTCAAGACCATGTTGATGGAGACTCTGATTGATGCGATGAAAGAAGTCGTAGAATCGTGTCTGTAGTCCCTGAGGAACAAGACTGAACAACGGGATTTGGCACTTCTGCAGTTGCGGTCAAATGTCCAATCAATGAAAGAGAGCAATGCTTCCTATCAAATGATCTCCAAGCTATACTTGCTCAACATGAGAATTTTGTTTTAAAGAATCTACAGCAATACTGTAGACGTACTCTTCTGAGGTTTCATAACATCGCGATCAAGAAAGAAGAACTGTCGAATGCTGATAATAATAAAAAATAAAAAAAAACATTACAGGGATCTGCCACAGACTCGTTGGGATTAAAATTTCCGTATCTGACATATCCAGGTCTTATTCTTTGGGAATTCCAAGAGAGGGAAACCACCAAATCATTGTCAAATTTGTCAGCTAATTTGTTAACAATAAAAAATTGTAGGAAATGGAGACACGATTTTCGTTACTGAGGACCTGGCGAGTTATCGGTAGAAGATTGTTAATTCGCTACAAATTTTGAAAAAAGGGAAGAAAATTTATTCTTTTTGGACAAGGCACACGGAATAAGACCTTTAAAAAAACTTCTAAAGTCGAAAGACGATCTAGACCAAGGCCTTCAGGCTTTTCTGTTGGTACACGAACCTCATCAACATCATCTGCCACACATCCGATGCTGATAACTATTGACGTTTGGTGTTTACAACTGTGTAGACTATTACGGATTTCTGAACACTGAAGCCTAACCTTCCAACTTTCCAACTTTCCTGCGTTTTCAAATTGCAGTATATTTAGCCCCTCCAGTTGAACAATCGTTTTATTAGCAATGTGCATGAGTTTGTAAATGCAATGCATGTACATCTTCATTAAGTACGTCATTATTGATAGACAAATGGCCTTCTACTCTCATGTTGTCTTACAATTTCAACATACATACTTATTTGGTTTTGCAAGTATATTGTATTCGTTGAAAATGATATTTGGCATCTATTCTCACATTATTTTACTCCGATATAACTTGAGTGTATAACGATTGCACGTGTTTTCAGATCCATATCTACATTTCCAATCAAGTTATGTTTACATGTATATACATATGTTATAATCATTTTTCTCAACAACTTGTTTTAATTTTTCTTCCTGTCTCCTCTTTTCTTTCAGTTCAATAGAGACGATCATGACTTTACGTTAATTGCTATGTATATTATACCGTACGCTTGTTATTATATTGTTTCCACTATTAGGATCCCTTGCTCATTTTATTTTGACACTGACCGTTATTCTCTTTTTCAAAATGAATGAAAACATAATTTTACATATAATGGTCACGAGTCTTATTGCCTTCAGAGCTAAAAGTATTCCTATGGAGTAGCGTTTGAACATTGGTGATTATTGTTTTGCAAATCTCTTATTTTATGTTTGGTGTAAATGCCATTCAATTGTTTTAATTCATCATTTCTTTTTACCAAAGACACAAATAGATCTCATGGACACAGTCTCACTGTTATTGAATGTGTATCATTGTTCATGTAATAAGCATTCTTTTCACATGGACAGTATTGTATAGGCTAGCAACTCAGAATATATCGATCATGGTTATTCTTGTATACATTTACTTCATGATATTGTTAATATTGTTAGCAAGGGACATCCAACTGAATCCCGGACCGGTCCTCGCTAATTCGGGATATGAGACTAGTATCTACGAACAGACTGCTGACTTTGAAAATTATTTATATATAGTTCACTGGTATATTGGCAAATAATGAGTAAGACTGTATTAAATATGATCTAAGTGCTTAACCGAAACGCACCTTGATTCATCTGAGTCTAGTATTGACTTAATACTGTCTGGCTATAACAACCGATTAGATTTGATAGGAACAAGCATGCAGGAGGAGTCAGGATCTACATATCTGAAAATGATCTTTATGCATATCGCTCTGATCTCAATTATATTTGGAAATATCGAAGCATTATGTATTGAAATCTGGGTTAAATTTTCTTCTTATAAATATTTACCGATCTCCTTCAGAAAACATATATATTTTGGATTGTTTAAATATATCCATTGAGCAAGCCCTCAATGCGTATGAAAATATTGGTTTTTTAGGTGATTTAAACGAGGACCTGCTCGATGATCGTTTTCATGATCTTATTGATATAATAGCAGCAAATAATATTGACAATATTACAACTGAGGCTTCACGTGCAAGGTCCGATACAGCAACTATTGTAGATCCTATCAGTCTTACAAATAACTTAAATGTTGTTGCGTCTGGGTCATTGCTGTCTATGCACCAATAAGCTACCACAGGGTGACTTGCATTTTAATGGAATTGTTTTTATATATTAACTGTTTCTTATACTAGAGACATATGGATATACAAACACGCTGATTTTAACAAACTAAGAAACATTCTCAACGAAATTAACTGGGAGGATTTTATTCTCAGATGGAGATATGGAGAAGGCAGCTCAACTACCCTCCCCCCCCCCCATTTTAGTGAAAAAGCAAAACTCTGTATTCGAAGTAAAAATATGTCCGAATAAGGCCAAATTATAAACCGTGGTATGACAACCTTATTAAAAAATCTAGCACATCAAGGGACCGATTGAAAAAACAAGTTATCATGGTCGGGAGTCCCTGCCATTGGAAAATATATTGAAAAGAAACAACTTAGAAATTACGTCAACAATCTTAAAAAAGTATGTAAAAGAAAAATATATAGCCAGTTATAAAAATATGGACAATTTTGGATCTAACTCACATGAATATTGGAAATTAATCAAACGCTTGGTCAAATATAACACCTCCTCCTCCCCTGTTCCTTCATTAATTCTCAAACATGATAATGGATGTGAAACTCAATACTTCTCCGATTATAAGAAAGCTAGTTATCTCGACGACTTATATACATCGACATACATTGTAGATGATACAGGGGCTCAGTTGCCAGTTTTCCAGAGCTTAACAAACCAAAATGTCCAATTTAATAATATCCTGGATCATGATATTTTGGAGGTAATGCAAAACATTCCTACTCATACAGCAAGTGGATATGACATAATTAGTTATCAATACTCTAGAGCAAAGTTACTGGGGTTAGTATTCACTATCTTACTAGTTAATAAATCACTCAGAGAACACTGTTTCCCAAGAATCTGGAAAACTGCAGCCGTTATGCCTGTTTTTAAAACAAGGAGACCGGAGTGATTTTACCAATTGTATACCAATATAACTCTTGATTTGTGTAGGGAAAATTAGGGAAAGGGTCATACTCATATACTTATATAATTATCTTTATCAAAACAATGACTTTACAAGTACCAGTCGTGATTCCTACCTTGTCCCTCTACTACTCACCAGCTTAGTTATATTTATCATCAAATTTGTGCAGCCCAATAACAATAATGAAAACATGTGTATGGTCTTATCCGATATCTCCAAGGTTTTGACTGGGTTTGGCATCGTGGTCTTTTGTACAAACTAAGAACCTATGGAATTAGACATCCACTATTAGAATGGATTAGAAACTTTCTGCCTGAGGTAAAAGAGTGTGTGCGGCTTAACTCGTGTCAATCGAAATTTAATCCACTTCAAGCAGGTGTTCCAGAAAGGTCAGTTTTTTCACAGCTACTCTTTCTATTATGTATAAACGATATTGCTGATGATTTGCTTAGTCTTGGAGGATTATTTACAGACTATTGCTCTTTGACATACGAGTCCAAAATGCTGATAAAATTTAATTTAATTTATTATTTTTTGAACGCTGATCTTGAAACTCTAATGACTTCGTCTAACCAATGGCTAGTAAAGTTTAATCCCAACAAAATAGTTGTGATGCATTTTACTAATAAACGGTCAGTTTTCCTCCCAAATCTAGTCTTTGCTAACGAAATATTTAGCTTTGCACAATGTCATAAACATGTAGGTGTAATTCTTAGTAGGGATGGAAAATGGTCATCACAAATACAGGAGCTATGTAATTTTGTATCGAAAATGATAGAATCACTTAGGCCACTAAAATTCAAATTAACCTCGAAGTCTTTAGAAAAAATATACTGTAATTTATACGACCACGTTTAGAGTATGAAGACGGTTGTTCTCAAGAATACTCAGACACATTAGAAAAACTCCAATTAGAGGCTGCACAAATTTCTTACTGGATTTACGAGAAGTACCAGAATTGAAAACTTGTATCGGAAAACTGGTTAGTCAAAATTATGCGAAAGACGAAATTTCCATAAATTATGTACCGTTATATAAAATTATAGATAGTTAATGCCCGCTTTATCTTTCTGATCTATTACCACCTCGCACTGCTGATCTAACAAGTTATAATCTAAGAAATAGCTTTACTTTCAAAATTCTACATGCAAGAATTAGAAATAATTGTAGCGCTCTAAATAATAACTTATTTACTAACGATGTAATTCAATCATTATTATGCAATTATGTAGAGGCACCTGAAACTTTAACTCATTTTTGTTCCGCAGAGTGTAACCGTAAATCACCTAATTTGGATTGCGATGATTGATATGTTACTTCAAGGTTCATCTCAACTATCTTATGATCTAAATTGTAAAGGAATTAAGCAGTTCGAGATTTTATTAAGGAGCCAGACGATTTTCCAGATTTTCCAATTTTTTTTTCTTCATATGTTTCTAAATGATTACTTGCAATACGTATGTAAATATTATTATCTTTATCAAGCATATTCATGTATTTCACTCATGGTCCTCTCCCCCCACCCCAAGGAATGTCGCTCAGATATCTATGAAAACGGGTGCTATGGAGAATGATTTACATATGATTAAAGCGATAGCTGTCTGGACGTGAAGACAAATGCCAGAGATAACCACATACGTTGCATTTAGCTTATAAATTGTAGGTAAGTCTTTGGAAACTCCTGCTGTCAAAACTGCTAGCAAAAAATACACCTGAACTATGGGTTTTACATTTTATCTTGGTTTTGTACCTAGATTATGGCTAATTGAAAGAAGAAAACAATGTATATTTTTACCGAGTCCATTAATCCGCGTGTTAAACGAAATCAAAAGCCAAAAGTTGTTTAGTTACATGACAAACATTAGGCAAGGATGCGATCAGAGACACTGGTGTGATTTGTAAAAACAAATCGAAAGTATCATTTATCCCTACCCCGCGTTTAAATGACAAATCTACTTTATCGCACTGTTTATTTGCCTTTATGTGTTCCCAGCCTTCCGTTTATATAAAAGATATTTAATTTTTTTTCTTTATTTTTTTAAAGAAAAATATTGTGTTTGTGATCTATGCATTTTAGTCGATTCTATATAAAGCCGCTTGTTCAATGGGTGAAATTAAAACATGCTAGTCAAATATTTTATTTAGTCATTAGGAGATTTGAGATATTAATCTGAGGTGAAATTAAAAAAAACCCCAACAAGTCAGGTAATGAGTGCTTGAATACGCATGCAAATGTGATCAAAATATATGCGTGCAATGGTGAATTGCAGCTCAATAATCAGGCGTTCTGACGTTCATCCTGTTGCTTCCAGACAAAAGCCTTGCTAGTTCTTGTCTGTAAAAGTTACTACTTCTAACTTATTCCGACCAGAGTCAGTTTTCTTTCTAAGATATATGGGTAGAAAAATGCCTTCTTAGAATGATTTTAAAACACGTGCATTCATTTAAACAAAATATAACATATATTGTATTTATTAAGTGGCAAACCTATCTGTAAACATTTGGCATGATTGCTGAAAAACTTACTTCTAAAAGCCCTCAGTTCTTGGTTTTCGCAGGTCATTTTAATCCGGGCATAGCACCTGATAATCACACTACATTGATAAGTCGAACACTGGCACCAAAAATCAATTTAAGACACGGCATTTATATCATAAACCTATTAGGAGTGGAGTACAGTTATTAGGAGAAGTTTTTCGAGGATGAGAAAATAAACAAAGGTTTCCTTTCTTAATGAGCCAAAAGTGCAAACGAATCAGTCTCTTATTACTTTATTTCCTTTTTCCAACAAAACTTCCTCCTCCCATAAACATCGCTGGATTCATAAAATTTGAAGACACGAGTTGCTTATTAATTGCATTTGGATCAAAACTTCCCATTGAACCACCGCCCGAGCCACCTCCGCTGGATCCTCCACTACCGCTACCTGATGGTGACATCATTTGACTCGATCCTCCGCTAGAGCTACCACTACCACCCGATGGTGACATCATCTGACTAGATCCTCCACTAGAGCTACCGCTACCACCCGATGGTGACATCATCTGACTAGATCCTCCACTAGAGCTACCACTACCACCCGATGGTGACATCATCTGACTAGCACCTCCAGAGCTTCCACCCCCACCACCTCCACTCATAAACATGGAAGGGTCTAACTTGTTTTGGTCTGGACTGTTTACGGTATTAGGATCAAATCCACCACCTGCGGCGTCTCCAGAGCCACCCGGGGAGCCTCCAGATCCTGAACCACTACCTGACATCATACCTGATCCCGATCCTCCAGGCGTCATGCTAGATCCTCCTGAACCTACGGACATCATACTTGAGCCGCCTGAACTACTACTGCCTGGGCTAGACCCGCCGCTAGAACCTCCGCTTCCCCCTCCAGCCCCCATGTTACTCAAAAACTTCCCAGGATCACCTGTATTTGTACTTGGAGCATTAATACTGTTTGGGTCAAAACTTCCACCTCCTCCAGCAGAGCCGCCTCCCATTGAAGACATTGATCCGCCATTAGAAGCACTAGATCCCCCACTTCCCATTGATGACAAAGATGCGCTATCTGGTCCAGATCCACCTCCCATCGATGACACAGGTCCACCTCCAGAACTACCTCCTGACATCGGTTGCTGCATAAATGAGCTGCTCTGACTATTGATATTTTGCATGTTTTGCTGCAACATTTGGTTGTTTAAACTTGAGGGATCAAAAGTTCCACCAATTCCACTGCCCGCACCACTTTGGGTGCCACTAGATACACCTTGGCCGCCCATTGAACCTCCAGACTGTTGAGCCATCTGATTTACGGAGTTCGGATCAAAACTGCTACCTCCACCTCCTCCTGATCCAGAACTGGTCGATCCTCCCGTAGCTGAGGACATTCCACTTTGACTACCCGATGAACCTCCTGACTGTTGAGCCATCTGATTGGCGGAGTTGGGATCAAAACTGCCAGTTCCGCTTCCTGATCCGCTGGAAGTTCCCTGGCTTTGAGTGTTCATGTATTGCTGAGTCTGGGAGCTTTGTTGCTGATAGAGTTTGTTTGCGTCAAATGTTCCCATGTTTCCTCCGCCTCCGGCACCTGTAACTCCTGGTGGGGCCTGGGCACCACCCCCACTCATCATGTTGGACTGGGCTGCCTGGGACTGTTGTTGAAACAGGGAATTGGGATCAAAGGCCCTCCGTTGTATGACATCTGTAAAAATACAAAAATGATTTTCCTGATACTGCTGCAAAGAATGCATTATTATGAACGCAATACTTTCTGTTATTGAAAATTACTTTGACAAAATTTTCTTTCATTCTGGGACGTTATTTTTCAATATATTTATTTTTTACTGTCTTGATGCTATTGTAGTTTATGTTGTGCATGCTGTATCCAGCCCTTACATGGTCTCCTTTCTACGGAAAGTTACAAAAGGTCATAAAACAAGAGTCCCTCGAAGGGTCTGACGCTCTACTAGTTGAAAAGAATATCTTCAGATATATCCACAGGAACTCGGTTTCTTCCCTCCTTTCATACCTTGAAACTGTTGAGTATTAAACCCATTTCAAATATTTTTTCAGAAAACACAACATAGCAAAATTTCGTAAAAATTAAACATTTTCTTATTTGTTTAGAAAACATGTTCACAACATAAATGACGTTCAAAAATTAAAAAAATATGGATTTTGACCTTGAACCTGATGTCATGGATAAAACATCGTTTAACTCATCGCAAATACTGTTAAGATATAATCATAAGCCTAGTTTGGTTGAAATAATTAATTACTATTTATTTGAACTGTATATTCACTAGCCATTATAGATCAAACACACAAGTTATGGTTTTGAACTTGCACTCATTTAACGTTTTTTTTTTAGATATATCCTTAAACTAGGTTTGATCAACTTCCATTTACACTTGCTTACATAATAGTGCTCACAAGCTAGTATGGACAAAAACATGAGTCACGATCTTTCTCCTTGAAATTATTGTCTCAGAGTGCTATTGTCTCGTGTGGTTTTTTGTTGTAATAGAACTAAATGCAAAGTCTAGTCCAAATTTATTTGTATATGCACAAGTTATTGTGTTCACGAACTCAATGATGTACACAAATCTTAACAACGAAGTGACCTTTGAAGCTGATGTATTGCAAAAAGATACGATATTCACAAGCAATTATAGATTAGCTAGGACCAACAAGATGTCATATGAGGTCCTTGAATACAAATTCTACTTCAATATAACACTCCGTTCAGGATGAGTAGCGATAGCAAGATTTTCACGATGGCTGCAATGGAGGCCATGTTGGAGGTCATATCTTCCCCACTTCAAGTTAGGACCAACTTCATTGAAGCCATTCATTGAAAACTCAGTGACAATATGACAATTCGTTCAGCAGGTTAGACATAAGAAGATTTTCAAAATAGGTACATTGGCGACCTTGTTGAAGGTCAGATCTGCACGATTCTTATACAGTAACAACTACATATCTCCAGAAATCTTTTTATTAATAACTCCATGTCGATACGACCATCTGTTCAGGTGAAATAGTTATAAAAGATTCTAAAGATGACCGCTGTGACGGTCATATTGGTAGTCAGTTAGGGATTAGTTTCGTTCAGAACTAAGTATATTTAGTAAGAAGTGTTTTAGTGAAAACTCATGTCAATGCGACGATCACCTCAGAAGGAGTAGCGATACAAAAATTTCAAAACTGGCCGCCTTGATGGCCATACTGGTGGTCAGATCTGCACCGTTTATATTACAAACCAATTATATGCTGCAAGAAGTGTTTGAGTAAAAAAAGCATGTCGATATGACCATCCGTTCAGAAGAAGTATCGATAAGATTATTTTTAATATAGACGTTGTGGCGATTACATTGGATGACAAACAAAACCTAGTCATAAAACAATATGCCAAGTTTCATGATTACTCTTTCAGTAGTTTAGGAGTAGGAGCGATTATGAGCAATTGCTAACGAACGCCGGACGAAAGGCCATAATTCGGACTCCTCTGATTTTTGACTAGTAGAGTAAGAATGGCTTACTCAAATAATTAAAGTTTCCGACAGCTTTATAACCTGAAATTTCGAAGACAAGTACAGTTCATTTGATTCCTTTGTAAACCCAGGTGTTGGGGATTGTTTTTCTTCAAAATTCCTTATTTAAGCATACTATATATTCTCACATATTTATTGCTTTCCAGATACGTTACTGGTCAAAAATGTGCTGATGTTCGTTTTTTTAGAAAAGATTTTTTTGTGTTGGCTATATTTAGATTAACAACTGGAACTTTCGGTCAACGTAGGTTAAACTTTTCTAAACAGCAGCTTTTGACCTTATATTATCTTATATTAACAGCCTCGTGGATTTTCCCATGATCAGTGAGGTAGCTGGGAATTTGTTGCATGTGCATTGCTATATTTTGCAGAAGGGGTCATCACAAAAGTTGAAACGATAATTAAAACGTACAATAGGTATGTTACGTTACGTTATATATATATGTATAAATATATATATATATATATATATATATATATATATATATATATATATATATATGTGTATATATATATATATATATATATATATATGAGGGGTGGGTGGATGGAAATCCTGTTAATATTTATGAATATCGATATATTTAATATGTTATAATACTTGCATATTTAAAAAGGTATTAGCTACATTTTTCAAATTTACACAAGTGATGTTTAGAATTATTTTCCTGTTCTCTGGCGTGTTTTAGGATGAAAATGTGCCAATATATAAGAAATTTCGACGATGAAAAAGCCTAGAGATGGTTCTTGTGTCCTTTTTTTTTTTTTTTTTTTTTTGTTGCTGGCAATAATCATCTGCGTTCGCCCCTTATTTACATAGCAGAAGATAGATGTCTAAAGACAGATGTTGACTTGAATGACATGTCGGTTGGACCTGCTAGTGGAATATCATATGGGATCCGGTGCATTCAAGAAAGAGGTATCGCAGCGCATGTATCTAGTATGACAGAATTACCTCGCTCACATAAACCGTGCACAGTGCATGCACGAAACTATACATGTGTATTGGTTAGACCACGCCCTAATAACTATTCACTGAAAGGTCAAAACGGACAGGTCATGTAAGTCGATCTACAAACCACTACGAGAAAACTGAATGTACTTCATTTAACACGCGTGGAGAACGTGAACAAAATCATCTATAGAAATCCTAGTTACTGAGCAAATGTGCATTTTGACCCAAGTAATCATAGACGTTTTATCATGGCTCCAATCTTCATTGCTATCAACTGTTTATATTTTATTTTATTATTTTTTTTTTTTTGGGGGGGGGGTTGGGGTTGGGGGGGGTGTGTTAAAACTGATGAGTAAACAACAGCACGTGGTCATCCGAACAGGTAAACACTTACATTTCTTCACTTCTCTGTTATGTGCGGCCCCAATCGTGTGTTTTAGAGCATTCTTGATCACTCAGGTGTATTCTTTACTTTCCTAACTCTTTGTCTTGTTCCCCTTTAACCATTTTTCTCTCAAACGGTGCATATTATCAAGTTTACCCCTCGCTCAGTAACCATGTGGACCGGGAGCGGAAATCCTTATGGCGCAGACGCGGAATGATGCCCTCGGAAAAATGGACGGAGAAAACAATTTTTATTACTAACTGAATGATACATTTGAACGTTTCCATTGTGTGGTACTGAAATGTGTACCTAATGCCTCTAACTACTATGAGAGATGAATATGAAGGTACTAATGAAATATGACGTGAACAGTATGTGTTGAGACTGTTTTGTATATGTATGTTGCGGTGATTTTTTTGTACGAGATGTCACGATAAATGCTGTACTAGTCAATATAGATTTGGAAAACAAATCTGACTAAGGAGTTGATAACCTACAGTACATGTATCTTTCGATGAGCGTTTCAAAATATTAAACATAAGCTAATTTTTGTGGAGCCCATGTTAGTGCGAAGCGAGATATAACAGTCACTTTTTCCGGGGGCGGCGGCGATGTCGTCGACAGTTTTGTAAGGTTCTGATTCAAGTTTTTCAGCAATGCTGTGATCGTAGGTTCTACATGCAAACCCTGTTTTTAATAGAATTTGTAAGATTCACCCTTGCCCTTTTCAAGATTAAAAGAAACTTCTCAAGTGCAGTCATTGTATTTTTATCAAGAGAATTTTTCATGGCTTTACCATCTGATTTTAATTTATAATCAGCACAAAATATAAATGTATGTTGAAGAAAATGCGCTTACCTTTGGCGTGTAGAGAAAAAGCATTTGAATACGCCAAAAATAATAATAGAAACAGCACCCCAGCTCCCATCCTTAAGTAAGTATGATCACTTCTCTCTAATATTTGGACAAGGAAGTTCTAGTTCTTGTATCTATCGGCGATGACCCGCTCACTTTGAAGGGTCAGCCTTATCTTTAGCTTCCCCAGGTCAGCCTTAGGTATCAGTCACGGTGTTCACTATCGGCAGCAGACGGCACCTCTTACCGTCCCCCAGCAGGTGTACATTCTGCCCATTTGAGATTTTGAAGTACTGATCGCCCCTTGCTTGTTACCAATCCTTGGCAGATGTGAATTTTATATGATATACATTTTGAACCGTTTTTTCGAGTATTGATTTAAAGTGAAACAATAGGGAAGAAAGAAAGAAAAAGCTCTTTATCAGGGGAAGAAACAACTTACATCAACAAAACAAACACTAAACACAAAAGCCAAGAGAAATTATTGACTCC
The DNA here is from genome assembly GCA_029931535.1 of Margaritifera margaritifera. Taxonomy (NCBI): domain Eukaryota; kingdom Metazoa; phylum Mollusca; class Bivalvia; order Unionida; family Margaritiferidae; genus Margaritifera; species Margaritifera margaritifera. The sequence goes on along the minus strand of JAQPZY010001250.1, from coordinate 1,274,466 downwards.
TACATGTTTGAATGACGGGGAAATATACAAACAAGTGATAAAAAAATAGAAGAAAAAATTGAAAAGCCGAACAAAGTTATATAACAATAATAGAAAAAGGGATTATTGTGCCTATCGCACAGAGAACCAAGTGTTTTTAGCTAATTCTAGGCAGGGGACAAAGAACGTAAACCATGCGTGACGAAAAATCAACGCCAGGTACAAAAGTTATAAAATAAATTATGTCCCGGAAAAGTTATGCATGGAGGTACTAAAAGAAGTATGTCAAGAGAATGGTGTAGCAGGATAATGAGCAAGAGTTTAAATAATAATACTAATAATAATAATAATGAATGCCCGGTCGAGTAGTAATGGTTGGTTAGTTTCGCGTTGATTTTGTTGATAATGTGGCTCTTATGGTCATTTATTCGTTTTCTGATATCAACGGTTTCGCCAACATGTTGAGTGGCACAGATCTTGCATGTTAGATGACAGATTACATTTTTGTTTCGGCATCATAACTTCTGATTGATAGTGAAGCTAACTCTTGTCGTTGAACTTCTGAACAATTTGGTCTCGGGCATCTGTTTGCAGATTCGGCAACGCTTGTCTTTGCAGCAGTATGTGCTTGAATCTGCGGTCTTGTTTAAAGTTACCTTGACATGTACCAGAAGGTCCTTAAGAATTTTAGGTCGTCGGTACGCGACTATAGGAACGTCTTGAAATATGCCCTTCAGACGTATATATATATTGAATATTTCGACATTGCTTCGAAGAAGGCAAGATCACTGCCACCTGCTATTTATAGCTAACAATCATTGTCTGCTATTTATGTATCACTACACTAACTGGGCCAATCAGCTATGACTTAATCCTACTGTAGTCCCTAGGAAAATCATCAATATTTTTCTCTCTGAGTTTTCCTAATAATTTGCCAACCAGTAAAGAACGTTACGTGCATTAAATAGAAAGCAGCATTAAAGTCTAAAACTGTTTATTGTATTCAGCCTCTTGACGTTTGAGAAGGATAACAAAGTAAACATATGTGATTCGGAGAGTTCGGGGAAAAGTCACCGGTACTAGAATCTTTAGTCATTTCGTTCAAATGCAACTATTTTTAGGAAATTCAACACAACATACGCTGATTTTTTATATGTTGTATCCAGGTTAATGCTTAACATAAGGAAGATAATCTTGCATCTGAACTTATAACTTATGCGCTGGATTTCATAACAAATGTAGAACAAGAAAGGAAATATATAAGCAGTTTAATTAGTGTAATAATACATATTTAGAATTAAGTTCCATAAATCGCCTAAATGACCGTGGTAAATTTCTTGACAACCTAAGTGACTGCCACTACAACAGCAAGAACAACAACAACAAAGACGACGACGAAGAATATCAAACAAGAGCATCTATGAGAATAGTTTCGAGTGTCACAAAATTTACATATTTTTACCGAACTGTTTTTTTTTAATATAATTGGGCAAAGATGTATATGTTATGAAGACTTTTAGTAAAAATTAATTGTACAAAAGTTTGCCCACTTATGCTTTTGAACTCGACCAAGAAGACCATGTAAGGCAGGGGTGTCAAACATACGGCCCGCGGCCAGACTCATTATTTATTATTATTATTTATTATTATTTATTATTTTTTATATCAAATCTGGCCCGCCATAGCAAATGAGTTTGGTACCCTTGATGTAAGGCAATATAACCAGGTATGATCAAGTGACTTACGGGTGTTCCATTTTAACTTTATTTACCGTCTAAACTCGCATATAATTCAGATCCAAATGCAAACAACATAGACCCTGATCTGCCGTCGCATAATGCGCCGGTAGATCAGGGTCTATGTTGTTTGTTATATTGATTAGTTCTTACAAACTGCATTGATCCAGATCTGCCGGCGCAGTATGCGACGGCAGATCTGGGTCTATGCAGTTTGAAGTTGGTATCGACTTATACGCGAGTATATGCGGTACTGAATTTCGCTGAAGACACAAATGTTTAAAGAGAAATTTGTTCGTACAAAGGTTGAAGCATGGCATATAGCCTGTTGCAAGCAAATGTTTGTTCTAAATCGAATGGTCTGTATGTAAAGCAGAATAAAATTACTTCTACCAAATGATTTATCTCGATTTTGAAAACTGTTACCTTGTAATTGTAGGTAGAGTATCAGTCTTATTTGTTTAACATTGTCACATTTTGCTCATTATTTAATTTATCCTTGCAAAATGTTGTATATCAGCACGTCACAAGTTACAAGCATAGCTTGTATACTTTGAACTTTCTTTGTAAATAATATACTAACACTGAATTATCCACGTCTGGTTAAAGCCCGTAATGTAATGATGCTGCAAATATCATACACAATAAGTACCAATAATAATAATAATAATAATAATAATAATAATAATAATAATAATAATAATAATAATAATAATAATAATAATAATATTATTATTATTATTATTATTATTATTATTACATTTCCTGAACCCGCAATTTTGGGAGTGACAAATTTAGGCCTCAGTATAGAGGTGTCCTGTTTAGAGAGATTGATTCTAGAATGCCTTCCTTAGGACTAAAAAAATATATATATGGACAGTTGCAGAGGACACCGGGTTACAGAAAAGTTTAGAGAAATTTCGACGTATCATCATCATAATGGAACATAAACAATATCTTCCTGATGCATGAATGAACAGACATTTTATATAAGAGGCAGATATTGATTTGTATCTTGGCTTTTAATAAGTGTTTACGCTCATATTGAACAATATTGTTTTTCACATTGTTACATGCTAGATAATTTTTCCAAAAATAACACTCGGGCTTGTAAACTTTCGTATCACCTGTAGCGTACTAACGGGAGGGGGGGGGGCGGACGGGGCGGTTGCCCCGGGCGCCAGAGGTCTTGGGGCGCCAAAACAGCTGATACAAATTCAGGCCTCGTATTCTGGCCCTTTGGGCCATCATCGTCGCCCCGGGCGTCATTTACCGTTAGTACGCCACTACGTATCACATACATTTACCTCTCTTTTTAATGTACGATTATTTTTCTGTTAAATTTAATTGCAGGAAATTATATTAACACAAGTAATTGCAGTTCAATGAATCTGGAAGGCATACGGCACATAAGGTAGATCTTTTGAGGCATATAAGGGTAAAACTACAGTCTAGTTCAAATGTTCGTTCCCCACAGTTCTAAAGCAAAATGGAGAAAGGAATAAAAACTGAATTTTCATTTAATTCGTCTTACATTTCCAACTTTATTTTCGACACAAACAGTGTACAAAGCTTTAGGTCTAAATACATCATGTACAAAAAGAAAGATATCTGTCAGTATCCATCAAGGTGTTTGATGTTACGAAAAGTCAACAGTTTTAAAAATCAGCCTTTAAATGTATAAGTTTATGCCATTTATTCAACAAAATATCGATACAAAAATATAAATAGACCAATGCACCATTAGGTAGAAAATAAATACATCTTGTCGCAATAAACATAATGCTCTAATCCAAAACGATGGTACAAAAAATTATGTTCAAATGTTATTGGGGAGAAACAAGAATACTATATGCCATAACTACGTTGAAAAAGGAGAAAACAACACTTCACATGCAAAATATGATGACTTAAATTCCATAAGGTTTTTACCCAGATAGTAACGTATCCTAATGATTGAAAATGTTGTAATGAATGATATAAGAACATAAACCTGATGGCTCTTATAACGTTGAAACATATTTTTTATTATTTGTACGTAAAGCGTTAGGTTTTAGGTTCACCAATATCAGATTTAATGCATATCTCTGAAGTTTTCAAAATAAATTTTACTTTCCAATAAAGGCACTTGGATTGAACAAATTAAAACCGGTTTGCCCTCCACCAGAAGGATTCATAAAGAAACTCGGAGGATGGAAAAAGCTTTGAGGTAATCCAGAAGTTGAACCACTTCCTGTCAATGAGGTCCCCGAAGCACCCCCTCCTGTTCCGGTTCCACTACTACCTCCCTGCCCCAATTGTTGTTGACCGAGCATGAATTTGGACGGGTCCAAGAACGACGGCATGAATGGCTGTGAACCACCTCCTGAGGGTGATTGGAATGGCGAACCATGTGATGCATCAGATGAAGAACTATTGGATCCACCTCCGCTTCCACTGGATCCCGTAGGGGCACTACTACCACCTGCTCCAGACTGTGCTCCGGCAAAACTGGGGTCAATGAAAGAGTCTGGTTTTATGAATGAATCCGGATGCTGCTGTTGTGCAGTGACCGAGGAGGAACCATTTCCGCTCTGGGATCCACTCGCTGAATTAGACAAAGAAAGAGATCCGTTTCCGCCAGAGGTTCCACCGGTAGAAGCTACCATTGGACCAGATGTTGCATTTGTACTATTTCCTCCCGGTATCTGCCTCTCCAGCCTCTCTAGATCTAATAAAAATGTACCATTCAATTAAATGAAACTTGAGACTTATTTGAAGGTGTTTGAAGGGAAAAACTAAAAGCACGTGCACGTGTAGTTTAATTATTTTATAAATTATATTTGTTTCATAAAGTTTTTCCGCGGAATATGTCGCTTAAATTCTAACAATACGTCTGATAGTTTCATTACAATTCAGGCGCAATTTAAAAAAAAAAACGAAAATGATGTTATCACATGACAAGGAAACAAATACTAATCTTTGTGAATATAATGCGGGTCTCAGAAACGAATTGCTTCAGGTGTAGGGCAAAGTTATCATGGACCATTAAAGCATTGGACAAGTAATTCCACACAAAATGATAGAATGTAATTTAGTTTAAATTCTATAATGTCGTGTTCAGAATGAAAGTAATATTTAGATTTCCATCCCAAAAGAAAATAAAATTTAGCTCAGTATAAAAAATATTATAACAAATATCAATGCACCTACCAAAACTGTCCCGTATAATTCCGGCTTGTCCCAGACGAACATTCCATAAACATAAGAAAAGAGTTAAAATTACTGCCATGTTGGTGGAGTATTAAAATGGCTATGTTTCAAATTATTTTTGACAGTTTCTAATATGTCTTGGGTCGTTTATGTTATGTCAGATGGCTGGTGAAATGATCTCTCTCTGATAACGTGTGTCAGGCGTATTCAGATATCGTATGAATATAAATGAGCATGTGCGATGTTCTATGACATAAGTGAACAAGGTGTTACTCGAAATCTTATTTTTATAATAACAATTATTGTGGCAAAAAGATATATCTATTCTCTTAACATTAAAGTGACCGTAAGTCTGACAGACACACTAATTACAAAACTTAACATAGGGCGGCAAACATTCAGGGGGCGGCAGATTTTGAAGTATGAAAGCACTTTCCAACTGAGCACTAGCTGGTCTTAAAATCTGAAGGCTTCCAAAGGCATCGGATTTTAAAGGCGTAAAGGTCTTTAAAGGCTCTGGTTTTAAGGCTTTGTTTTTGGTGGGATGTTAGGGGGTGGGGGTGGGAGTGAGTGGGTTGGGGCGGCAACTCTGACAGTGCTTTGGGGCGGCAAAATCATAAATCCGTCACTGTCGTCCTGTACCGTCGGGTCCTATCTTTTTCTGTTCTGTCCACTCACGTCTGTCGCAAATTTCGTTTTAACTCAGTAGCGTTTGAAGGACGAACTGGATCGACATTAAATTTGGTATCAGGCTTTACATGTAAAAAAAAGGTCAAGTTCGATTTCCACCTTTTCCTGGGAAACTTTGACTTTCAACTTTGCATTAAATTTTGTTTCAGCTCAAGGACTTGTGAATGACTTCATGGATTAAAATCAAATTTGGTATGAGGCTTTACACTAAGAAGATCTAAGTTAAGTTAAGTCTTCATTGATTTCCAGAAAGAAAAATCAATTCATGAAGTTATGGCCCCTGATTTACTTGGAACTTGGCCTTTCAATTTCGTTCACGTTCAATAGCTTTTGCAGGACTTTGTGCAAAAAAATAAAATCTAGTATGAGGTTTTGCGTAAAGAAGACCTAGATCAAATTTGATTTTCTCTTTCTTCCGGCAAAGTTAAGGCGCTCTGTTTGACTTAGAACATTGTCCTTCAATTTCCACTCAATAACATTTTAAGGAATTCATTGATGGAACGTAAATATATTATGAGTATTTATATTAACAACACATAGGTCAAGTTTGATTTTTAATGTTTTCTGACCAAATCATATGGAGTTATGGTCCATGTTTGACTAAAAACTTTGCCATTTAATTGCATCATATTGGCGGGGGTATCTGGGGCGTATGGACACATATCGAACTTTACTTGTATTTTAGTAAACACTGAACCTCCGGTTGCAATTTCGTCTTGCAAATACAAACACTCTTGTTCACACTCGTAAGCACACACCATGACATTCTTTGTATTGTGATTATGTTGAGTTTCCTATGTTCAAACATTTGCCGGAACATCAGGGGAAATTTGAACCTGAACATAAAGTAGTCTGGTGGTTCTAGTTCCTGCCCGAGTGTTACGAAAAACGTCTGAACTAAGCAAACAGTAAATGACTGTTATTTCGATACAAATAAAGCACTAAATTAATCAATTACTTAAGAATTCACTTCGAAAAGGAATTTTCTGTTAAGAAAGAAACCGTACGCAGAATGTGCGTGAAATTCTGACATTGGAAATTGACTGTGTCACATAATCCCACGCGAATAACCAGGCTGAACCAGTCTTATTATGTAAGACGGATATGATAGTTATGGAAACCAGTGACAGGTGCGCTGATAAAATGGACCACGAAAGTCATGCAGTAGAAGATATTTAATGAATTAAAATTTAATTTGTCATCGTCTTTCTTTCTGTTCAGACATGATGATTAAATTGTACACTTTCATCACAGTGCTACTAGGTAAGTTCAATTTGTGTTCACGTCAATAATTTATTGATGAAATATTTTTATTTTGTTTTTAACGTAACCCCTTGGTCATTTTGTGCCGTTCTGTCAAAAATTGGCATGGATTTAATCGATCAATTCATAAATACCCTTTTATGTGACAACAATATATTACAGGTTCGGAGAACAGACTTATACCAAAAGAGGATCTAAGTTAGGTCTGATAAATACTTAATAAATGCAATATCGAATTATTAAAAGACAAAAAGAATAATGCTTAGCGATACGAACTTCATGGGATGTAGCTACTAGTTCAAAATGATCCGGATTTTGAAGCTAATTTCATATTATTAAAACCTTTATACACTAGAAAACTTACTATATTGATGACTTATACTTTCATCTCTGCAAAATAGTTTTTAAAAAATTCTGACTGTTTTACTCGTCTTTAGGTTAGTGAATTGTAAATCACTTTGCAAAATGTTGGCATTCATCATCTATGATTCCAGGTTTATGAAACCAAAAAAAACCCAGTTCACTTCCCATGATCTCAAAATGTTAATTTTGTGCATGAGACATGCATGAGAAGAAATCTTGATCAATCTTTAGATCATGCATCCAACGTGTGTTATTCATTACCTAGTTTTTTGAATTTATTTTCTCAGTGGGAAAATGTATTAACAAAGGTCCAAGGGTGGAGATAAAATATATTTCATGCATAAAATATTGCAAAATCAGACGTTATTAAAAACAACAAGCAAGCGCGGGTTAAACAAAGTTTACAAACTTTTACATTTCCTTTTATGATATAATCTTTCAAGTCTCCTTTAATTTTATTGATTTGCCGTTTCAAAATCCTTATGCATTCAACCTAATGTATGCTAAAAAAAACTACAATGCAATACAAATAAATATTCCAATTTTCCAGTTGCTATATTTATATAGCGTTTGTAGCAAATGCAGCAATTTTTGTGGCACATGCCATTGCATAGAAAGGATATTTAAATTTTGAATAAGACAATTACATGGTATATCCCAGTCATAATTAATTACCTGATACACGCATTAACGAATGAAAATGTCCTATTAACGCGACGTGCAGTAAATATATTCATTGCAATGAAGGTTTTGTAATTATTTATTTGTATTTAACATGAAAAATGTGATTGGAATGATGACCATTTTCTCTCTCAGCCTCTACGGATTTATGAATAGAAATGCCATTCATTCAAGTTTATCAGAATGACATCGTACCTGTTAGTACTAACTAGTAGTCAACATCAACTTTCATTAAACGACTGAGAGTATACCAGAAGTAACATAATAAGGGATTTCAATATTCGTACATACAGAGTGGTTTATGGCCATTTATTATGCAGTACGCCTCTAGCTAAGGAAATCAAAAGAAATCATTATCAATCTTTAGATCATGCCCCTTGTTCTCGAAAGTCTCTTCGAACAAAACTCGAACCAACGCACAATACCTTAAAAAGCAGAAAATATAATTATTGTATATTTGTGCCTTTTGATTGTCTTTTTGAGAATAAAAGGTGAAGATAGAACTTCAAGTTTTACGATTTTTAATATTTTCTGTGCGAAATTCGAAAAGGTTAAAATTGTTAAATTGCGATTAGAGTTTGAGCTCTGTTCAACTATCGGGAAAAAATGCCCACATCTTGTCAATATAAAAAATGTATTACTATCATAACTCTGCATTGCTTATAATCACCCGTCTTTCTTCTTCGTAGGTCAAAGCCTTGCCGATTCTACAGAGCATCGCATAAGTCCAAGAAATGGAGTGTTTGGCAACTTGATTAATCCTGGACCAAGGCCAGGATTTGGGCCTAGCCAGTTTCACGGGGTTCATGCTCAAAGCCAGAGCTCTAGAGAGAGACCAATTGTCATTTATGCGGAGGTGGTAAACATCGATCAATCATGGACAAACGAAGAGAAAGCATTCTTGCCTCCAACACCCATTGTCATCAATGCTCTACCCCTCCCAGGTGGTGTAGGATTTCTAGGTAACATAGGACGACACTATCCAGTGCTTGGTGGGAGTTTGCATAATCCATTCGTTCCGAACATTCCTGTCCCAGAACACCCTGATCCATTTGATGGGAATATTCCTGAAGCCGACCTGGTTGAACCAGACAATCTGTTTTTTTCGATGGGAGTGTCAGATTTTAGTTTTAAACCAAGGCCATTTCCATTTGAAGTGCAGCCAATGCCCATGGAAACAGATCAAACTTCTTTCAACAAGCCATCACAGTACATTCCACTAAACAATGAAAACGCAGCTCTTAGACCAATTCAAAACAATTACATGAGTATGCCATTATATTCTTCATCGTCTACGGAACCGGCTAGCAGTGTCGAAAGTCAAAAACAAGAAAGAGAGCATATAATTGATGTCAATATCTTGCTTCAAGAGTACCTCTTTCTTAAAGGTCTCATCGACAACGAGAATCACAAACTTTCAACTTTAAACGAATATACTATTCCTTCTCATCAAACTTCGCTAAATTCAGGCCCAACAAATATGCAGCCGTTTGGACTTATGCAAAATCATGAATCAATGGAAGAATCCACAAATACGAAAAAGATGGAAGAAAAACCTACAACTATTGCGCCCAGTACAGTCAAAGTACCACCTACTCTCTCTTTCAAAATCCCTACTCCTAGGCCTGCGACAGAGAAGCCAGAATATGAAATTCCAAAGTTGATGTCAGAGTTGCCAAAACCAAACGAAGCCATGAAGCCACATAATAAAAATTAATACAGTAAAAGTAAACACTATACTCTTTGTCACTAGTGTAATTTCAAACGAGTAAAGGATGAGCACCTAAATATGTTGTACTTTTGCTGGAAAAATAGAAATTATCCCTCTCTCTCTCTCTCTCTCTCTCTCTCTCTCTCTCTCTCTGTCTCTGTCTCTCACTGTATATATATATATATATATATATATATATATATATATATATATATATATATATATATATATTGATGAATGATGAGTGCAAGGAGTCAGCATCTTTGACATCAGAACTGTATAAACAATATTGACATCCACAAAATACCCATATGGATGTCAGTTACTAAACCTCACAAGATCACCCGAGGCACTACATATTTCCTACATTCTGTCCAGTTCGAGGCCAAAACATCCGACAATCCTGCTCCATAAAGTTATATAATTTCAGTTTCTTCAACGTCATGTAATCGCACTTATAATAAACTCAGATATCCTATTTTTATACAACGTCATGTAATCGCACTTATAATAAACTCAGATACCCTATTTTTATACAACGTCATGTAATCGCACTTATAATAAACTCAGATATCCTATTTTTATACAACGTCATGTAATCGCACTTATAATAAACTCAGATACCCTATTTTTATACAACGTCATGTAATCGCACTTATAATAAACTCAGATATCCTATTTTTATACAACGTCATGTAATCGCACTTATAATAAACTCAGATATCCTATTTTTATACAACGTCATGTAATCGCACTTATAATAAACTCAGATATCCTATTTTTATACAACGTCATGTAATCGCACTTATAATAAACTCAGATATCCTATTTTTATACAACGTCATGTAATCGCACTTATAATAAACTCAGATATCCTATTTTTATACAACGTCATGTAATCGCACTTATAATAAACTCAGATATCCTATTTTTATACAACGTCATGTAATCGCACTTATAATAAACTCAGATACCCTATTTTTATACAACGTCATGTAATCGCACTTATAATAAACTCAGATATACTATTTTTATACAACGTCATGTAATCGCACTTATAATAAACTCAGATATACTATTTTTATACAACGTCATGTAATCGCACTTATAATAAACTCAGATATCCTATTTTTATACAACGTCATGTAATCGCACTTATAATAAACTCAGATATCCTATTTTTATACAACGTCATGTAATCGCACTTATAATAAACTCAGATATCCTATTTTTATACAACGTCATGTAATCGCACTTATAATAAACTCAGATATCCTATTTTTATACAACGTCATGTAATCGCACTTATAATAAACTCAGATACCCTATTTTTATACAACGTCATGTAATCGCACTTATAATAAACTCAGATATCCTATTTTTATACAACGTCATGTAATCGCACTTATAATAAACTCAGATATCCTATTTTTATACAACGTCATGTAATCGCACTTATAATAAACTCAGATACCCTATTTTTATACAACGTCATGTAATCGCACTTATAATAAACTCAGATATCCTATTTTTATACAACGTCATGTAATCGCACTTATAATAAACTCAGATATCCTATTTTTATACAACGTCATGTAATCGCACTTATAATAAACTCAGATATCCTATTTTTATACAACGTCATGTAATCGCACTTATAACTTATAATAAACTCAGATATCCTTTTTTTATACAACGTCATGTAATCGCACTTATAATAAACTCAGATACCCTATTTTTATACAACGTCATGTAATCGTACTTATAACTTATAATAAACTCAGATATCCTATTTTTATACAACGTCATGTAATCGCACTTATAACTTATAATAAACTCAGATATCCTTTTTTTATACAACGTCATGTAATCGCACTTATAATAAACTCAGATACCCTATTTTTATACAACGTCATGTAATCGCACTTATAACTTATAATAAACTCAGATATCCTTTTTTATACAACGTCATGTAATCGCACTTATAATAAACTCAGATACCCTATTTTTATACAACATTCATGTAATCGCACTTATAATAAACTCAGATATCCTATTTTTATACAACGTCATGTAATCGCACTTATAATAAACTCAGATATCCTATTTTTACTCAACGTCATGTAATCGCACTTATAACTTATAATAAACTCAGATATCCTATTTTTATACAACGTCATGTAATCGCACTTATAATAAACTCAGATATCCTATTTTTATACAACGTCATGTAATCGCACTTATAATAAACTCAGATATCCTATTTTTATACAACGTCATGTAATCGCACTTATAATAAACTCAGATATCCTATTTTTATACAACGTCATGTAATCGCACTTATAATAAACTCAGATATCCTATTTTTATACAACATTCATGTAATCGCACTTATAATAAACTCAGATATCCTTTTTTTATACAACGTCATGTAATCGCACTTATAATAAACTCAGATACCCTTATTTTATACAACGTCATGTAATCGCACTTATAATAAACTCAGATATCCTTTTTTTATACATCGCTTTACAAATTTAGGAACAAAAAATACTTAAATGTTACCGTCTTTAAAATTAACATTGTAGAACAAGTGTTTATCAACCCAGACAATGCTGTTGGATGAGATGCTTGTATCTTTATTACGTTGCGATTCCGCAGTTTTAGCTATCAAAGAATATATTTTCAGTTTTATTTGGAAGTTTAAAGTGAATGTTAAGTAATTGACTATTATATGTGTAATTCTGTATACAGACTTATTTCCAATACTTTCGGATTTGATAACCTCAATTTCATATTTCATAACGACGAAGAAAAGAATAGCCCTTCAAAATATGAAATTGACCTTTTATTAGTCGTTCGTGCGTTCGCTTGGTCGGTAACATTGTTTCAAAGAATAAACTTAAACATTGCCTGAAAGTCCCCCAAAGTTGAAAGTCCCCCAAAGTTGCATCAGGTTTTAAACACTTCGGTGGTATGGAGGACATCCATGCTCAAAAGTCCTCCAAAGTTGAAAGTCCCCCAAAGTTGAAAGTCCCCCAAAGTTGCATCAGGTTTTAAACACTTTGGTGGTATGGATGACATTCATGCTCAAAAGTCCTCCAAAGTTGAAGCAGGTTTTAGATTGGAGGACATCCAATTATTCATTGGAGAAGAGATATGCCTGAACGAAGCATCGAATGGTTTTCTTAGTTACCTATCCTTACTTACCGCTACCCTCAAATCCATAGTTTACACCCATCCATCCATCCCTATGAATTCAATATTTCAGACAATTGCGCACATATGTAGATCGTCCAAATCACATCTCAACCTGCCTTTTCTTCGAACAGTTTTGGAAGAATACTTCACACTACAAACCTTTGTCGTTTTTGTGATCTAGATATGGCTGTATGTCACAAGGAATGATCGGGTAGGAATAAGACTAAGACAAAGGCCTGATTTCAAACGTAGAAATTTATTTAAAATTAAGAAAGAAAAAAAGAAAAAGAAAAATGCTAAAATCTCGGACTTTACTCAGACGCAGTTCTAGTAAGTTTTGCTGTCTGAAGCGAATAGACAGAGGAATGTATTATTCAAAGTATGTCTACCTTATAATTGAATGTTTAATTGAAGCAGGTTTATGTGGCAGTTTATGTTACCCACAGCAACATGAAATAATTCAATTGATAAGACAGAATGAAAATTACACGAATAGTAGTGTGATCATTCTCCAGTCTAATAAACCTAGGGTATGTGCTATTTGTATTTACGTCTTCGTTCATAACTTTGTTAAATTGTAGCGATTATTTGTTGATTATGTGGACTAGATGTTGGGAAGATATTTCTCAAACCGAGTAATTAGCCAGTTTCTAGGAGCAGACGTCAGAATGTGCAGTATTCACGAGACTCTAAGGTAAAATGGATTAGTTTTGTAAAATAGACCTTCCCTAATTTCTTAACATAAGGACTTCTCGGGATATTCCAATGTATAAGTGTTTAGTAATTTGCGATAAGAATAATTATTTGTATTAGGAGTTTTGGTCGTGTTTGGTAGTGTATGGCGTAATGTACCAATCGTCGGCCTGGAAAGGCTTACTGATGGGTCATACAAATAGCAAGACAAACCATGCAAGTTTGAAAATAGATTTTCGTGATGTGTGATCATCAGGTGATTAGAAGAATATTATTTGTAATATTTGCGCGTTTAAGAACCTTTCAGTTGACAACGACTGTTGCCTTGAGGTCACTGAAAATAGGGGAAACATCGACCTCAAGCCAAGCTCATACAGAAGTTGTTTGATTCGCTCGGTAGTGAGCCCCCTTACACGTTACAATAGTAATGTGAACATGGCTCAATTCAGTCACCAAGTTCTATTTGATCATAAAACATAACAACTCCTCGATGGGTCCAGCACTTCTCAAATACAAGTACACGAAAGCCATTGGTCTGGCCTCCCACACGACGAATCCTCAGATTATGGAATGCGACCCCAAACGATCACAAGCAACTCGATCATGGCCATACAGCTCGGACGTCATGCACGCAAGTAATTGATCAGTCGGTCAGCTCATCAACTTATTAGTCGGTGCAGAAGTCATGGCCACCCAAGATATCTCTTTGACTGGGAACACTGATTTGTGCCTGCCACTGAAAATCAGGGTCAGTCAAATATAGTGAATAATGCTGTGCGCGGCATAAAAACTCAGCAAAAACTGGACCAAAATCAAGACCAACAGAATGGGAAAAGCTGACCGCATTGTAAAAATGCAGTCGATAGACAAACACAATTGTATTTGCATGAAAATATTTATATGACATATAACAACAAGCAAAAGCATAACTACACGCCACTCTTTCGGTGACCACCCCTTACAATAAAGCTGATGTACTTAGAATTTTACGGAATAAGAACAAAATTAATGCAGACACATTTACAACATTATTTACTTTACCAAAAGAAAAGAAGAAAAACTCGCCACGACGTGTTTAGTTTACAGTCTGCTTGGATAATTCACACCTGATTCTCTGATTGAGACGCGAGTGTAACGCCAGGGCACAAATCCTCCATGTTGCGTTTGAAGATTTGTTTTTATCAGATACACTAGAGGTTGGTGGTCAGTCTCGAGGAACTCCTTTCCAGACAGGTATGTGTAGGATTTACCTATCAACACTCTTTTCCATCACTGAGTAGTTTTTCTTTCAGGGATGGCAGTTTCTTACTCGCAAATTCTACACGTAACTTTACACCCTCTTGCTCTTAAATAAAACTGTCTCTAACCTAGCGTCTTAAACGTCAGTTTTCAGTATAAAAGGTACATATAACTCGGGTAGCTTTAAGAGTGGTGAGGGGATGAGGTTTTCTTTGAGCGTATTGAAAAATTGTTCCCCAATTTGACCAAAAATGACTTTGTTAGGTTTCCCTTTCTTATTTAATCGGTCCATGGGCTTGCACTTTATTGTAGCGGATAGACGTATAAAATAGGCATCATTTTTCACTTTATACTACAATTGTGAAACCTTGCATACTTATTATGCTGCAGCATAGGATCATTGTCTGATATGTACTAATTTATCTATGCCATCTAGATATTTAAGAGATATAGAATGCTTTCCATCCTTGGGGTTGTCGCCATAATTTGTACAATTATTACTAAAACGAGACACATGATAACACAAAGTGTTTGATTTAATTAAGGAATTATCATGCAGCAAGCACCATGTTGAAATATCTTGATTTAATGAGGTTGCAAGAAAATGGACATAAAAGCTATCTTAGACAAGTGCAACTTGGTATCCAATAGCTGCAGGTTGAAACATCTGTTTTGTTTACATCGATATTTTTATAATTATTTCTAGACAATTGTGCAGAATTTAAACACTGTAGTAATGTATTAGAAGAAGAAAAAAAAGATATACTATCAAATGCTCTTTCTAATTACTTTACGTAAAATTCATCCCTACCCTCATTTTTAATGAAAATTTACAAAATGCCACTAAATAGAAGTAATGTTTGAAAATTGAACGTGGCCGGTCATGTGGTGATTCGGGTTTCAGAATGTTTGCCAGTAGCTTCCCGTGTGTTGGTGGTTCTTCCTAGGGTCTTCCCGGGCTTTTCCTCCATCAAATTTACTGGTCGCCATGTATGGCCTATCATGTGCTAAAATGGCGTTAAACCCAGAAAAATACAATTACATAAACATCCAACTATATGAGCGAAAGCATAAAAGATCATTTTTGAAAAAAGTAATCAGATATCATTTTGATCACGAAGTTGAAGGTTAAAAAGGGTATTTGTCGATTGGAACAATTCTGTGCTACACACTGGAGCATGCTAACACCCGTTAGAGCATTGGCAGATCAGAGTAAAAAAAAAAGGCTGTCCTATGGCACCAAGGACGTCACACGTTATGAATTAAATGAAATTCTCGATTTAGCCATATGTAGAACATTGTGTATTTTCTGACGGTTGTATTGTTCAGTGAATCACACCATACAAATGACAAATAAAATATTTACAGTCCAAAGAGCTCATATAATACTGGTTGCATATACACCTAACTTCACCTTTAAACTGGAGAGCTGCTGTATAACTTACCAATAGCATTTCAAGATAACCTCGAAGATTTCTGGGTAAAATAATATATAAAATCATTCACAGTGACTCCTGGACACAATCAGTGAGTAGAACAGTTAGTCTAATTCTTGAATCAAGACCAAAAGTTCTACTCTTACCCACATCCCCTTGCTCTAAGTTTAATCACAGGAAACGTATCTGGTCTCGTCGCGTTTCGCTCCTGAGTGCCAGTGCAGAAAGATCTACTAAGTTTTGATAGCCATTCCTCGCTTAAAAATATTTCCGGTTCCATGTTTTTGTTTGGAGATTTTTAGCGGGGGGAGGGGGGTGGGTGGGTTGGAGGCGATCAAGCTTTGTTTTGTTGTATTTTTCTGTGCATATCTCATTCTATTTGGCTTTGCGATTTCATCAGTGTGATATGAATTCCATCTCGCTCGTCAAGGCGATCAGGTTAAGAGCTTATGAGAATTTGGTAGCTCTCCAAGTTCATTACAATTGTACAAATCATCTGCGAGAGTTTTGGACCTCTCTCCTCCCCCCCCCCCCCATGTCTAGCTTTAGGTTTAGCCTGCAAAAATGACCTGTCTGTAACAAGAATAATAACTTATGCTAGGTATGTTACTCAAACCGCGATAAACTTTATTATCGTCGTCATATATACTTTTATCATCCATATTGTGTCCAAACAATTATTATTGCTACTGCTTTTTAATACTTAAACCATTTAAGCCTCGTCAGCTTGAGAAGGAGATAAAAAGGTTATCCTGTAAGAATTATTAGCTAGAATCTATTTACTCCCAATGTAGCACAACAGATAAAGAGGTAGTGCATACATTAATATTTATATTGTTTTTATTTTAACTTGACAAATGACTGTAGAACTCTGAACTCAAACATTGTAAATAATGTGCTAGGATGAAATCCCTAATGAAGCTTTGGCATAGCAAACGATTGCCCCTTATTAGGTCTCAATGAATTCGTCCCTATACAAATTGTTCCCGGATAATCGAAGGCATTCTATTCTCGATATTAAGAAAGATATATTATTTTTTAGTACGTGTAAGTAAATACTTCACGAGTGACGTGGAAACGTTGCATTGTCGTGAGTGGCGAAGGCACGAGTGAGAATACGAAATAGCTGCACTTTACGAGTGAAATATTCCGTTATATCTTCTAAAAAAAAAGAAGCATACATATTGTCTTTTTATTTATGTTTTCAAAGGCAAAAACCGTAGACTTGCCTTATGCAAAACAGAACGGAATGTTAGAGTATGATATTTTGTGATAACTTTAGTTTACATCTATGGTAAGCTAAACAAAAAAAAAAACAAAAAAAAAGATTAAGGTATGGAACCAATTTAATCATATAAGATTTTATAAATAGATCGGATTTCCTATGGATGTGATTTTTGCTTTGTGATATGCTCTTGAAATTTCTGTGTATTACTTATTAGGGGAAAATATACCAAAAAGTAGCTGCTTCTATGTTTTTTTTTTTTAAAAGTATGAATAATATGTTCACACACACACACACACACACACACACACCGTTCTATGACAGCTTCTCCCCCACCGTCTCTCTCTCTCTCTATCTCTCAATCACGCCCTCTCACACACACACGCAGCCACCCACCCACCCTCTCCATGTTAAAATCTCTCTCACACATAATGAAAAAAAAAATATATATAATAATAATAATAATAATAATAATAATAATAATTTTTTATGGTCAGTAGTATGCTGAGTAAAACTTGAAGTTATAATTATTGCAAACAGGAATTGTTTGACACAATCCACACCAATAAATGTGATAAAATGATTTACATTCAAATCATAATTGTAACTGTCCCTCTTTAAGATACCAATCTCTCTCTCTCTCTCTCTCTCTCTCTCAATCTGTAGGTGTTTCTTCATAGGGTACATTTCACTGTTCATATTAAATCTAGAGTTTAGCTTTATGAAAACGAAACAACAGGATCCGAAAAATGTTAAAATCAATCTTTAGTTAGGCGATACATAGGTAATATTTTGCACTGCATGTATTCGATTCTAGAACAAAACACAAATTTTGTATACAAAACGCAGTCCTTTTTAGCGATCTCATTGGTTAATATTTTTCTTTTCCACCTTCACAACTGAAACTAGCAATGTTCTATTCAGCCGGCTAAAAAGATAGACGCAATTATTGTTTACTCCACGCTTTCCTTGAGCCGCAGTTACCAGTCAATGGTATGTTAATAGAATATGACATGTCTTAGATTTGTGATAAATGGAAAATATACTAGCTTTATGCAAAACACAACGCAGTTTTTAAATGTGTGTGTGTGTGAATTTTATATCTACGCTTGGAAAATAATTGATGCAATTCAATTCTGTGCGAATTTACAAAAAAGATCGGATTTCCGCTGGATGTGATTTTTCAAAGGGAGATGCTCTTGAAATTTCCATGTACGTCTATTTATGTTTTCATTTAATTTTTAAAGTGTGAATAATATGTTCACACACACACACACACACACACACACACACACACACACACACACACACACACACACACACACACAGACACTTAAAAATTCTCTCTCTCTCTCTCCCACACACGTGGGATTCCCTATTACCGCTATCGATAGATAAAATCTCTCCTATTTGCCGGGTGACTTATCTATCTCTTTATCTATTGACCCTCCATACCTGCCCTATCTCTCTCTCAGTGTTTCAAAACACACACACACACACACACACACACACACACACACACACACACACACACACATGTTAAATTTCCCCTATGCACCAGACTGCCATTCCCATGTTAAATTCCCTTTTGGGTCCAGAGTTAAATTCTCGTTTGGGTCTAGAGTGCCATTCCCATGTTCAATTCTCGCTTGGATCCAGAGTGTCATTCGAATGTTATATTTCCCTTATGCCCCCAACTGCCATTTATACGTCAAGTTCTCGTTTGGGTCTATAATTCTCGGACTTTTTTAACATAGGATTCCCGTTTGGGTCTATAATCGTCAGACCCTTTTTAACATAGGTTCCCGTTTGGGTCTAAAGTGTCATTCCCATGTGAAATGTTCGTTTGGGTCTATAAACTTTGTACCCCATATCCCGCCAACAACGTCTAACATGTTAAACTGTTACACACAGACAGACTCACCATTTGAACAACCTATTAACCAAGATGGCGGCCTAATGTTAAATTCGCACTTGAATCTATAAACTTTTTACCCTGTTTAACATGGGAGTCCCGTTTGCTTCTATTTTGCCGTCCTATACTACTTGTAGAACAATAGTAACTGTTTCCAGCTTTTGCAAGGCGAGCAAAAGCTGGAAATTATTAAACGCGTTTCATAAATTCAATATTAAATCATTACCCATTTGACATTCTGTTTATCACATAGTGTTTATTTACAACGGAAAGAAAGAGAAAGAAGAACACGTCTTTTTCGGCATTTCATTCTGGCACAGACGCTGCACCTTTCAATTCTTACGCGTGAAAAAATTGTCCCAGACGCGAGTTGAAGCAGTATTGAACAATTTGATAATAAATAACGTTTAGAAGTATGATGTTTTATAAATAACAATTAAAAGAGCAACTGTCCTTCTAATCAATAGAACATTTGTCACGAACAGGATAATTTTTTAAAATTTGACTGAGGCCGGAACTTCCTATTATGTTGTTACATAGTTCACTTGGTTGGGTCAGCTGAAAGGAGCAACTGTAGCGTCATATACATGAATTTGTATGTAGCTATTTAGAACGTTTCCACCGAAAAGTTTAATGATTTAATACTGAATTTATGAAACTCGTTGAATAATTTCCAGCTTTTGCTCGCCAAGGCTCGTAAAAGCTGGAAATTATTTAACGAGTTTCATAAATTCAATATTAAATAATTACCCATTTGAAATCCTCTATATATTGAAAACGTAACACTTACCTCTTATTGGACTAATGAAGGGGGTCAAAGCATTCTTTATGTTACTGATCATAAACACGATTGATAAATATCGGACAGCAAATAGTATAAACTTTTTTTTAGTCTGAGGAAATTGTGTTTATCCTAACTATGGGATAATACGCAAACCTACAAAATTGTGAAGAAGATAACCAAGATTAGAACAATAAACTGAAATGTGTTATATTCATACATCCTTATACTATTTCGTTAGATATATGATATTTACGATTAAAATATTCGTTTTGTCCGTGCATTTATATTCTCGTAATCACTGAAGATAATTCCCAAAGTTCGAATGACATTCACCATTAAAAGGAACAATAATGGTCGACAGCGCACCAATAATCGATAGAAGCAAACGTCAGTGTTCACACGTGTTCACCGACAATTCCAATAAAAATAAATTGTTCACATTCCAAACAGTGAACACAAGCTGTCGGATTGGCAGTTTTTTAAAATTTTTTTATTAATTTGGTTGCAAATCACTAATGGTTCGGTGAACAGATATCGGTTGTTTCAAGTCCATATAACGTGTGCATTTTTAGCTGGTGGTTTTCTATATCTTACGTTTCCTGGACGTCGTGTGTGCGCAGCGTGAGCATATGCTCGAAATTACGTCTATTGAAATGTAGCACATCAGTCGTCTCCATTTTGCAACAAAGATCCGAAAAAAGGAGAGAGATATTTAACTTTTTTAATCAACTGAATTAATTACGTTCTGTAACCTAACCCAGTTGTGCCGCCATCATTGCTTCCAAAGTCCCTGTTCAAAGTTGTTGACATTTTTGGGCATCCAATGTACCCGACGTGCCTCCAGATCCAACACCGGTGCCAAATTTTGACGCTGATTCGAATTCGGTGGACATGAAACCAAAGCCGGATAGGAAGCCAGTACAAGATCACAGAGCAGACTCTTTTCTCTTTTCTTGATCTAGATGGTGATCCGAATTCGGTGCACCCGAAGTCAGGTCCGGATTCGAAGTATTCACCAGATCCAAAGCTTGAGCCTTTTCTGCAGCCAATTCAAACCCTGAAGTGGACCCAAAGTTAACACCGGATCCGAACCAGAACTGAACCCAAAGCTACAAATTTTTCCTTATTAAGATAGCGATCCAAATTCTCTGACAACTGCGTCACACTTCCAGTGCTCGTGAGACAACATATAATATCATCCTCCATCTTAGTGAAAGTACCGAATCTCCGTACGATTTTCCCATGACGCACTGCGCTGATGTGAAACTACCAAGTAATTACTGCAGTTCAGGAGGACGTTTTCAAATTGGCCTTTAAGGGAATGATGTCACTGTTGTGCGAACGATGTAACTGACATACAAATCGGGAGACACAGATTTTACTAGATACCGGCCGATGACATTGGGTTCCCAATTTAGGCCGGGTACCAGCAAACTATCCGAATCCAGATGTAGATCCGAAGGTAGAACCGGATCCGAAACCAGAAGTAGATCCAAAGCAATAGCAGAAGCGGTGCCGTCTGTACCAAAACCACTGGTCCTGAAATTTTGATTTACGGCATTTCTAAGATCAAATCCAAAGCTTGGAAAGGTGCCGGACCCGAAAATCTGGTTTGCAGCATTCCGACCAAACTTTGTAATAGTTGTACCACTTTATTTACTACGGCATAAAATACTCCCATATTCCTAAGCCCTATGCTACTGGACCACGTCCTCAACTACTGCATTAAAAGAAAACACCACCATGTTCTTAGACTTTACAACTGAACAAATTGCATTATTACTGGACTTACAGAGGTATGGTTTAGTCCTCTCATATACCTCACAACTGAAACACTACCATGCTAGATTCATATTAAAGTCTTACTACTGAATTAAATGGAATTGATTAAATGCTATAATTGTTGCACTGAAAAATTACAACAAAAATAGTTTGAAATTCTAGAACAATATAAATGATGCAGCAATGCTACATTGTGATCTGCTCAGAGGTGATAGAGATATTCAATGAGTGTTACATAGAACAACTCTCTTTGTATTAATAGACAGTGTACCTTTGTTTAAAAATTTGGATGTGTTTAAAGTGTGGTGAAAATGAATTGTGATACAAAACTCGATTCAAGATAACACAAATGTACTTTCGACTATTGCAAACATTTAAAACAAATATCCTACAGTGTTTTAGTAAGGTTGCTGATTTACAGATTGCATTCAGAGATGAAAACATTGAGATAAGAAGCAATAACCCTGACTGCAAGATAATCAAAACTTTGTAGTACGAGGAGGGATTAAAATACATATTTGATGCAGATAAATACACGAATGTGCATATAGCTACATGTAAGGTACAAGTAGAAGAAATCAGTAACATTACAACGTCATTTTGTGTTATAGGTTGTGGTCTAGTCAATATACAACGATTCATCAAAACAGAGACAGAGTTTGTGGAAAAAAAAATTAGATTTAAGTCAGAACATGGTGACTTTGAAGTAGCTGTTTTTGACTCAGCCAATGGAATGGCAAAATGTGACATCGATGTTAAATCATTCATACGCTTGAAAGGATTTTTAAAAAACTGTTGCAAATTGTTGAAAATAAAAGTACCAGATGGATGTTCTGTTGACTTGTTCATCAGGCCAAAATGCAATTTGGGAAGCGCAAAGTACTCTCTGGGTTATTTATATCGTATACATTGCTCACAAAGAACAGTATTTAAGACACTACGATCATAAAAATGCAGCTGCTTACTCAAACATCAATCAATTGTGGGAAAAAAATCAACGGAACAAAATTAAAGCAAAATATGCTGAATTGAAAGAACGTTTAGCAGGACAATTCACATACACGTTACAAAAACAATCTAGACAATAATTCCTCTACATAAGGGACTATGTTACTCACGTAGATGATTAGTGGCAAACATATCAAACATGAAACGATGGATACAAATAAATCTTGATAGTGATATATGTGTTCCTTATGTTTTTTTTAAAAATATGCATTCATTCATAGTGTGAAAATCAAATTGGGACATGACATGAGGGGAAAAGAGTTTTACAACAAAAAGTCAAGAATTTGATGGACAAGGAAAAAAGCGAGCACTTTTCATCTTACTTGGGCAGAAAGGCGTCAGTAGTGGAAAGGTTTAACAGAACGCTCAAATCTAGAATGTGGAAGTATTACACACAACAATAAACCATAAAATTAATTGACGTTTCACCAAACCTATTTCAAGGATGGATTTACACTCGTCACACATCAAGAGCCATGACTCCAATTAAAGCCAGCGGGGGAAGAATAGGTGAAAATTATGGATCAGTCCATTCGGTTATATAACTGATACATTTGCAACACCTACATTCAAAATTGGCGAATCAATCAGAATTTCGAAATTCAAATGAATTTTTATTAAAAAATCTTTCTAACTTCAACGGGAAAATTTTCAAAAATATGCCAGTAGTACTAGGCGACACTGCTGCATACAAACCGGAAGACTTTAAGGGAGGGGATATAGAAGGCATGTATTACATACCAGAGCTATCAATAAAGGACAAACAGGACGACGTAAACAAAATTGAAATATAAATTGAAGACCAAGAGACTGAACGGAAAAATTTATGTACTCGTGAAATGGTAGGAATATGATGAATCCTTTCACAGTTGTTAACCATCAGACAACATTATTCCATTAATATAAATGGTAGAAGCTCAATACATAGATAAAAGTGTCCAACAGCCCGGAAGTTCTGAGTTTTTGAAAGATGACAAATTTCTATCATGTAACAGATGTGATTAGAAAATGAGGGAGTGAAAATGTGGACATCATGCGAACTTGTATTGATCACAAGACCAGAGGTGTTAAATAAACTACGTCCAAGTAAGGACTATAAAATAAACTACGTCCAAGTAAGGACTATAAAATAAACTACGTCCAAGTAAGGACTATAAAATAAACTACGTCCAAGTAAGGACTATAAAATAAACTACGTCCAAGTAAGGACTATAAAATAAACTACGTCCAAGTAAGGACTATAAAATAAACTACGTCCAAGTAAGGACTATAAAATAAACTACGTCCAAGTAAGATTCCATTGCATTGAAACATTCATACTAGTCTTGATTGTTACCGCCGTAAATCTTTGCTATTATGACATTTCTCTTAAATGAATCTCTAAGCCTTTTATGCAATGGTACAACTTCTTTACAACTTAATATTCATAGATATTACATGCTCTTTTAATAATTTTCTGCACGTTTTTTGCGTATTTTATTCTATATTTACTCTCAGTACACTGGTTATTGGTTTGTTTTGGATGATTGGTAAAAACATTGTATTTTTTCTATTTCGGTTATCATTTTCTCTATCCTGTTTTGAATGTATGTTTCACTTACCTGTTCAAATATTTTGTGCAAATATATGTATTTTATGATCATACCACATATACACATAAATGTGTAATTATCAAACTCTGCAAGGATGCTATCAAAAGCTTTTGATCTTCTCCGATCAAGCTGTTTCATAAATGAGCAGTTTTTGCATTGTTGGTATCAAGTATTCCTCTGTTCCATTTCGTCTTGTCAATTTTGAATGAGCAGAATTGTAACATTTTATCAATTTCATTTAATTCAGTAGCAAGATTTCAATATGACGTTAGTATGGTAAGGTTTCAGTAGTAAGGTATATGAGAGGAGTTAACCCTATCTCTATAAATGAAGTAGTAAGGAAAATATTTCAATAGTAATGTCTGGGAACATGGTGGTGTTTCTGTTTTTATGCGATAGTTGAGTAAGCGGACGAGTAGTAGGGGTCTAGGAATATGGTATTGTTTTATGCAGTAGTCATCCAGCAAATGTTGTTTTATTCAATGAGTATGTAATATATGCGAGAGCTTGCGTTTGAATTAATCAGCCATTGATTTTTTCCTTTTTCTGTGCACCAAATAAAGTCCTATTATTTTCAATTCATCTACTGGTCCAGAATGCAATTTATTTCCTTCTAAGGTTTTTTTTTCAAAGAGTTTTATGAATGTGCATCAAGATAGGCGTTTCGCCATTTTTCTTTTTTGAATGGAATCTTGTGGGGAAAACAAATTATTTTAAATTACTTATTCATGTTAGGTATAAAATTGTATTCCCTCATTTCAGCACCTCTGCATGCATTATTTATTAGGTCGCATTAACTTATGTTATATAATCGTATATCAGACGCCTGAACTTATTAAATAAGATTTGTTTTACATTCTGATACAAGATACTCAGATTAACACGTTTCTGAAACATGTCGGTAATATTTCTACATTTAATACAAAAGATCTTTAAATATATTTTGTCCAGGACTGGAATATCGTATAACGCATATTTTTACGCACCACTAATTGTAACTGATTTTTACGCGTAGTGTCTTTCCGAACAAACATAAATAGTTAAACATTTGTGTGCCTCATAATCTATTGCTGCATAATCCTTTTACCCATAATATATTAAAAAATGAAGAAAAAATTTGCTATTACCTCTATTTCGTAAACATGTACAAAAGTAAAAAGTACTGTGTTACGGTATATAACTTACAAACTCTTTAATATCTTGTGGTAAGATTCTTCTTATATTTTAACGAAAACATGTGATAGAGATGGTTTAACGATCTTTGTGGAGTTTACGTATTGCTAACTCTTACAGTCATTTTTTTTCTTCTTCCCTTTCCCAAAACAAAGTGGCAGAAGCAGCAGCACACCAATTTATTTTTCTAAGCGGCAATTATCTTTCAATGGGATTTCCTTTTAAGTCTTAAGTCGAACTACTACAACCCTGTACTCACCAGGTAGAAGCAAGTGTATATTAAAAACTTACGTCTGATATCGACCAAGGCGTTCGTGGGACTATCAGCTCACCTAGCAGCTGTATCTTTCTTTATCTAAGCTATGTCATAAGTGCCTTCCATTCTAAATCAGAAAAAAATGTAAAGAAAAGTACAGGTGTATGATGTACAATAATGACGAAAAACTAGGGATATGCGGTTTATTCCGCCTCACGGACATGGGGCCTCGAGTCTGGTATGAACTGGAGCCGAATTAAATGCAAAATCAGATGTCTTTCAGCATTTTTGACTGAAATTCCCAAGAAAGATATAAAATTAATCGATTACCTTGAAATTAAACGGGATTGTAATGCGAAGGAGAAGTTCTTGGATGGCAAGACGAACTTGACTTCCCACGTTCACCAACACCATTTTAAAAGATAGAGCTGCCAATTACTCTAACATCAGTGAAAAGTAGACACTTGTGGGGAGTCATATAGAAGAAAGAGGATAATAAAATGTGTATTTTTGTGGTTGAATTTTTTTAACCTTTACAACTCATATCTGATAAAGAACGTGTAAGTAATGCTGACATATATATATATATATATATATATATATATATATATATATAAAGATGTTTGTACCTAGTATGTTTTATTATAAGTAAATGCGTTCCCTGCAATTCACTATTTCTTCATTAGGAGTCTTTTGTCTTTGTCTATGATCGATCAATATTTATTTAAGGGAGGTAACAATGTAATTTCGGGATGGGCATGACTTGCGCACTCAAGAGGTGTAGAGTAAAAAAAATCGGCCTTAGAATGTACTGTAAAATTGTAATTGTTAAAACAGGGGGTGTTATTCTGTGTATCATGGTTGGGGGACGGGTTATATTTCTATGCAATAAGCTTGTTTTGCGATTTCAATGTCCTTCTCCTTCCAGTAAATAATTGCTGCTCCCTATTGCCATGTATTTGAAACGATTGGGATACGTTTGTATTATCTTACCTGGCCATTAGGCCAAGCGAATTTATGGTATGGTCATGCCTATGTCTTCTGTCGTCCGTAAACAATTGCTATTTTTCACTTTTCAAAACGACCGGACACGTTTCAGCTAAATTTGGCCGAGAGCGTTCTGGCATGAATGCTTTTCATTTGGTTTTGCAAATGATGTTCATCCGCTATTAAATATGGCCGCCATCACTAACAATATAAAACCTCTAATTATTATCTCTTCTCAAACTTCACTGACAAGAATTTTGACAGAAAGCATTCTGGTATGAAGACATTAAAATTTTGCACAAATAATGCTGACCCGCTAACAAATATGGACGCTGTTACTAATACTTTAAAACCCTTCAACGATTCTTCTCAAAAACTGCTCAAAAGTATCTGACCAAACTTAACAAAACAGCCTGACACAAAGGTCTTTCAATTTTTCAGAATGATGCAGATCCACCATCAAATCTTGCCGATGTTTCTAAACATAGAAATTTGTTTAAAAGACTTCTTCTCAAAAAGCGCTCAACACAATTTGAGCAAATTCACTGAAAACATCCTGTCGCAAGTATCTATCAAGTTTGTACAAATGATGCCGATCTGCCATAAAATATGTTCGCATTACTAACAAAAAAAAATAATAATAAAAAAAAACTTAAGCTGATTTCTTCTCCAACAAGCGTTCAACAGAATTTAATACAATTTTTGCGTAACCCATCATGGCATATAATGACTTGTAATGTAGCACAAATGATGCCGATCCTTGTTTAATATGGTCATTGTTACTAAAACATAAAAATCTTGAAATTAATTTTGCTCGAAAACCCGTCAACGGAAGTTTAACAAAATTATACAGAAAGCATCATGACATAAGGCTTTTCAATCTGCATAAAAGATGATGATCCTTCACTGAAAACCCATTCTGGGTTAACGTATTGAATTCTTGATCACATTTCTATATGAGATTTATTTTGATAAGGATGATCACGTATCATGTAAGCCTATACGGTACAAGAAAAATATATAAATAAATTTCGTAAAACATTTGGTACAAAAAAGGAATAAGGCTTTGAGTTGCTTTACTAGAAGAAAATGGAAACTTATTAGACTCAAATACTTTTTAAAAAAATGTCTAAAACCAAAGGAATTTATTTGGATTATTATAGATTGATACAACATATTCCAACACATTAGACATCAGCATTAGAAGGTCACAATACAGATATAGTAATACGTGTTGTCTTTCCAAAATCGATTAAAAGAACTTACTAAACCTGACAAAAGGTGCAGGTACATACATGCAATATTGCAAACACGAAAAGAATATGTTTTGTGGTATGAAGTGAAATATTGCAAAGACGAAAAGATTATGTTTTGTGGAATGAAGTGAAATGGATAATAATAGCTGACAGCAATATTTGGTCTGGGTTTTCCGAAATTTGTCTACGAAGTATTGCATCACACGTTGTCAACAAGAAAATACGTGTACATAGTTAAATTAGTGGATACGTTTCTGCCTGTTCTTTTCTGTAAACATGAACAAGAGTCTATTTTACATTTGATACACGAATGTATAGTCACGAGAGAATTATGAAGGTCTTTCTCTACTTGAATACAAAATATTATTTTAGGTCGTAATGATAATAGCTAAGTATGATGTTTATAGATGTAGTTTTTTGGAAGGCATTCCTACATTTGGTCAGTTACTTAGTTGTTATAAGCATTTTCTAAATATTGAAAAAGAAATAGCTACCGTATATACTCGCTTATAACTCGATACCAGCTGCAAACTGCATAGACCCAGATATGCCGTCGCATAATGCGCCAGCAGATCTGGGCATATGCAGTTTGTAAGGACTAATCAGTAGAACAAACAACATATACCCTGATCTGCCGGCACATTATGCAACGGCAGATCAGGGTCTATGTTGTTTGCATTTGGACGCGGTTTAAACGCGACTATAACGGTATTTGAAATTAAAAAATTAGACAAGTTCCATGGCAAGCTATTCTAAATCTTGCAGGACTCTTAATATCTCCATAACGCACACTGTATTTTCTTAGCTCATATACTGAAGTTCATCACATGTTGAAATAAAAATAAATATTTTTTTTTTTTTTTTTAATGATTTTGGTCCGCCGTCCAATATGGTTAATATTATTAAAACATAAAACTTTAACTAGCACAAAGTATCAAACTAACATAAATCGTTTGGTCAACTGCCATTGTATTTGGCTTTAAGGTAGATGTTAGACAGGTAAGCGATCTCAGGCCCACTTGGGCCTCTTTTCAAGTGTATCATTAATTGTATGGTTTAGATATTGCTTATTACAAGAGCACTTTTAAGTATATGTGCATGGACACATTTTCGGATAAGACATTGATTTTAGGGGTAATGAAATCCACAAAGAAGTAACTGACTAATTCATTTATTTGTATGAGTTACTTTCGTCGACCAAAGCTCAGCTTATTTGGATCGAATGTGCCTGATGTTCCCCCGCCGGAAATAAACTGGTTCGGATCGAAAGAGCCTCCACTACCTCCAGAAGGGTCTAACGTGCCAGATCCCGAGGCGCCACTTGTGCCAGATGCAGTCCCAGTTCCGAATCCAGAGCCTGTTCCGAATCCAGAGTCAGAACCGGAACCGGTACCTAAGCCAGATGCAGCGCCGCCTGTACCAAATCCACTGCCACCAAAATTTTGATTTAGGGTATTAGGATCAAATGATCCACCGGAACCAGTGTTGAACCCAGTGCCGGAGAATCCGCCGGCTCCGAAGTTTTGGTTTGCTTTGTTAGGATCAAAATCTATAATAATAATAATAATAATAATAATAATAATAATAATAATAATAATAATAATAATAATAAAGCAATCATCATAATCATCATCATCATCATTCGACTATCCTTGAGTATGAGTAGAGGAGATCAAGTAAAACGAAGTTACTTTGCTATGTGTCTTTCATTGCTTCTGGTTACATTTTTTTATATAAACAAACACGTTTTCTAATATTGTATAAGCTCAAGTCAGAAACGCTATTAATTGAAAATTTAAAATTCCTTCTTTAATCTAAAACTTTCCATTTAAAATATTTTTGTTTGTTTTCTTCTGCTTTGTCCGCGATTTTGGAGATATATAATACTTCTAATCGAGGTCTGAAAAGTTCAAGCCGGTTACCCATTATTGTCGAGTTACGTGTAACTTAAATCTAATCAAACCATCGGAAAAGGTAATGTGAATAAACTTGGGATTTGAAACAGAACTATTTAACTTATTATGGAATATATAGAGTATTTTGTCTCAATTGCTTAAAGATATATGATTTATATTTCCTACACAAAGTGGTATTATGTCATCAAATCATCTACTGTCAGCTAAAACTTATTTGAATCATGATATCTCCGACCCTGGAAAATATTTCTAATTTAACAGAGCACCATGTGCAAGATAAAGTTAATCTCATTACTAGAAGAAATATGTAGAATTTTCTGTGAAAATTGAGTCAGGATCGCATACATGAATCAATAGTACAAATTATATAAAAATTTCTCAAGGGACTAGTCACCATTCCACATTTAATATAAAATATTTTATGAACATACGAGTCTAAAAATGGAATATGTTTTGGATGACATTCAAATTCAATAATTCCTGGTGGAACTATTTATCTTTATGTTTCGTTCAAAAGTGATTGCTTTTGTAAATGCTTTTATTTTAACGTTATATAAGACATTAAAATAATGTTGACTTAAAACTTCAATCAATCTGTTCATACCTTGCCCGAGACACAATGGCAGAAGTGCCAACAGCAAGCAGCAGCGAACCATTCTGATCGTCTGTTATCTTTCAACAGCCCATTGACACTTATTATACAAGTCCAACACCAGGTCTTTCCTTATCTTGGTGTAGTCGGCCCTACAGTGACTATCGTGTCTCTTATCAGTCCAGCTATGCTATCAGCTGCACCTGAGGCCAGGGTAGGGTTCTACATGGCTTGGCATACGCCCTACCTACATCGGAACATATATTGTACAGTACAGAATTCTACAAACATGTATTTCCTTATTAACATCAATAATTTGATATATATATATATATATAAAAGATAGATCTAGGCCGATAGGGGAATGAAATGCTATTGAAAAAAGACGAGAAATAAAACTTATGATTACATAGCGGATGAGGTCCTTTTCACGTTTCGTGCCCAAATATTGACATGGGCCTGCAAATTCTGCAAAATATCTAACAGTTCTTACTTCACACAGCTAGCGGAAGTAACATTTTGACCAAAAGAATTAGGACAAAAGCTAATTTTATTATTTCAACACTATTTCTAACAGATATTTGACTTTTTTCATGCATGTATCTATGACTATTACACCCACCTCCTATAGCCTCGATCGTGCACGCAAATACTGCTTGGGCTAAACGATTATTAAAATGCAGTCTATATTGACTAAACTTAAGATTCAGTGTAAACAAGAAATCAAGTTTTTAAAATAGATGTAAATTGGATCAATTAGCCTTAAGAAATTTTATCTTGGTGTTGGACTTTGAAAGAAGAAGAAGATGATGATGATGATGATGTAGTAGTAGTAGCGTGTGTTATTGTTCAAGGGGCAGCAGCAGTAGTAACAGCAGAATAGAAACAGTTGTTGCTGTTCCTGTTTTTGTTGTGAAGTAGGAGGAGTTGAAAACCAGGAGAGAGCAGTGACTATGATGGTTGTATGGTGCCTTTATATTGTGGTTATATATATTAATTAAGAAGCTGCACCCTGTATAACCCAATCCCAGAAAGACAGTTTTAGACAGCTTCGGCCTGCTGACCAATGCCATCTTTGTTGAAATATCAAATAAATTATGATTTAACATAATCCTACAAATCCTGCTGTTCCCGTTCCTGTTAATTTTAGTCAAGAAAGCTGATACTTCGTTCTTTCTTACTTGTAACAGTCTAGTCGAATATATTTAATTTCAATCTGGACCAGGTTCTCGTGCGTGACAAGTATTGTTACATAATCAGGACTGTTGCCGCTTTCTTAAGTGGTTAATTTTGTGACAGCAATTCATTGTTGTCATCAAAATTTTGCGTACTGATTGTTTAGGTTTTGGTCGGGGCGGTGTCACGTGAGCAGCAGATGTCGACTCAAGCTAGAGAAGACGTCAGCCAATTTCAAGTTGAACACGTATTTATGGCTTAGAACAATGTATATGTGACTAAACTGTAAGCTACCCCCCTTGTATCAAAATGGCAAGAAAGAAAATGAGTAGTATACATTTTGAAATCTCTGACAGTCATATT
The DNA here is from genome assembly GCA_029931535.1 of Margaritifera margaritifera. Classification (NCBI taxonomy): domain Eukaryota; kingdom Metazoa; phylum Mollusca; class Bivalvia; order Unionida; family Margaritiferidae; genus Margaritifera; species Margaritifera margaritifera. The sequence goes on along the minus strand of JAQPZY010001250.1, from coordinate 1,242,257 downwards.
TTTATGCATCAGAAGAATTTTAAAAAAATCAAAATCAGGAGTTTTGGCGCAGTCAGACCGTGGTGGGTGTGGGATGGGAGTGGGGTTGATTTTGCAAGATCGAAATTTGAAATAATAATTACGTTGGTGTTTTTTTATACACATAAAAAATAATGACACAATGCTTTCGTGTATTTGATTCAATAGTTTTCAGAGAGATGATATATTATTTAACGAGTTTATCATGAAAGCACCAGCGTCAATATCAATAGATAATACGTATTTGTTTGCACGTTTGGATGGGATAAAAGTGTGATCAAAGGTAGTTATGCTAAACATTGTATTAAAGAGAAAAGTTCAGAAAAGATACAGATTTAAGTTTAATGACGATAACTTTGAAACAAGCAGCATCTGTCCTAGTAGCAAGATGGTAAAATACATTAGCGTTAAAGAGGGAATAAACTGTCTTTGATATAGGTAAATATACACATCTGTATTTGAGTATATTTACAGGTCAACGTGAAGATTTCGTAAACTTGACATGGTCAATATACAACTATTCAACAAAACATATATATAATTTATGGAAAACAAAGTTAGATTTAAAGCAAAACATGATGGCTCAGAATGTAAAGGAGCTGTTTTAGATCCAACTAGAGGAATGACCAAATTTGACATAAATCCGAAATCATTCATACGTTTGAAAGGATTGAAGAAACGCTACAAATTGCTGACAATTAAAGTACATGTATTTTACTGTAGTCATATTGGTTTGTTCATAACACCTAAAGACAATTTATAAAGCGTAATGTATTTTCTGGATATTTTATACCATTATACATGACTGAAAAAGAACGGTGTTTAAGATATCTTTACTGCGGACCTGTTCCTGGAAGACCAGTTTCTCATGCAAATATCAATCAAACGTTAGAAGAAATTAAACGAGACACAAAGAAAATGAAATACACTGAATTAAAAAAAAAAGATTAACAGAACAGTATACTAACACACTACATGGGCAAACTAGAAAAATATATAGAAGGATCTGTGTTATTCACCTAGATGACCAGTGGCAAGCAGACATTGTTGACATGCAAGTATATGAAAATGACAAGAGTGGATACAAATATATTTAGACAATGAGAGATACTTTTTCGAAATACTTGTGAGCTAAGAAAGTAAAAAGAAAACAATGGAATTGACACGTACAATGCCTTTAGATGAATTTTTAAAAGCGAAAACCTAAAAGATAGAGTTTGATGAGAAAAGAAGTTTTTCAACAGGAAAGGTAAATATTAGCTCGAAAAGGAAAACATTGAATACCTATACATCCTCTGACAAAATCGCATCTGTTTAAGGGAACATTAACGACGAGAATGGGGAAGTATTTTATATAAACTAAAACCTGAAAATTGGTTGAATTTTTATCAAAAATAATTGAAGTTTACACCCATCACAGATTAATACACGTGACTTCAATTGAAGCTAGCAAAAAAAAAAATTATGAAACGTATGGATACAATTATTCGTTTACTTGACAACTGATACATTTAGAGCACTTACATATAAAATCAGTGAAGCCCTCATAGTTTCAAGATGCAAAACATTTTTTAAAAGGGTTACCTTCCCAACTTTACCAAGGAAATATTTAAAATTAGAACTTAATTTTAGGTGATCAAGTTTATTACAAACTGTAACACTTGAAGGGAGAGGATATAACCGGGCATGTTTTACAAACAAGAGTTATCTCTGTATGACAAAGAAGATAACATATACAAAGTTGACAAATCTTCAAAACCAAAATGACCTGTAAAAATTACGTACTCGTAAAGTGGAAAGGAGATGATGAATCGTTTAATAGTTGAGAACAAGCTGAATATTATGTCAATAAATAAATTACACCTGGATTGGAGACGGTTGAAGCATTATACATAGATATAAATATTAAGAAACATGGAAAATTTGAGTTTTTGAAAGATAAAGAGTTTCTAGAATGTGCCAGACGTAGAAAACAAATAACGAATAGCACATTCGAACATGAAGGAGCTAAGGCATGCATGCTTTATGGAATTGTGTTGATTACAAAACTGGGGTGGGGTTGGAGGGAAGAAAGTGTTTCCAAATACATCCCAAAACACGTAACACAATGATACATATGAAAAACGTGATAAGGCAACCAGACTTTGCACAATGTACTAGAAAGGTAATAATTTAACTCACGGAGGAAATGAAAACAAATAAGATTTAAAAGTATGAAATTTGTTCCAACTACATCTCAATTTTCTCTTCTTTCATTTACCGCACATCAACACAAGTAGGTCATTTAGTGTTAACGCAAGTGGAGTACAGTGCCCTGCACAAGAACACACCACAGTAGCCGACACAAGCTGATCTAATGGTAGGATTTGAGCCCGCACCATTTCGTTTACGAGTTAGGTACGTTAAACACTGAATTACCCCGGCTCCTGACTACATCTCAAAATAGCTACAAAACAGATACAATGTAACACACTATAAAGTGTTATATGAGATTCTGAACAATTAAAGGGTAAGCGAAAATCACATAAACATTGTTGCAATAATGAAGACAAATAAACTTGTCTCGAATTTCATTTAAAGTAGGTATACTCGCTCCAACAGCAACTACACAATCTATAAATTGTTCTTGGACAAAAGTGTTAACATGTACAATTTTAACGCATTCGTAAAACCGTTTGTCACAAATATTACTGCGAAAGTGACACAAATCAGTTGATTTGCAAAGGGTTTTTACATCAAATGGAACCTTCATGTGACATCTTGTAGTAATTTAAATTCACCTACACAAATAAATGGCAGAATCTGGTGTAAAATATTACAAATGCAACAGAAAGACACATAGAGGAAATACAAAACGAAATACAAAATAGTAGTGATGTAAAGAGTGTTAATAATCAAAGTATTAAACTTGTATTACAGGGAGGAAATTAAAAAATTAGATAGAGCTAAATAAGTAAGGAATTACGTGTGAATGTGGAAAAAGCAGTAAATATTAACTTAATGTATTTACATAGGAAAATCCAATTTCGAATTAAAGTTTTGAATCTAAATAATGGAAATTAGGTACAGACATATATACAATACTGTTTATGTACGCTTTAAGGAAATATTGGAGTATCCCAGTCCAAAAAGTAAAAGACTATATTTCTAATGTGATTGTGTCTTTGTCATCATCTCCGGATGAGAGGTCTCCAAAAGGGAGATTGGCGCACGTGCTTAACTCGCGGGAGTTCCAATTATAAAATAAATAATAAGTACAGCACACGGCACAGGTGCATAGCTTAATGGAGTTTAAATTGGAAAGACACAAAACCTAACAAGTAAAGCACAGCACTTTACCTTTGTGCTGCAATTCAGTTAAATACAACAATAAATTGGATAACTCTCCTTAAGCACGTTAACATATCAAACATATTTAATGAGATAATTTACAACGATGAAACTCCACTTGTCACATGCAAACAGTAAATAGAGCCCCTATTTATTATCATTAAACAAATCCAGTCTCAAATTAAAGTTTTGAATCTAAATAATGGACATTAGGTACAGAAGTATACACAATACTATTATGTAAGCTCTAAAGAAATATTGGAGTACTTCTGTCCAAAAGTAATAGACTATACTTCTAATGTGAGTGTGTCTCTGTCATCATCTCCGGATGAGAGGTCTCCAAAAGGGAGATTGGCACACGTGCTTAACTCGATGGAGTTCCACTTAGAAAATAAATAACAAGTACAGCACACGACCTTACTCTTTACCTGCAATTCAATTAAATAAAATAAATTGCTAACTTACCTTTACCAAGTTAATATATTAAACATATTTAATGAGATGAAAATTGACAATAATTAAACTCAATTTGTCGCATACAAACCGTTCAAATATATTTGTATAGCTACACTTTAAAATTTAATAGTAAAGATTCTCTGAACAGACGCAGACATGAATCTTGTCAGAATCAACTAAACTGAGTAGTGTAGATGGCAAGATCTGGTTGTGGGATTTCCAACTGGCATTTAATATATGAAAGTGCTTCAGACTTTACAAATGAATGAAAGGTGAACAAAGTAAAAATGAGAACACAAACAAAGTTAGCAAAGAACCTAGAAAGGTTACCTCACAAAAACCAAAAGATCTACGTATAGTTGAACTTGGCAGGAAGCTTGGAAAACGTTCACAAGAATTCCAAAATGCCAAAGCTGATAGATTAAGGAAAGAGAAGAAGAACATGACAAGATGCTGCAAACACGACGTTAAATAAATGATACAAGTTCACGAAGATGTACTTTGTCCAGTATCTGACGTTCAAGCAGCATATATTATTTGATAGGTGGTGCAGCTGTTTTACATATCTTGTTCATATGTTAATGAAATGACGCACTTGTACAATACATAATGTTAGTGACCCCTAAAATCAACACCATTAAAGAACATGGACAAAGCCTGTACTATGTACAACATGACGAGACGTTGTCTACATACAACGGCAAAGCCATGGAATTCATGGAATACTTTAACTTTTAGGATAATAAATAGCATAACATTTCCATATATAGACAGATGTCGACTGAAACAATAAATATTTTTAACTCTGTTTAATATGCAGCACTTACATCTGTTCTCACAGTTGTCTACATCATGCTTTTGAAGAAGATGGTTAAGATATAAATAGATCCGCCATCAAATATGAATACTGAAAAAATTCCAATGCTAATTACTATATTTTCACTTTTATTTATTCACAACTTACTGACTGATAGCACATGATAGTAGTGTTTTGGCTAATAAATAGCATAGCTTTTACCTAGATACAAATGTGTACTACAATATAACCATTATCAACAAAATTTACCATTCAACATTAATTGCTAGCCTTACGGTAGCCAACAGCATGCTTTTGAGGTTAAACATGAATATTGAAGCAGTTGTAAAGCTAATTAACAAAGTTTCTTTTAGCCAGTTCAAAAGAGATTACCTCATAACTTATTGGTTACTACCAGATTAAATTGTTTCTCAATAAATTATTGCATCCTTTACTGTGCCCATTTTGGGCACGGAAAATTAATACGTCTGGACCAAAGGAATACAATTCTGTTCCGAGAAAGCAAGCCAACAATAAATGTTAATATCAAGGTGCAACAGTACAACATAAAAGATCTATAGTTTCAAGAATAGAAGTTACAACTAAGTTGTAAGTTGTTAATGTCATGTATATAAATAGGAAGTTCCTAAAAGTTTCACGTGCGCCTCTTTAATATTCCACACTACCAACTGACGATCGTCTTACCTTCAAACTGCAAATATTTTACGAAATTAAAAACGATTTGGTTAAACTGATCAAACACAACACAGGTGTTGGAACGAAATGCATTATTCTGGACTGGGTGGAGGCTTGCATGGCTACAAGCTTAGGTGGCATGGAAATAACAGCAGATGGATTATGTGTTGCTGGAATAGCAATCGGTATACGATTTTGATGCTTATTATCTTCTTCGTTCGTAGGTGTGCACGATAGTTAATTTGCATTAGTTTTTCAGTCATACTGTAAACAAAGGATGAGTTAGATATACCGGTAGGTCTAACTAACTGTCTCCACTAACCCACACAAATGATACTTTGTAAAAAGGTCCATGCTGAATTATAACCCAGTTAGCAATAAAACGTTATTCAACAGTTGCTAACTGTCTTTTCTAACCTTATTAAACCTTTTTCATTTCCTATAATAATGTTAAACGTGCTTTCTAGTCTTGTATCGAGACAATACAAAATTTAATATATGTGTAACGATGTGCATGTTGATATTAACTGAGCAAATATTTATTGTACATTTTATATTGACAATATTTATAAAAACCAACTAAGGCAGAATATACCTAACGCGTTGCCGTTCATTATTATATAACCGTTAGATGTATTTAAGTTGGTTTTATCCACAGTAAAATTATGCTTGTAAACTAAATGCCTTACTATATATGAGTTGCTAAATAAATACCTGCAAAATATAGTGCTAAGTTGAAACCAAGGAGGAACATATTTTCACTAGTTAACATTTCTAGAACTCCATCAAGTTTTTCCAAAATAAAATCTCTTTTTACATCCTAATCTTTGCACATGCAGCTGCAACCTAAATGCGTTAAAATAAAGCTGGATAACAGAGTTATCAACTCCACAGTATTCATTTTTAGCTGTTACATGCTGTCCTCTAATATCTCATTCGTCCGTTTAAAATAGGCTCTGTAACAGGGTCAGAGTTGTAACTTTCTGTTCCCTCTGTGTAATTTACGTTGCCTGTCTCTGATATGATTTTGCTATACCTAGCATGTTGAATCTTGTATTTATTTTATATATTTTTGTGTACTTTTCAACATTAAATTCTGTCTACTTAACAACGATAAGTACTAACTTAGTATGGATTTCTTTTTTCTTAAAACCAGATGAATGAAAGAGGAGATTAGTAGTGTGGGATGGGGTGTAGGGGGCTATGTATATGCCGACACGTTTATCCCATGCAAACTTGTAAACAAATATGTATTATATCTAGATACCGACATTGTTGTTTTCATGTCGTGAAATATTTATATTACCTTTGTCAAAAGCTGAACTCAATACAATGTAGCTTTGTGTTGCAATGTATGATGTGTAAAAAAAAAACGCTTTTGTGTTCACTCCGCCGTTATTGCACCGCAACAAGGCTTGTCGAGAAGAGAGATCTCGCTTCCACCGATTCGATGTGCTTGCGCTTGCACGAGCGATTTACAAAAAAAATTGATCTTTGAAAATATACGTGCCCAAACATTTAAATTGTTTTAAAATTTTTTTAATTTTTTTTTAAACATTTATTGTGTGTGTGCGTGTGTGTTGGTATCCATATACTAGATGATAATATTGAAACAAATATTTGTTCCCCTAGAACTGTCCAGATGCTTACTTTTGAAATAATTGTATCGGAATAAATATCACTAACAATATGCGCATATCGAACATAAACATATACAACCTTCAATAAATTAAAAATAGAAATATTCGCTTATTATACAGATTATCTATTTGTTGTTAAACCCCGTATTCAATATTACGTGACCCTTGGTGGATATAGTTTATGGGAGAGAGAGAGAGAGAGAGAGAGAGAGAGAGAGAGAGAGAGAGAGAGAGAGAGAGAGAGAGAGAAAGAGAGAGAGATAACGTTTAACGTCACTTAATATTGATAAATATTGAAACGGCGTTTAACAAACAACAAATTCTCATTAAGAGTCTGTGGGGTTTTTTTTGGACAGAATCTAAGCGGGAACCGCGGTACTCAGGTGAAAGAGTGTCAGACTCATAATCCAAGGGTCACGGGTTCGATACCCACCCAGGCAAGCCTGTGTCCTTGGGAAAGGCACTTAGCTCCCATTTCCTCGGCATGATATAGCCAATACTGTGCTAAAAGTGGCCTTAAAACCAATAGCAACAACAACAACTTAAAAAGAAAACAGAATTTAAGAGAAAAACAAATTCTCCTCAGAACCGCTTTAAACACTTGCAAAAGTTATGTGGCGTATCTTATGAACTAAATTGTGCATGCTTTAAATGAGATTTGAACACAATTTTGGAAAATACATCGACCAATGGTCATTCGTCTCCATTGGTTAGTTGTGAAATACCCTTTATTGAAAGAGTCTAATACTATAAACTCTAATTATATCTTTCTTTCCAGTCGATGTGTCATACTGTTCATTTCCATAAACGTAATTAGGTTAACTATTAAATGGAAATAACTCAAATCACAGTAGATTTCGTAATAAATTAGCTTTATTTGTGACTATTTTCCATTCATTGCATTAGGATCAAAATTTCCCCCGAAACCCGCGCTGGCTCCAGCAGTACCTCCGCTCGTGCTACCGCCACCAGTTGCCCCTCCGCTGCCGCCAAAACCGGCCATAGCGTTTGGATCGAAACTTCCTCCAAAACCTCCAGTAGCACCGCCAGAACTTGTGCTACCACCTGCACTAGAACCACCAAATGCAGATCCCCCAGTTCCGCCACCAGTGCCGCCGAAGCCGCTCATGGCGTTTGGATCAAAGCTGCCACCCATTCCTGCCCCTCCACCTGCGGTACCGCTACCTCCACCACTGCTGCTCCCAAATCCAGACCCACCAAATCCTCCACTAGCGCCTCCCGCTCCACCAAATCCAGCGTTTGGATCACCGCCGGCTGCAGTCCCAAATCCAGACCCTCCGAATCCTCCGCTGGCATCACTGCCACCAAATCCTCCACTGGCGCCTCCTGCTCCACCAAATCCTGCTCCACCAAATCCAGCGTTAGGATCACTGCCGCTGGCTGCAGTCCCAAATCCAGACCCTCCGAATCCTCCGCTGGTATCACTGCCACCAAATCCTCCACTGGCGCCTCCCGCTCCACCAAATCCTGCTCCACCAAAGCCAGTGTTCGCATCACTGCCGCCGGCTGCAGTCCCAAATCCAGACCCTCCGAATCCTCCGCTGGCATCACTGCCACCAAATCCTCCACTGGCGCCTCCCGCTCCACCAAATCCTGCTCCACCAAAGCCAGCGTTCGCATCACTGCCGCCGGCTGCAGTCCCAAATCCAGACCCTCCGAATCCTCCGCTGGCATCACTGCCACCAAATCCTCCACTGGCGCCTCCCGCTCCACCAAATCCTGCTCCACCGAATCCCGCATTTGCATCCCCGCTCCCGGTGGCCGCCCCTAATCCAGATGCACCAAACCCAGCGGCTGCTCCAGACGTACCGCCGGCCGTTGAGCCGGAGACACTACCGAAGTTCAGGGCATTAGGATCAAATGTGTTTCCTCCAGAGCCTTGAACAAAAATTTTAGTTTTTACATGAGGTACTTATTTGAGTTCACACTTGTATACATAAATATAGAATCCATGCTACTTTTAAATAATTGGCGAATTATGACCTAGATCTTTACATTCTTGAGCGAAAACTATTAAAAAATTATTTTAATATATGAATATAATAGTTGTATATGTTTGATTTGGGTTCACAACAACAGTAATAAATATGATACAGCAAGTTTACTTAATCAGTATTTTGTTATTTTTGCTTAAACAACATGACAAGAAAGATGTTATTCTGATGTTTACATTTTTTAACTGTCTATATGGCATACACATTTTTTTATCATCCACTCCTTACTAGACTTGCGATTTTTTTTTTTATAAATGTGATAGTCGACAAGGATTCAAAATGAAAAATATGTCACCATCCGAAATTTTAATAATAAAACAAACAAATTAACAATGACATTAATATCACACATCACAACATCTTGGGGCGACAAGGACACGCCAAACTTGGACGCATCGTTATATAAATACCTTTTAATTTATACCACAAAGCATAAAACTTTGAACTACGTAACGAAACTGCTCTAAACTAGCCTATGTATATTTTATCAGTTATTTTAGACAATGAATCCCTGGAGACTAAAATAATATAATCTTGTAAGCCCACTCCCCACCCCTCGCGCCGCCACTGCTAAGCAGAGTTTATTTACAAACCATATAATAATAATCAGAAGAAATAAACTTTGCAAGTAGATTGGGGAAGTTTTTTTGTTTTTTAATTCATGCTATTTAGGGAAACAATCATGTTCAGATTATCTATTTGACTTTAATATTCGTACATTTTACTGATTGAGATTCTACTGCTACGTTTCAAATCTTTCAGTGCTGTATACACAGAAATTGAAGTTATCTCATTAACGTGAAAATAAGTCTATATATATAGTACTGAATATCTGAGAGCGTCAATGTTTGGTGTAAAATGCATGTATAATATGTCCCTTTGATTTACTTCATATTAAGATATATATCATCTGTATGTTCTTTATGTAACTTACTTTGTCCTGCAGTCAGCGCACACAGTGCCGCAAGAAAGATGATTGTTAACGTCATATTTCTTCACAAGATGATGCTCTTGTAGCCGTCAATCGACTAGCGTAATACTACGCCAAACGACTTAGAATGCTGTTGGTGACAGTACTTCGTGACTCAAAGACTGATTTTGGCTCTTTAAGTAGTAACTTATCAATCTAGCTGTCTGCTGCTTGCAAAAGGTGAAAGCAATCTAGAATCATTACAAGAAATGACCTACAAAGATAAGTTTGTGATAGTTTTGCGGGGCATCCAGTGAATTTGCAATACAGCTGTTTGGCACAGTCCTCCATTTTATGGATTAAATAAAATGAAGACAACAACTCAAAGTATATTTTTGGGAAAAAATGTATATATTAGCCTTAAAGCAACACACAGCTTAGCTTTTATAGTATCAGTACGTTTTTATGTGTATTGCATTTTCTTCATATAAGACCATGAAAATAGAGACCCATTGCCTTGGTTCTGGATAAAATGAATCAACATTCTTTATTGACCTTCAATTACCTTATAACTTCCTCCAATCCCTGCATCAAAGTTCATATGAATCCTTACTCTGTAAGGTCACTTTTTATCGAGCTCGCCTTGGCGGAAGCTTGATATAGTGATCACTTTGGCATATATGGGCTTGTCCGTACGTAAGTATGTCCGTTCACACCCTAGATTTATGTCAATGGTTATGTTTTTGAGATTAAATTATATTTTAATTTTTTAAAATATTTTATAATTAAATAAAACGCGGGATATACTAAAAGTGAGTTTATTTTTTATTTATTATTTTTAAAAAAGAAAGCACTCTTGCTTGTAGATAGACAGTTTTTCTATAGAGAAGATGTGAACCTTTTCCCTGGACCGCCAGAATTGCTTATCGTTGTGTTGGATCTTTACCAAAAAATTAAGGTCTATTAAGATCATATGGAAACCAGAAACCGTTCATCTACTCAGCACATGTTTTTTGTTGCTTTTTTGTGTGCTGAAAAGTAAAGAAAAAAAATATACCTTGATCGTTTTCAAATAAGTGTATAATTAAGAATTTGACGTGTTTTTTTGTTCTTCCGTTTTTGTCCGAAAATTTCATGGCGAGATGGACTGAAAACAGAATCTGGCACATATACCTTTTTATGTCTGATGTATTTTTACGTCAAATACTTCCTCACCCAGGACCCTCACCTCCCAAAAAGAGAAAACAATTAAGCAAGAAAAATCGACTATTTATAAATCTGCTTAATGTTATGGAAAATAAAGAAAAAAGGAGTTTTGCAAGATAATATGTCGCTTGAACTTACTTAAAAGATAAAAGTCTATTGAAAAAAACTATTGCATTAATTGAAATATCAATTAAACACATTTGAGCTCAGTATACACTGTTCTCTTTCTCCTATGAATGGTTGTATAATGAAATATATGCAGACAATCCCATGTTTAGAACGTAATAGCCAGTTGCCTGATCAGATTTGTAATTCGTATTTGGTCTTCCTTGTTCTCATTTTAGCTGATACATGAGAGATCAGAGGTTTACTAAACTTTGTTATACAGAGATAATGTTCCCATACACCTTCCATTCAAAAGCAATATAAAATACTGCAGTCCAATACGCTTGCAAAAGTTAGATTGTATGACTCGCATATTCTTGAAGGTGAAAATGTATGCCATTTGGCAACAACTTTTAAGGAGATTTGTCATGAAGCGACAAAACTAATGTAATTCTTTGGAATAATGAGCTTTGATGTACCCTCTGATAGCATTTATAGGAATACACGATAAGTCCATTTCTGACCTCCTTTTATTCTTTTTCATTGCTGTGTATTGGAACCATCTCAGATGATCTTTACAAACGCCAACAAAAATATCTTCTTATATGTTTGAATTACTATGTATTCAAGATACGTGTGTGGTGGCCTTTGACCTTTAAACTATGTAATGGATTGATAATCACTGAATTTGTCTCAGATACTGTCATGGTATACCCACATGCTAAGTTTGGTTGAGTCCATAATTACTATACTTTGGAATTAACAAAAGTTATTGATCTGTAATCATTCAAGGTATTCGTCAAATACATCCACAAACTGGCTTTAATATACATACATATATATATATATATATATATATATATATATATATATATATATATATATATATATGGCATACATTCACAATTATTTTGGTAACATGCTTACAAGCGATCACAGATAAAAACCTGAGTCAGAACTCTAGAGCTTGAACTCAATGCCAGAGTGCTGACTATCAACTTGATTATGGCTCAAAGTTTATTTGTATGTGTACAACTCCATGCGTTCATAAGCTCAGCGAAGTACAAAATTGCAGGTAGTGAACTTTGACCTGAGCCGAAAGTCAAGTATGTCTGGTTTTCAGACTTGTTCACAGTAACGAAGATATGCTGTTAGTCAGATTGCACCATTTTTCATTCAGAACCAATTACATATTGCAAGTGGTGTTTGAGTGAAAACCCTATGTAGCTGTAAAAATATTTTCAAAATGGCCACCACAGTGGCCATATTGGAAGTACACATTGACACCATTTTCACTCAGAACCAACTACATATTGCAAGAAGTATTTCAATGAAAAACCCCAATGCCAATATGACTATTTATTTAGAAGGAGAAGAGATAACACAATTTTAAAGCTGGTCACCTCGGCAGCCATTGGACAAGGTCAGATCAACATTATTTCCATTCTGAACAAGCTACATATCAAAAGAAATGTTTCATTGGAAACACCATATCAATATTTCCCTCTGTTTAGGAGAAGAAACCATAATAAGAACTTCAAGATGGCTGCCACCGCAGCCATTTTGTGGAGTCATATTAGAACCATTTTCGTTGAGGACCAACTACGTATCACATATGAAGATAGCAAGATTTTCAAGCTGGCTGCATGGCAGCCATGTTGGAGGTAAAATCAGCTTGGTATTGTTTTAGAGCACAGCAACACGTCAAGGTTATATTATGCTGAGGTAATTAGAGTAAAGTGCCTTGCACAAGATACACCACGATTGCCAACACAGGCATATCCCATCGTAGAATTTGAACCCGCACCCTTACAGTTACAAGTTTACCGCTGATCCACTGCGACTTCTGGACAGATGGGCACCATATTTTCCTTATCAGTTCAGTCAGATCGGCACCGATTTGTTTTAGGATCAGCTAGATATCACGAGGAGTCTTTAATTAAAACCCCGTGTTTATATAACCGTCTGTTCATATGGAGTAGCTATAACAAGATTTTCAAGTTGGCCATCGTGGCGGCTATGTTGGGGGCCATGCTAGACGTTAGATCGAAAATCATTTTAACTTAAGACCAACTGCGTACTATAAGAAGTCTTTTAATGAAAACCCTATATGGATACGACAATCCGACCAGGAGGAGCAGCAATAGCAAGATTTTAAAGAGGGACAACATGACAGCCATTTTGATGGTCATATTGACAACATTTTCATTTAGGGCCAACTACATAATATAAGACTTATTTTTTTGTGAAAACCCCATATACATATCACCATCCGTTCAAAAGGAGTGGTCATAAGAAGATTTCCAACATGGTTGCTGTGGTATCCATGTTGCATGTAATATCGGCTCTATGTTCGTTTAGAAACCATCTACATATCATAAAATGTCTTTTAGTGAAACCCCAAGTTACTAGTACCATAGGTTCAGGATGATTAGTGATAACAAAATTTTCAAGATGGTAGCCATGTTGGACATGAAATTGACACCATGTTCATTAGGAGCATCTACATATTATAAGAAGACTTTAAATGAAGTCCGTGTAGATATGACCATCCATTCAGGATGAGTAGCGATAACAAGATTTTCAAGATTTTCAAGATGGCCGTCATGGCAGCCATGCTGGACGTCAGATCGGCACCATTTTCATGTATGGCCAAATACATCTCAGGACGAAACTGCGTGCCGTGTTTCATGACTTACATCCAAAAAGTCTGGACGACTAGAAATAACAAACAAATTCTAACAGACGACGGACGCAGGCCCATCGCATAAGCTCTTCTGGTCCTCGACCAGCAGAGCTAATAAAATATCACAAGAAACTAATATTGCTGAGAACTGCTGCAAAGTTACAGTGTATACTGGCGATTTTAGTCATATATAGACAGGAAAGAAATTTCTTTTAAAATCTTGGATTAAAATGTGTTTTAAGCCATGATGAAAACATACAAATGAATGAAGTTTGCTTTTTGCTTTATTCATGCAAGAAAATCGTTTCCTACTTTGTTTTTGTTTTCTTTTTTCCCAGAAACATACGCCTTAAATAAAGGTCTTGCAAGATTATGCAGATAAATAAACATATGTTCAACGACGCTAGAATAAATCTTTCGAATAAGTAGCTATTTATTTTCAATGAGGGAAATATGCAACAATATGGATTTTTCTGAAGAAATTAATTAATTCTGTGCGACCCCATGATGAAATTTCTCTTTCATTAGGCCTAAAAATTCTAATAACCATTGGACGATCACACATATATGCATATCAATTATGTTACTATTACGTCATCACTAGCAATCAACCAATCAGAAACGGCTATTGGGCTCATGCGAAGAGGTGAATAGCTCAGTTTTTTTTTCTTTTTCGTATAATGCCTTGAATTTTAAGGCAAACAGAATACTTATAGAGGGCTATTTTTTGTTTCATGACTAAATCTTTTTTTTTCTTCAGATAACATGTTAGCATATAATCCCAAGATATTCGAACATTAATTTTGCAAAATTCTATTATAACACTATAGGAGAATTGTATGGCAAGAGGAGCGATAAAAAAAAGACGAGTAAACCAAATGTTTTCACCTATCTGAAACAGGAATCTATAAACCCTGTTAAATCAGTATGTTAAATTTGTATGGATAGTACAAATGTATAGCAGATAAGGTTGTCTTGCACTTTACAGGGTTTGTTTCTTTTATTTCGTAAGTTACTGATATTTGAAAGGCATATGCGTTTACTGAGACACAATACACACTATGTAAATGTGATTGATAATATAGAAAGTAATATCTAGAGGTGACTGAACATTATATTACATTATTGGTGATTATTATTGACCACCTGATCTCTTGTGATTCAGCAAGAAAAAAGCCCTATGTGGAGGTTTTATTGTAGTTAGACTTTGCATTTTTGTAATATGGCGACAAGATTCATTTAAGAGCACCGCGACTCAGTTCTGCTCTACCCCCCCCCCCCCAGCGAAGCGTCCGTGGCCCAGCGGTTCTAATTAAAAATCCCTTATGTATTATATGTTTTCCTCCCTTGAATGCATGTATTAAGTGTAGCCAAAAATATAAAAAGCCACTGTAATTGTAAGTATTGTATATTTAGCCCCAATGAAAGAGGACCCATGTTCATACAACTCTCGCAGATGGACGCCACATGGATTTGACAGGAAAAAGAGAACTTTGACTTAGAATACGCAGTAAACAAAATGAAAAAGATCAATCAAATCTATGATCTTCCAGAATATAAATTTGAATTTGTTTTATGACAAATTACTTCTCAGTAGGTGAATAATCAGTATACTACTACCATATTTAAATTTGAAGGCATTGACAGGAAGAAGTGACTTCATCGAAAGAAGTTAATTCTCTTTGCTGTTGGCAATCTGAACAGTCAAAAAGGGTTTCTTGAGGTTTCAAACTGGAATCCACGTGAACTCGGAGAGAAAGAAGAGTTCGAGCCTGGAGCGGATAAATGTTATTTCATACCTATCACTAATAGAACAATTTGACACTTTCTTCACAAGAGAAACATATTCGTAGAACTTTTTTCTTTATTTTAAAGTTTCCCATCCCGTTTCAAAGTAAAGAACGTTTCTATCAGTATAGATCGACAAGTCTGAAACAATTCTGGCTGCTTCAAGTCGAATTGTGTCTAGTTTATAAGAGTCAAGATCAGAGAGATTATCCCACACTTTGCAAGCGTATTCAAACATTGGGCTAATGAATGTCAAATCAATTCTATTGAGAGCTGATCTTGCCAGATTATATTTAAGCTTTCGAAGCGTGGCCAGCTGCTTGTTTTCAGTACTGATACGATTATGTACTGTCCATTTAAAATGAGGTTCTAGAGTTATGCCTAGATGTTTGTGGTAATCAAAAAAATTTATACAGATTTTATTTAGCATCAAATTAAGAGTTAAGTCATTTTTCCGAAAGGACAAAAACAAATATATAAGAAAAATCTATAAGATCACGCCCCTTTACATGCAAACTATTCTAATTCCTATAAATATTTTGGTACTCATGCCGTACACTATGTTTCGGGCTGTTTTGTGTCTTGTGTTTGTGCTTTGCGTTCCTAGCTATGTGGGTGTACTGTGCGCATAGTGGAGTTTGATAGGTCTACATAGGTTTATGATATATATACTTGCATTTTGTAAGCATGTTATTGAATTTTCATTATGTGCACTGTATATATCCACCAGTGTGTTTTGTGTTGTGTAAATACGTTGAGGCCTATATTCCAGACTGTCTTATTATCAAATGTATAGTCTCCATAAATAAATAAATAAATAAATAAATAAATAAAAGAAATTTTTCAATCATACTTTTTACCAATTGTTTGCTTTGGTTTGCATTAAAACGATTTTACATCTTTTGCCTTAAGTTTTGTTTTGAAACTCCGTCCCAAGTTTACAATCAGAACAATTAGAGAAGACTTCTAACAACATTTATTCAGTTTACACGAGTTGTACATACTCAATATGAAACAGTGTACACGGATTGTACGTGTTCCATATGAACCAGTTTACATGGGCTGTACATGCTCAATATGAACCAGTTTACACGGGTTATAATACTCAATGTGAACCAGTATACACGGGTTGTACATACTCAGTATGAACCAATGTTTACGGGTTCTACATGCTCAATATGAAACAGTTTTCACGAGTTATAATGCTCAATATGAACCGGTTTACACGGGTTATACGTGCTCAACAATAACCAGTTTACAGGGGTTGTACATACTCAATATGAACCAGTTTGCACGGGTTATAATACTCAGTATGAACTGTTTACACGAGTTGTACATACTCAGCATGAACAAGTTTTTAAAAAGATTATCTAAGAATTTCATAAATCAACTGATTTTAATGTCATTTTATACTAAACTTGATTAAATATTTTCATATTGTTGAACAAAGAAATTATTCCAATGCTAAATGCAACTCATCTAGTGCTCTCTTTCAAATGAATGTTCACTATTCGCTGTTCACGAAAAATATGATTTTCCACAAGTCCAAGACTAGTTCACTTTTCTTCAATGTGCAAAATGCTTTTTGTTTTTGTTTTCTCGGCAAATGCAATCTTCTAAACTGAGAATTTGAGTTAAATTAGAATATATATTAATAATTTGATTAAAAAGTACAAATATTTAGGATTGTTTGTATCTGTTTATATTTTAAACAACTGTCCTGTTTTCAGAGTCTTAGAATGTGTTTTTGACGCATGCTCTCTAATGTTGGACTTACGCACAACTATGTACAACGTTCCCATCCTATAATGATGTTATCAATATTTTCATGCCTGCCCGTATCCAACTTTGATATCAAATGTTTTTTTTTTGCTTGAACTATGACGTAGATAAAGAACGTAAAAGACCGGGTCAAGTTGATTCATATCCTAAGGCCAAGATGTGGTGAAACATTTTTCGTGCATTCTGTAAGCTCGCAAAAACTATTTCAAAATTTGTTGCCTTGAAATTTATGAAAGTATATTGCAAGGATGGAAAAGTGAGTAAAATTCGCATCAAGACGAAGAAGCAGATAGTGAGATATCAAAAGTTCATCAATTGCGAGGGACAGGTGCCCGTTACTTGGTGTTGATAATTTATTCTTAAAGAGGAGCATTTGAGGTCAAGATACAACAGCTGAAATGAAATTCTCCGTTTTCCTCGTATTGAAACTTACAGGTAAGAGAAAAAAAGCTATATTTCACTTTAAACTTGTCTTTTGGATTCATATTTCACGACAGATTTAACACCGTTCTTAAAGAGAATGAGCATATGAGGTCAAGAAGCAACAGCTGAAATGAAATTCTCAGTTTTTCCTCGTATTGAAACTTACAGGTAAGAGAAGAAAGCTATATTTCACTTTAAACTTGTCTTTTGGATTCATATTTCACGACAGATTTAAAACCCTTTTGAAAGAATTATCATTACCATAGTTGAAGAACAAGTTTTAGGTATTATGTTGTCAAACCGATTAGTCACTTAAGACTACAAACTTACCAACACACAAATACTGATTTCCATTCATTTAGGTTTTGTGATGTGAAAACAAACAAATATTAGACAAGATTTTTAATGTCTATTGAATGACTAGTTTAATAAAAAAGAGTGAGAATTATGGCACAGTGATGGTGTTCAACCCGTGTCAAACTGGATCTTATTTTCTCTGCCGGCGCTTAGGTTGATTGAAACATGCCTTGCTTTCTCTCATTATTAAGAGTAAAATCTCCCTGTCTGCGTGCATACCTCCTTTTATGAAAAATTAGATTTGAGGCTAAGAGATATTGCAGAACCTAAATAGTTCCTACATGTTATTCAGTTTATATATAAAGTAGATACCAGAAAAATTATTTGTAACTATAAATCACAGTCTGTCAAAAGATTGTGAGTCTTCCATATGATGCAATGAACATTTCCACAGGAATAATGATTGCGTATAAAAATAATGGAAGAAAAAAATCGATTTATACGCCGCTGCATCATTATTATGGTGATAATCATTTGTAGGTCATACAAGCTTATTGTAAATTAGTTGTAATTTCACCATTTTGCAATGTATCAACAACAAAAAATCTATATGTTTGTTGTTCGAATGGTGATAAACACTGATATTAAAGTGGAAATATTTTAATTGTTACATGTATTCATAACACCACTAAATCAATTAACGGTTGTTATTTATTTTTTTAAATCAAGAGTTTGCGGAATATTGAAACTCAACTCGAATAAAATATTTATGTTGGACAGGTAAGATATTTTAGACAGGCAAAATGATGTTTGGAGTAAGTGATTATCAAATTTTTTAATTATTCGAGTTTTACTTTCGTTTAGCAAATATCAAAAGAATACAGCAGTCACTGGAAGTGTTTAAAGAAAATGTCTTGATAATGAAAACCGCCGAGATAAGTTTTCACCTGGGACACACTATCACCATCTGCGAAAGTAAAACCTGCAATAACTGTGCAAGATATATGGGATGACGACTACACGCATAACTATCAAACATTATCGCGGACTGAACTAATAGTTAAGTTTGTAGTGCAAATTCAACCCAGCAATATGTAATAGAGATCTACGGGCATTGGAAAAAAACCAACAACTCCCAATATTAAATCCGAAGCTTGTGTCGGTACGTTGTAATATAATTCTTAGCTCTAGTTTTCTTTCTAATCATCCACGTCTATCAGCAAATCAACACAGAGATGCCACAATACCCACCTAAATATATTGTTCCAAACAAACGATTCCACAGAAAACAAGTACATGATATGGAATGCATACGAAGTATACAATTACTAGAATATATATATATATATATATATATATATATATATATATATATATATATATATAGATCAACCTTATTTATGTAAATGTGAAGATGAGAAGATGATAAGAACTGTATGCATACAATCTGGTCATATATGTTTCTGATTAGTTAGTCAGCGGTAGCTCTTTTTGCATGTGATCTGACAAAAGCTGTCTATGGCAAAGTTTGTTCGGTAGAATCAAAACAAACTCTCAAAAAGTTGAAGGTAATTAGAAAACAGATTATTATAGAGCAATGAAATAGATTGGATCTAACTTTGTTTATTTATACTCAAATTAATGTGGAATTTACATATGGGGTAGATAACACATAAACAGGTACTTTTGATATTCTATACAGTGAAGCTTCATCCAGTGATTTGTTTGTTGTTTTGTTTCTTTGACTTTTTTTTCGCACTGATAATGTTCGCATGATTTATATATAATGTGTTTCGGTGAACTTAACCAGAAACATGTATGACTTTAGTCACCGTTGGGCCAATTTACGCGTCACGGTTTATGAAAGAATGACGTCATTGTTCCGCCCAGATGATAACTGAAGGTTACAAAAACATGGCATGATTCTGGAAACTTTAGCATCCTGGACCCGAATTCATGAAATTCTTCAACCTGAGTGCACGTTAAAACTTTTTCGTCTCTCAGTAACATAGTTTTCGTTAATGTTTTATACTATACCTTAACATCCTCATAATCGGAATCAATAGCAACATTTACATCGCAAATCCCCACACTTTTACTGCATATTCCAAACCCCATCACCCTACTAACCCCCATCCCCCAACGATGATACAGGAGTCATATTGAAAAATCCGTCTTCCTTCTTTGACTTCATATATAACATTTGCTCAGAAAATATTTAACAATTTTGTTTCAATTGAAATGTACGTGCATTTGATTTTGACCCTCAGTCGCCAGGAGCGGGAGCCAAGAATGACACTCGTCTTGTATATGCCCACCTCAGAGGCGACATCACTACACTATTTCGTCAATTCCACCAAGGGTTTAAAAAAAAGATGTGGTAACAGACAGACATACAGAGGATGTCACAATGTCCCCGACATTATTTTGTAAAGTAAAGTCTGGGTTTAAATATTTGTATGATTACTACAAGTCTGTTCAATAGACCCTCTCGGGAATTGAGTTCGAGTGTTAAGACAAATTAAGACACTTCATGAATACAGAGGCTTGATTCCCAGGAAGGAAGAAGGAAGCATGTCGCTGAAATAAATGTTGCCAAATTATAACTGAATAAAATTCAGTAAAAATGTTATCATTTGGTATAGCTCAAATCCCCATATTTTGGTCATAGGAACCGAATAAACAGTCATCCATTAATATGATATCCTTTTTTGTTCTGAACACAGCGAGAACAAGATTTGGTCCACGAAATCAAGGTCAAAATATGACCTTTTTATCATTTAGGGGAACGCAACCGTAATCAATAGTACGATAATTAACTAGAAATTGGTATTGTGTATTTCTTGATTCTAAATGACGTAATGCTAAGCGTGGTTACGGACTCCTGCAATTAGTTGAACACAGTTATTATCTATAGCATATTTATTTCTAAACCACTAACAAAAAATCAATCAGTCTTGGGTCGAATGAAACATGGTGACAGACATGTAGAACAGTTTCTTCTCAAAGAACAACTGAAATAAGAACAACTGCTTATTATTTGCAAGGATAACTTCAAACACAGGTTCCCTCAGTTTTTGACACAGTACAACAGAACATATTATATACGTGCAAAACTCAAACTAAGCTACCACTCATATTTTAATTCACAATTTGCATTGATTCATATTGTTAATTGTGCAAGTAACAAGTAAATCTTGGACATTTTCATTTCAGCGTGTCTAGCCATTCCATTACCGGGTATCCAGCTTCCACAGGACAACTTTCATGAGCAACAAACAAGCAATGAACAGCAAGATTTAAGGGTTGAGTCACTACATGGGCTTGCTCATCCCCTTTCTTTGACCGGAAATAAGTTTGATGATGGAGTGCTCTCTTCCTCAGAGACTTCGAATCCAATCCAAGATGTCTTGAGGCTTATATATGGCGACGACACACATCTCAAGGGTTCAGCAGTTCCATTAGAAGGTCTTAAACTAACAAATCAGAACTTTTCAAATCATGATGTAACGGCAAATGGATGGTTTTCCCTTCATCAGTTATCTGGGATCAAAAGCGAGGAAACAAAGGGGCACGCAGAATACATTTCTGGTATAAGCTTGCAGGACAAAGGACAATCCTCTGACAATGACAGAGATAGGCAGGGATCAGGGTCGATAGCACAGAGTTCGCGATTGAGTGTAAGTCAATCGCCCCCTCCACCTAGAATCGTCATCCACAAAAACGGGGACAGCTCGAAAATCGTACATAAATACAACAAACCACCAATACAAGAAAGCAGTTTGCATCAAACCAGTGAGACAGATAGCATCAATAATGGCTCCCCCAATGAAAATGTCTTGCCTAAACCCACAGAATCGGTACAGCAGAATAATTTAGCCCATGGCTCACAAATGCATGCGAACTCAGCTT
This sequence comes from Margaritifera margaritifera, assembly GCA_029931535.1. Classification (NCBI taxonomy): domain Eukaryota; kingdom Metazoa; phylum Mollusca; class Bivalvia; order Unionida; family Margaritiferidae; genus Margaritifera; species Margaritifera margaritifera. Next base: position 1,220,197 of record JAQPZY010001250.1, on the reverse strand, counting down.
CAATGACTAGTGGTGGTGCAATATCCCGAAACGAACATATTCCACTCACCTCAAATCCAGACTATTTGGGAGAAAGTTTTGATCCAAACGCTGTCAACAACCAGCAACAAATGTTCAGTCCCGGTCAATACATGCAGGCCATGGTCCCTCAAACAGGATCTGACCCTAACAATGCAAGGTACAGAGTTAGCTACAATGCTGATGAGGTGAATCAGGGGATATCTCAGGACAGATTAACTATGTCGCTGCATGTTCCACCTGGGATGTCCAATGTACAGCGTCCATCATTTGATCCAGACAAAGTGAACTCAGCTACATTTAATTTCAGACCGCTACCAATACTTCCCCAGATGGGCGCGGAAGTTGGAGCTAATTTTCAGACTTCATTTGATCCTAGCAAAATAAATTCAGTAATTGGTGGATTTCAGCCGAACGCTTTACGTATCAATGGTCAGCCGAAATATGACGCAGATGAATTGAATAGGGCACTCCTGGCAGCAGATCAACCATATCTACCATGGTCGATGGAGAACGGAAAAACAGATTCAAATAGGGTCAACCTGCCTACAAATCCGAATCAAAAAGGATATACACTTGCTCCTGATCAACAGCAACAAGGTGAAAGTACAGAATCAGTTTCACAAGGGAAGGAGCATCAAACAGTGCACGGTATCTCGCAAATGCAGTTCGGGTCATTTGTTCCTGGTACACTGTATCCTGGTGGGAATAACCCGAAAGCTGGACAACTCAAAGCTCCACTCCTCAACAGTGCAGGGAGACAAGTTGATGGCAACGGAGGAGCAAGACTGTATGACTTTGATAAAAGTCCACATGGATTCGATCCAAACAACATCAATGATGCGCAGGCTGCCTTCGACCCAGATGCAATGATGCACTCTCTCATTGCAGGTCATTCAAACTTCAAAAGAGACATTAACAACACCGACAACAATTACACATTTCCTTCCCCTTCCCCTACACTACCATCTACAACCTTTAATATAAAGCCTATCGAAACGTCTCAACACCCGGAAAATGCGCACACATCTGAAATAAACCCTGTACGTGGAGAAACGGGTAATTCATATATATCTGCTCCGTCAACAACACAGGACCAAACAGGATTTGTTCCCGGACAGCTTGCTCCTGGATTTGCAAACTATGTTTTTGACCCTAATGCTATCAACCAAGCTGCTTTTGGGGGCAGGGATCCTGGTGGAGTTGGTGGTACATTAGGAGTTGGTAACATGGGAGTAAATGGTCAAGAAAATGTAGGAATGGGAGCCAACGCATTTGCCGGTGGAGGACAACAGGTGAATGCCTCTCCACTAATGCATCAGGGACATATTGTGAACACCAATGATACAAATGAAAATATGAATCCATATGGGAATGGATTTGGAATGGATACACGATTTGACCCTGTTGCTGTTAATAACCAAGCGATGAATTACAACTATGCTGACATGATTGGTGAGAATGTGGGATTAGGTGTGCAGGGTGACAATAACATGGGTGCTGGTGGGTTTGGAGGAAATGGTTTTGATCCAAACAATGTCAATCGAGTATTCGGTGAAGCTGGCACAAATAACTCGACGGATGGTCATAATAATATGGACTCCTTTTTAAACGCCGCGAGCGGATCATTTGGCGGAAATACAGAATATGGAGCATTTTTTGATCCCTCAAAGGTGAATACAGCTACCTTTGACCCAGATAGTCTCAATAATGCCCAAATGAACTTTGATCCCATCAATATGCTGCTTAACAATCCGGGCATGACTAAGGACATTCTTAAAGCAGCAACATTTGATGCAAATAAAGTAAACGCAGCTCAGATACAATTTAATCCCATCAACATGTTAATAAACAATCCAGGAATGAACAAGGATGTATTAAACTCAATAACATTTGATCCAAACAAAATTAACGCTGAACAAAATGCTTTTAACCCACTTACTATGTTCGGAAATCTTCTCACCCCGAATACCACTGGTAACGGCAACAACCTTGCCAACGTCCTTTTCAATCCTTTCGGAAATGCCGCAAACCCTGCAAATGAGAAGATCACGGGACCAAATTCATCAACTGAAAGAAACCAGTCAGGAATCGATTCTGGATCAATGGGATCTGAAACTACTACAGTGACGACAACGAGTACACAAGAAAGCTCCATCATGCCTACTATGAGCGTCTGGTTTAGTATGGTGACCAGTCCGAGCACAACACAGGAAGTGACGACTGTCAATAGCACCAATTCAAATTAGATATCATAGTTGTTGCTCTACAAGTGTCATTAAATTTATTTAAGGTTCAAAGACCCCTTTTTATGTCCGTATAGTTGACACAAATTGTCTATATAATGCTTACGTTTATAATAGAGAGGAGCTCATTTCCAATCCAGCTGATGGCCACAATTCCAAATTTTCCACTTGCTCTAAATTTAGTCATGAAGTTCCCCAACCCAGCCTCCACCTGGGGCAGAAAACAAAGTCCCAACCCAGCCTCCTCCTGGGGCAAAAAGCAAAGTGAATCACTGTCAATTTACAAGATTCTACATAATCGGCCAAAGTTGTATATGTTGCCAGACTAGATCTTTTGCATAGCTTCAGAGTTTATCAAAACATTATTTCACTTCTTGCTTCTCTCTTTTTTTCCTTGTTTCTTTTTTCCTTGCGGTCATCTTCTTCCTCATTCTCTTCATAAAGAGTATCGTTCTTCGTTTGTTATCACCACCAAGGAGTAATAGTCTCCTGGTTCAATAACTCTTGTTTCATGTTTTTTTTTTTTTTTTTTTTTTTTTTTTTTTTTTTTTTTTTTTTTTTAATACTAATTGATTTTAGTTATCAACGGGTAGACACGGAGAAGATCAAATTGTCCGTTTGCTTCGTTTTCTTTCCCTGATTTTCCTGAAAATATAAAATAAGCTTTCATACTTCATGGTACACGATCATACTTCATGGTACACGATCATACTTTTTGTTTTTATAGAAACTGATGCAATTGCCGGTAATATGGTCAAAGATAACCAAAGTTTAAAGGTTTAAATTATAGAATTAGTTCGCCTTGAACATTCTATCGTTACATTCAACTGCTTTAAACTTCTATTCTTTCCTACAATTAAAACGTAATAGCATATTCGACAAAGTAACCAAAGAAAATTCCTTGAAATCGCTCCCGAAAGTACAAACATAGCAACAATAACGAACATACGCCTGCAAAGACTGTTTGTTTTTATATAAAATTTGTATTGGATTCTTGTTTCAACGTTTCACTTAGTTTAAATGTCAATAACATCGATATTAAATTAGTGTGTCTCATCTTAATCACAGTTTTAACATAGATATGAAATTAGTTTGTCTCACCTAATCACTATTTTAGGAAAATGAATTTACTATGCGGCATACACAAAAACAAAAAATAAAAAATATTGCAAAGCTGAAAGACAAAAGATAAAATTGGAAATTTCAACTGTCTATCCAGACCACCATAAAGATCATCAGCTGAAATAATATACCGTTTGTATAAAATAATTTGCACGGATCCAAAAATAAAAAAGGATGACGTGTCTCCAGTGAAGGCGTTTGAATAAGCAAAATTATGAACTGTGTGCATTTCTTAGACAGGTAATTGCTGTATTATCAAGAGTGTCTTAAACTAAGTGCACCTAACGAAACAAGTGCAGAAAGCAAGTTCAGAATATTTATATATTATACTGAGGTAAAATGGACGGAGTGTTAAAAGAAATGACAAGGACGTATTCAATATTAAAAGCATTCCAGTATACTTGGACATCAAAATATTTTTCTTATCAAAGGATGTATTTGAGCGCAAATATATATCCTGGACAACGCATTACAAAGTATCCATAATTTCAAAATACACGCTACAACGGGCTAGATCCCCGTTTCCGTTAGGTGAAAACAATTAATTTACTCAGGTCTTCATCTTGTCTTAAAATTCTCAAATTCCTTTACCATAGAATTTCTCAAAATTAATCTTGGATAAACTTAGGAATAAATTTCCATATGTTCCTGGCAATTAATATTTAGTTCTGAAACAAGAATGGCAGGCCAGAAGAATTTTGTTAACTGTCAAAGTTAAAGACCTAAACAGATAAAAACCGAGTAAATCAACTACTTGAATGATCGAATGCCAGTGATGAAGTCATAGTACATTATGGATTAAAAAGGAAAATAGAAGACTGCTCCACAGATGGAACCACTGCCACCATGGGAAATCACTAAATACTAGCTTGACGCAAGAACACTAGGGCTTTCATGATTTATCTAGATGACGTCACAGCGCTACCAAAGTGGACAGCAAACAAACCGAGAAAAAAAGCAATAAATTAAATTCAGTGATTCTAAACTGGGCAAATTGTCACACATCTTTTATCATGTTGTCAAATAAGAGTGTTTTATCATGATTCTAATCCATCAAAGAATCGGAAATCTTCGTTGATTTGGACAAGTTTAAGCAATGATGTCTCTTGTCCACATTGAGTCAATGTAATCATGTCATCCAGGGTAGGATCTTGGAAGACGAGTCGCTTGACCTAATCACGTGGTGCGTGAAAAGGGCTCATAAAGGCAAAAAGAAGTTAGGTGGATTACAAACCTTGTCTTTTCACAAATTTTTATTTAAAGAAATAATAAAACGCAACAGTTCAGCCTAATGAGTCGCAGCGAAGCTTTTGAAAGTATCATAGTTTTTTAATACATCATCAATTTTCTTAGTAGCATATAATTATAGATGTAGAAAAAAATGTTCTCTACACATACCAGATACAGTAAGTGAGGAACAATTTATTGAAGTCGTGGTGGTGGTGGTGCGAGGGGGCTATTTGTTTTGTTTTGGGGTTAAGAAATGATTAAACGATTAGATGTTTAAACAACAATAATGCGTTATTCTGATTATATTTTACTATAATTAAAATTTAAATATCCACATTCGTGGCATTTTAAAATTGTATAGTTCATTTTGCCACCATTTATCTACACCTGACTTGTGAAGATTCGCGGATATCATCAAGGCGTTATTTGTCATTTTGAAGATAAGATTTCTCGTCGTTGCACCATGTGGGATGATACCGCTGCTGATTAGTGCGCATGTGTCGATACTTCAGGATGAATACGGACTTTTATCAAGTATATATAGGTTTCTGTCACGTCGTGAACTACCCATTAAACGAACAAGATGTGGGTGCCAATCGTATGTGTGGCCCTTCTCGTGAACCAGGGTTATGGCGCCCGGTTGACAGGTAAACAGTTTTAAAAATTTGCTGTCTTAGAATTATCTATAGAAATTTTTTAAAATGTACACAAGCTTTATGACCTAATTAAGAATTCATCAAATCCCTAAAGCATCAATCTCAAACCTTGACTCAAAACCCAAAATCAAGACACCATACGCGGATTACATTCAAATTGTTGGGGTTTTTTTTTTTTTTTTTTTTTTTAAGTGGCCTTTAAAAGCAGATGGCCTTTAAATACTGGTAAAATACAATAAATTATGAAAAAAATCGGATTTCTTGTACAGATGTCTGCCATATACATGTTTGCATAGAAACGAATCTCTTCAATCTCCACAGTAGTAATAATCAAACTTTATGTTCAAAGTTACAGACTATTTAGTGTATTAGTTTCTGTTTAGTTTACTTCCGTCTGTTTTTCAATGTGGTTATAACAAAAGAACTAAATAAAAACGAGTCAGTTTTGACTGTCGGAAATTTTCGGATGAAACACGAAAATTTGATCTCTTCGTAATCAATTAGTAATCGTCCCTCTCATCGGCAAATGCTTATAAATGGGGATTCTTACGTAAGTGTTCACTTCAAAGGATATTTATGACACGAATAGAATAATTTATACCTTTCAATAGCCGTGTAGAGCAAAATATTGAAATAATTGGACGAGTAAGATTATGGTTATTATTTGATGAAACCGGAGAATATTGTAGTGAAATGACTTTTAAATATATTTGGATGACTCATTCATTATGTATCAATTACTCAAGAGATGACGTTGTAAACAACGCTACTGCCTGCACAAACCGTTTGATCCCGGGATCAGCCTCGTTTTGAGTTGTCACTTCAGTTATTGTTGCGGTGAATTTGGACACAATCTGACCAAAATTGAACAATGAAAATGGTAGATCGGCTGGCTCGAGACTTAAATATTTCTATATTTTCCTTTACTTTGTTCAAATACCTCAAAAGAACAAGTGTTTCTGGCAGAATGTTGGAGATATTAATTTGTTGTGGGAGTGGCGTTTCGAGAGAACTGGGAGCGCTACATCGGGAGCAGTTTGATTTGTCCTTTGCTTACATGACATTATGGCGTTATACATGACGTCATTATGTGTTATAATGCGTGTTACAGATAGAATAATTATGATACGCGTATATTAACCTAAATAATACGGTAATCATGTGATAAGTACGAGTTATTAAAGTTGTACTGACAATTATTTCGTGCGGACAAATCGATGTGGTGTTGTCTTACAAGCTTGCGAGTTGGCTGGCCCAAACAATGAATTGATATTAGTATTCTTCATAACAAATTCAATAGCCAATTTTTGATATACTTCAAACAAAATAAAGACATACACAACATTATTTTGTACACCGTTATTGAAATAAAAACAGAAACATTTGTGGCTACTGTTGTCTCCACTAACCGCATTGGCAGCTATATCTTCGACATCTGCATCGCATTGGAAATTACTTGTACAACCTCAACAATGGCAATATTGATTGCCATGCCTTCAGTCTCTCCGACGCCATGTTTCCTGTTAAAAGAAAATGCAGTTCTACGTGACAGTGCTGGCCAGTCGGAACATCATCGTCTCTTTCCTATGCGAGTAGAATAAATTCGACTCTCTAAAAGAGACTTGGAGGTAATCGTAGTGATACTTCCCAAATTTATACCTTTTTGGCGCACAAATATTCGGCTAGATATGGGGGGGGGGGGCATATCCTCATAATGAAAAATAGGCGTTGAAAATAACACTCGACGATGTTTCAACAATAAGAAGAACAAATCGGAACATCATCGTCTCCGATGCTAGCCAAATAACTTTGACTCTCTGATAGACTCGCACCTAATCGTTGTGATACTTCCCTGTTGGTAGGTTTTTGATCCTATTAAATGATAGGTGTTAAACATAAACATCGACGACTTTTCAACCATCAATGAAATACCATCACTTTGAATTTTTGAATGTTATTCTTTTTGAAAAAATTAAGAAATCGGTTTCATCAGACCCAAGCTATTGCATTGCTTACTTTACTATTAGCAATGATACGTTATCGATTCGTTGTGACATCAATGAAGTTAGAATGACGTAAGAGCAACCACGGTCTTGAGGACAATAAAAAATGGCCACTATTTATATACGATTGATTTTACTAGCATGATGCGAAAAAAGGACGAGGCAGTTCCGAATGAAAAATAAATACATTTTATTTTTATTTCATTCATGTACCGTTTGAAGGAAAAAAAAAAAAAGAAAGAAATCATTCAGTTTCAGTAGCCTCAGACTATTGCTTAGTTATGACACGTCATCGAATCGTTGGGATGTGAATAAGGTTATCATGAATTAACGGCGAGCAAAGTATGCTCTTATGGAAACGTTTATCATCTGCACAGTGGCCAGGTTCAAGAAACCTTTGTTTCCGGTTTTCTATTACCGGCTTATTCCATGGAGAACTTCAGCAGATAATAAGATAATACAAATTTCAGAACAAAAAAAAAAAAAAAAAAAAAAAAAAAAAAAAAAAAAATCTAAGAAAGCAAAGAAAAAAATTATTCAAAATCTATATTCATTATTCATCATATAAAATTAACATTCCAGCCAACACAAAAACACTTCCTTTGCACAGGTGGAGAACGCGCACGTGACATTATGCACGTCACGCAATATATTTCAGTCAGTAACAAGGTCTTAAGCTGCCTTTGTTTCTCCAGAGCTATCTCACATCAAGTATCACGGGTTGAGGTCAGGTCAAAATGGTCACTATTTACATCAGAGGTCTCACGCTCCTCAAAGCTCATACTCTTTCAGAATATATTGTAGTGCTATACTACCAAGGGGAGGAAACACACCGTGAGGAGTATGCCGATGTAATTTTCTAGTATGCGACAGAAAAGGCAGAGGGTGTTCCGATTGATGGTTGACAACCAAACTGAGATAGGAAAACAACACCACTACCTACACAGTCCATTGATAAACAAGGTCAGCCTCGTTTTCAGTTTTCATCTCAGTCATTTTCTCTTGGAATATTTTGGCGAGAGAAGATACAATGTTAACAATAACGGTGCTAGAGTTGCTGGCTCAAGACTATATTTTCCGTTACTTGTTGCAAATCTCATGAGTTAAAAGAGTATGCGTTTCTGCAAAAATGCGGCAGAAATCAACCTGTTGCGCCAGTGGCGTTTGCCACCTGGGGAGCAGTTTGGGTTGGCAATGACACCTTTCGGAACATAATCGTCTCTCTTCGACTCTCTGCAAGAGACTGGGCTGTCATTCTCTTCACAGACGCATGGGTCGGTTCCCTTTCTTTCAGAGAGGGAGAACTTACGACCCACAATACTCTGCGAGGAGAGTGCACAGAGGTAATCGTAGGAATACTTCTCAACCTTGTATAGTTAGATATGCGAAGAAAAGATCAACACACAATGATAGGCGTTGAAAACAACATTCGACGACGTTTCAACCATCACTGAAATACATGTATGTTTAATGTTCAATGTTATTCATGCAACCTTTGAATTAAGAAAAATATTGAAGAAATCATCAAGTTTCATTAGCCTCAACTGTTGATTAGTCATTGCAACTATTAGCTATGACATGTGATCGAGACCATGCTATGTCAGTAAAGTTCTTATGACGTAATTACAACCACTGGCGTTAGATCAGCTCACATTAGCCATTATTTACATCCGAGATCTTTTTCAACAATTCGACGGAAACGGCCGAGGTCGTTCCGATTGGCAACGCAAAGTCTAAAAGTTCAATGTTGGTAAAAACTTAGTTACTTTAATGCAAAATTAATGGGACTTGGTTTGAAGCATATACTAATTGTGGCGTGGTGGTGGTTGGTGGTTGTGGTTATCGTTATCTAGAGGATGATCGACCTCGGTGTTATTGCCCGGATCGAGTAAATAATAATATAAATTGTGAAACTTATAGATGGAATGAATAGAGATCTGAGCAGATATATAGAACAGAATAGCACGAGCCCCCGTACATGAAATATAACAATTTAATCAATTACATAAACAAACTGTGATAATGCATTACATTAGGAAGATACTCTTCTCTTTTGAAATAAAGCATTCACCGAATTTTAAACACAAATATACTTATATAAATAGCCGATCTGTTTAAATGATAGAATTAATTCATCATAGAATCGAGTGAACAATCGAAGTCATTGTCTTGTACAGCTTCATAACCTGGTTTCCTCCGGTTTCACTCCAGCTTCACCGTGCTGTTCAACTGGTTCCTTCGCTTTCTTCTCACTCTGATTATCCTCAACTTTGTGTGGGTAGGTGGATACGTAGGTATGTAGATACGTAGGTACGTGGATACGTCAGTGGATTACGTCAGTGGAGCTATTTCCCCTTTCAAAATAAACAGAGAAGCAACCTAAATCTTCTGTCAGATATCCTACTGGGAATAGATCATTACTCCACTCTCGTTATGTCAGATATCATCCTATCGGAAGTCAAACAGATACCAACGGCTACCTGGTCAAGCCAAACACGGCAGGCCATAAACAAACAAACCTAGTTTCATAAGATTAATCTATTTCCTAACGGCTATTTCATCGCTGACTCACATTAACATCACACGAGACATAACAGTTCCGTTCTCGATTATACAAATGAATGAATGAAATTCATTACATGGCTTAACTACGTTAATTTCAGCGAATACACACATTCAAGTCTTTAGCGTCCATGAAATCTCACTTCATGGCTTAACGACGTTAATTTCAGTCGATACGCACTTAAGTTTTTATCATGCATGAAATCATCTAAGATCGGTGAATTCACACGGATTCTCATACTCATATCAACTAAAGTAATGCATGAAATTCTTAGAATACATGATTCCTATAACACTCAAGACAACAAATTCGAACAATCTGTCAGACTTATATATAAGAATATCATTGTACGAATTCAGATAATGAACTCAAACACAGTTATACTCATATCAAGAAAATTGATCTACGAATTTATACAAATAATTTCATGCAAATATAAGTAAATAAATTCAGGCAAATAATTATATTGGTATCAACGAATTACATGAGATTGATGCAAATACCTTGTGCTTTCAAGCCTTGCTCGCTTCTACAGCCAGAATTGTGTCCGTCAACTTTCCAGACATCCGGTCCCTTGGATAATTGTTGTACGAGATAATTTCTTGCAAATTCAATCTCGGAGTCCCTTATACTCTCACGGTAAAAACGTAGACTGGCTAAATTTTGCGATGTGGCATATTAAAACTATGAAATTTCGTGTAGGAAACACGCCCCTTATTTAGCGTAGCCAATCAGGATTAAATATATCTACCGCCTTTTATAAATAGGCGCCAAAATTTGCGGTCGTCCTGACCCTCTATATTTCCAAATAACTGATTTTGGACGATCTCAACTCTGACATTTTCGATACAAAGATTGAGTTAACCTTTTCCCTTCCAGTTTCTCTGACTGTTAAATAAACGAATGCTTAATTAAAAATCGGTTCCTCTTACAACACAGACCTTAAAATCCTCGCAGCATAGCGATTTAATATGCACCCTGTCCTCATAAATCTAATTAATTGTTCTCTGTCCAAGTTAATGTTCGCTTTATAGATCGACAGAAATTTGCACCCTTACACTAATATATTATGCTGCATTAGCATCTGCAGTTGAGTCATCACCAGTCGCAATATCGGTAGTAGTGGGATTTGGTAGAAATAGTTCCTATGGGATTAAGAGTATCACTATGTGTAGAAGTGGTTCGTTATTGTTACTCTGAATTGCTGTACGGAATTGCAGTAAAAATAGGGACGATCTAATTATAGTGTACAAATTTGGGACTAAGTAAAAATGTGTATCATAACGCATGTAAATATTAACGTGTTTCTTTTTGACGTAATGATCAGATAAGTATAAATTAATAAATAAAGATTAGTAGCGTGTACAAATACTCGCTATATGGTAGTTACAATGAATGTAGTAGTCGCAATAGTAATAGTAGTAATAGCAGTAGTAGTTGTAGTAGTAGTAGTAGTAGTGGTAGTAATACTAGTGGTAGTAGTAATAGGCAAATGAATAGAAAGAGTGAGCCAAAGATCTTCATTTTCTAAAGATAATAAAGGCATGTACAACTGAACTGTAAAATCACAAGTACAAAGTTACATCAATTTTTTTTTATCATTCCGCGTTTCTTTCGTTCTTATGGCTTAATAAAAAGTGAGTCTACTGTGTGTCATAGATTTTATCAGTCCATTGCACTTTAACTTTAAAACCGTGACAAACATTTTGATCAAACATTTTCCCATTTATATGTATTCAATAGTCGGTGTGTCGCTTACCGTGTTTAAGAGCCTTCGTAAACGTCAATATCACATCAAAATCAAATGTGATCTTTGAAAATTATTGCCGTGTCCACTGTCAAGCTGTTTGTAACATTTGGCGTTTAGTATAAGGAACATTTCTTTAAAAATGGATACACTTGCTTGCTTTACAAATTTTACAAAACGTATTGGAATTAAGACTTTCTAAGGGGAAAAAATGGTCAGGTATTTCAAATTTTCTAATTGATATCGATATCATTAACTGAGAAAAGTGAGTGAAATGAGAAACATTTTAGAAGCATGTACCTGTCGTGGTTCACAGCATAAGCAAAATTCTTCGTATCTCTGTGCATGTATATGTGTGTATTTGTGCAAGATCATAGAATAATACTCTTCATACGTATCAAATACAAGAGTACTTAATTATTTACTTAATTATTAATCAGACATCAATACATTTTTATTGAGATGTAGATTAAACATCTTTAATTTAATTTACTTCACCAAAAGAACTCGATAATCTGTCTGTACACGAATTGAATTATGTACATTATTTCCTGGTCTTGTTAATAGAGAAGTGTCGTGTGTGTTTCACGTGTCATATCTTGCTGACGAAACACAACCCAAACTGGCTCATGCTTATGCAAGAACATCACGAAATGGGCATTATTTAACTAATGATACAATCCCAATCCCATCTGAGGTTAGACGGAGGAATAATCCCCTCAGAACTTCAACGTTACAAAATAAAGCATCTCTCTCTCTCTCTCTCGTCTGACTCAAATATTGAGAGTTTAGCATGTTGTACATAATTAAAGAGCGAAATCTTCATTAAAAAATTAAATATTATGGGTGAATGTGTTAGGGGGGGGGGGGTCTATAATTTTTGCCCATGCAGACAATTGTTGCAATTGGCTTTCACATCCACTCTAGGCAAAATCTTGTTCCTCTTATATTAGTCAAATATCACTTGCAACCAGTTTGATTTTTTTTCATAACAAATTTTACTCGAAAAGTTGAGATCTTTGCTAGATGAAATGTTTTGCGTTCACTTTCAATTCTTTGCTTATTAAGCTTATGAGCGGTTGGCAAATATATTTTTTGTTTTAGACAAATTGGTCAGCTGGAATCCCAGGTGACTACATTTTATTATGGTTGGAGAGCAAATATCAGCTAGGTGATCAATATGGATCCAACTGGTGCTCTTAGCAGCAAAGATAGAGCAATCAAAAATGGCAAACAAAGATAGTACTCAAAGGCACATAAGTAATTACTCCCATAATGCATCATATTATCCTTATTAGAGAATTTCCTGTCCACAGATCGGCGGACATCCAGAGAATCATCTAGAAATGTTGGATGGAACACAAACATTTACTCTCTTTGTAGTACGTTCCTACTCCTCCGTCTCATCGGCAAAGGCTTATAAACGGGGGTGGGGTGTTCATTTCAAATGATATTTGTGAACGAGTAGAATAATGGTACATGTTTTGAGATTCTTGTCGAGCATGTCTATGTTTTCCGTTGCTTTGTGCGAATTCCTCAGTATGACGTCAGTAGTCTTGATCGATGCGTCGTGGGCTACACCATATTATTATTCTTCAAAAACCAACACCCTACACGCCACATGATAAATATAATTAGAAGAAAAATCCTAAATCACCATGATCGTACTATCGACCCCAAATCCTAAGCCAGCATACTACACATCCATATTAGACCCAGAAATCCCGGGGCCACTATTTTACTCATTTTTTTTGTTTACTCATTTTTTTGCAACTCTAATACCCTACCCAACACCCGATAACAAATTGTACTTTTTTAATCCTTGACCAACAGGACCCTACCTCCCCCCCCCAGCCAAATGTTTTGGAATAATCGTAGACCAGCATAATATTTCCCACCCGTATTGGACGTATCACACTTCCAAACGTTTTTATCACCCTCATTTTAACCATTTTATCACTTTTTTTATAAATGATTTTAGATATCTAAATATCCCTCAATAACAACTGTAAAGAATTAACTAATGAAATTTTGAAAATGTTAAGAAACAGTCTTACCGTAATCGTAGTGTAAGCTCAGCCAAGCGCGAGGGGGCGTGGGGGGGGGGGGGAATTGCCCCCGGGCGGGCGCCAGGCGAGGGGGAGGGGCGCCATCGGGAGCGCTTTTTTTGCAGCTGTAACCGGGGCGTATATGGGGGAGGGTTTGGAGGTTGGCAACTGACATAATTACTGTTCTTTGTGGCAAAGTAGGGGCGCCACTAAATAACATTACCCCCGGACGCCTCGAACCCTCGCGCCGCCACTGTATATATATATATATATATATATATATATATATATATATATATATATATATATATATGTGTGTGTGTGTGTATGTGTGTGTGTGTGTGTGTGTGTGTGTACTTGTAAAATAATAACTGAAAAACAGTAGCATGTTGTTTTTTATGTTTTAAGTGAAGAATAATTAAATTGTATTAATTGATGATTGAATAGCTTTTGTTCATAGATAAACTATATAGTTAATAGCTTTAAATAAATATATAATCCCACGAATACTAATTTATCAACATGCATTTTTTATGACTATTTACGATAGCGACTAAACACGGTAAAACTAGCTGGGGTTATAATTTTGTACATAACGCATGTATAGCTACTGAACTGCGAATAGTGTAAGATTTTTCTAGCCTTATTGTTTTCAAATGTGCAACTGAGATAATCAAATTGTACAAATTTATGGAGATAGCTTTCATCGTTTATAAAAAAATAACTTTTTATTTACTAGCATTAATCTATTTACATAACTAAAGCTTAATGTTTTTTGTTTTTTTAAAAAATATTTCTTACGAAAATTAATGGTCTGATTGTAGCGTTTCCGATTTTGAACCTCAGCTCGATACCTTGGTGTGTTCGAGACCCACCATAGAAGTAATATTTTTTATAATAATTGAGCACACCTGCTTACTTTCATCTGTTAGTAAAGTATGAGACAGAATGGTATTAGTTCAAATTGATTCATACTAAATGTGATGATAACTTCTCATGCACCGTAATACCTAAGGGGACGGTTGGTAATTACTGTAGCTTGACTCCGGAATTCCTAGCCTTAAACCAAGTAACTCTAATGTGTTAATATTAGTTTGGAAAGTATCAACGATTTCTTTATATTGTTTTTCATTAAAAAGCACACGACATAAATAAAACTAAAACGTGTAGATACGTTATTTTCTTCAAACGGAACGTCCTCGCCCTTTCCCTTAAAACGGAACGTCCTCGTCCTTTCCCTTCAAACGGAACGTACTCGTCCTTTCCCTTCAAACGGAACGTCCTCGCCCTTTCCCTTCAAACGGAACGTCCTCGTCCTTTCCCTTCAAACGGAACGTCCTCGTCCTTTCCCTTAAAACGGAACGTCCTCGTCCTTTCCCTTCAAACGGAACGTCCTCGTCCTTTCCCTTCAAACGGAACGTACTCGTCCTTTCCCTTCAAACGGAACGTACTCGTCCTTTCCCTTCAAACGGAACGTACTCGTCCTTTCCCTTCAAACGGAACGTACTCGTCCTTTCCCTTCAAACGGAACGTACTCGCCCTTTCCCTTAAAACGGAACGTCCTCGTCCTTTCCCTTCAAACGGAACGTACTCGTCCTTTCCCTTCAAACGGAACGTACTCGCCCTTTCCCTTAAAACGGAACGTCCTCGTCCTTTCCCTTCAAACGGAACGTACTCGTCCTTTCCCTTCAAACGGAACGTACTCGTCCTTTCCCTTCAAACGGAACGTACTCGTCCTTTCCCTTCAAACGGAACGTACTCGTCCTTTCCCTTCAAACGGAACGTACTCGTCCTTTCCCTTCAAACGGAACGTACTCGTCCTTTCCCTTCAAACGGAACGTCTCGTCCTTTCCCTTCAAACGGAACGTACTCGTCCTTTCCCTTCAAACGGAACGTCCTCGTCCTTTCCCTTCGTGTGCAAGCAAAAGAAAATGAATGTAAATAGTGGCCACCTTGATCTGCCCTCAAGTCCTTGGCTGTTATTACGTCATAACAGCTTCATTTTAAATAATATTAATCATATAATCAAAAAAAAGCATTATTGTTATTTAAACATCAAATTAAGTACGTGTGTCAAGGACTGAATTATAACCCGAGCCAGGTGTATTGTGTTTAATCGATATCGTACAGAGTCATAAAAATCCATCTTCGTAAATTCGTATTTCTTACGTTATATATTTATTTAAAGCACTTAACTATACAGGCTACTGTTTTTATACTTATTATACTTACACACACACACACACACACACACACACACACACACACACACAAAAACACACACACACACACACACATATATATATATATATATATATATATATATATATATATATATATATATATATATTGACACAAATTTATAACGGCGCAAATTCAAAATGGTTTCCCAACGTTTCGAGCTAAATAAGGTCCTCCTCTGGGAAATACACAGCTTATATATATAAAACAAACACTAGACACAAAATCTAAGAAAAATTCTTGACTCCTACATGTTAGAATCGCTAGGGGGATATATAACCAGAGATATACAAATAAAAAGTTATGTAACAATAATAAACGTGCGGGTTAATATGTTCAGAAATTGAATTTTGCGGATTAGTTTGTGGTCTTGTGACATGTAAAGATAGAAGAGTCACGTGTAAGTCACTTGTCATATCTTGTTGACAAATCGAAAGCCAAATTGGTTCTTCCTTGTCAAAGAACATCACGAAATTGGAATAATTTAAGTAATGATACACTCGTATCTGAGATTAGAAGAATGGAAATTCCCCGACGGGCTCAAATGGACGAATGGACAATAACTTTCGTCACGTACCAGAAAACCAGTCATGTATTAGACTGATGTATCTTGAAAGCCTAACATATTTTGCTCATAACTATCTTCTCGAGAAACATTTTTACTCGATTGCAGCATCATTTCTTGGCTATATATTTGTTCGCATCTTAGAATGAATCTTTATGATATTTATTATTAATCCTCCAGATGACTGTTACAATTGCCTTTCACATCCACTCTAGGCGAAGTCTTGTTCCTCTTGTATCAGTCATATATCACGTTCAACCAGTCTCAGTTTTTTTCATAACAACTTTGACTCGAAATTTTTTAGATCCCTGCCAGATGAAAATATGTGGGGTCACTTTCATTTCTTTGGCTAAGAAGCATATGAGCGACTTTGCAATATATTTTTTTATGGTTTCAGCAAATTTATCAGCTGGAACCCTTGGTGACTATATTTTATTATGGTCGGAAGGCTAATGTTATCTAAGTAAAAACAATATCGCGCCTGCTGGGGCTCTTAGCAGCAAAGATAAAAAAAAATGCTATTATCCTTATTAGAGAATTTCCTGTCCACAGATCGGCAGACATCAGGGGACACATCTTTGAGTACCTCCGCCTCTTCACAGGGATTCACCCCGCTTTGGCTCCGGGGGGCCTTTTGCTCTGCCCGGAGATCCATCAACATCCGGACAAATGAGCGGTATGGGAAATTCGCCCCAACAACTATCCGGAATGATGTCTGGGGTATATCAACCGGGATGCATGCCATTCAGCCCGATGTCCGCCCCAGGACAAAATGAGCACTTCTGGTTTCGCAAGTGGAGGTACAGCAACATTGACCTTGAATAAGACCACAAATGGATCTTCCAATGAAACCCAGCCTGGAACCAAACCACTTAATCCAATCACCGAAACGAGTCAATTGATCACCTCTGGTTTCACTTACGGGGATCAAATGTCTTCTTCCGGTAGTGGAAATGGAACTGGCCATGCTTTTAATCCAATGAACATCGTACCCAACCCTGCTGCACAAAATTCAGCGGGTTTTCCAACAAACGGCTTCTTTGACCCTAACAAATTTAACAACATGCTTTCAAATTTGTTTAACCATCAGGGAGCGTCGAGTTAATTTAGTCACTTAATTGGAAGTAAGTTTACCATGGCAAAGAATGTTTGACTTGTAGAAATTAACTTATAAAAAAATAACAAAAGGTTTAATTTTTTTTTACAGCATTCTCTTCTATATACCTATTTTACAAACATGGAATTAGAGTTTATTAATTTCCACTAATGAGTTCTATGGACAGAAAAATAAGGCTATATTTAGTAAATCTTTATATATATATATATATATATATATATATATATATATATATATATATATATATATATATATATATATATCGTTTCCTACATATTTACGCAAAATATACTATTTTAATATTTTAATACTTGCCGAGCAATTATACATCCAAGCATACATTCTTATGACACGGTAGGTAAAGACAAGTAGTTCTGAGAATATTTTAGTTCTACCTATAGGAGATGTACAGTAGATAAATATTATATCCATCCTATGGTCCTATGGTACATAGAGTTTGGTATCGGGTTTTTCTTCATTATTTGTGGGTTACAATTATATGATGGAATAATAATAATAATAATAATAATAATAATAATAATAATAATAATAATAATAATAATCAGTAATTTGTACAGCGCATAATCTATATAAGCTCTAAGCGCTTTATAATATTAGATAACACATAAAAACATATACAAAGACATGATTACAAAAACAAACACCATGAAATTTAGAAAACTAAAACATGCTGAAAATAATTAAGGTAAGGAAACATTATTAAGTCTTTAAAGTCTTTTCTTGCAGTCGAAATAGGTGAGTTTTAAGAGCACTCTTGAATGAAATCACAGTGTCTTTGTGTCTAAGTTCAATGGGCAATTTGTTCCACGTAGCTGGACCCTGGTATGCAAAAGAACGTTGTCCGTATGACTTCATTTTGATATTTATAATAATGAGAATACGAGTGTCGGAAGAGGAGCGTAAGTATCTTGCTGGGGTGTACACATGGGTGACGTCAGATAGATACTTTGGACTGGAGCCAGTCAACGAAATGTAGCATTGAGAAAAAATGTTGTGTTTGATTCTGGATCGAATGGGTAGCCAGTGTAGGGTACAGAGCAGGGGGAAGGTGTGCTCGGTTCGTGGTACTCTAAGGATGATCCGAGCAGCTGTGTTTTGAACTTTTTGAAGACGAACCAGATAGAAGTGAATTACAATAGTCCAGTCTTGAAAGTACTAAGGAACACACAAGTGTTTTAGTGGCATCAACTGAAAGAAAATTGCGAATGGAGCTGATGCGTCTTAGCTCCAGATATGCAGCACTGCATATGTTTATGACATATTGGTGAAATGTGAGAGTACTGTCGAGAGTAACACCTAGGCTTCGTACTGACTGTGTGAATTTAAGGTTGGTGTTGCTGATACTTATTGTTTGAGGTAAAGGATGTGGATGAGAAAGTCTTTGCGTTGTAATCAGAATGGATTCAGTTTTATCATCATTCATCTGCAGCTTGTTACATGTCATCCAGGACTTCACATCGGAAATGCACCTCTCTACGCCTTGGGTGGTAGCATTAACTTCAGTTGGTGGCTAGACTGGTATATTTGGGTGTCATCAGCGTACAATTGGTGAGACACCAGATGACGATCTATGACACTTGAGAGCGGCTGAGTGTATAGAATGAAGATAACTTGTCCAAGAACAGAACTCTGTGGAACACCAAAACATAGATCAACTGGGCTGGAGTGTCTTCCATTTACGGACACAATTTGTGTCCTATTGACTAAGTAGGACTTGAACCATAGTAAGGCTGTATCGTGAATGCCAAATACATGCTGGAGACAGTGAAGTGATATGTCATGGTCTATTGTGTCAAATGCTGCAGAGAAGTCTTTTTAGCAGTGCGCAGCTGGTCCTTAATAATACTATACCATGGAGAACACTTTTGAATTGATACTCTCCACTTGGTTGCTGTTGCATGTTTGTCATGCAATGACGCAAGAAGTTATAAAGTTGTTCTGCTGTGGGAGGTGACAAATTTGTTAGGTTTGCTTGGATGTCATGCATTATTTGGATTCTATCTATCATACGGAGGTTTCTCTCAGTAGCAAACAAAGATGGAGGGTTAGGGACTGATACGTCAAGATGGCATATGACGCAGAGGTGATCTGATGCAAGTTCGTGGGACACCAATGAAGACTGTAGAATATTATCATCAGGTATATGAAGAATCTAGTCTAAAATGTGACAATGTTTATGGGTGGGTTGGCTAATTGACTGTTTGAGGTTGAAAACATGTATGGAATCTAGGAGTTTTGATGTGTATGGGTTTCCAGGACAGTCAAAGTGAAAGTTGAAACCTCCAAGAATAATCAGGTTGCTACCTATCGAGTTATATATATATATATATATATATATATATATATATATATATATATATATATATATATATATATATTTATATATGACTCTATAATGCAAAGCTGACCAAAATAGTCAGAAGGGACGGAACAATTATTTTACAAATTTGCAAGACTCACTAACTGCTAAAACAAATTTTAAAAAATAAAAATACACTACATGAAGTACAGCACTGACCACTGAATATTTCGGATGATAGGAACAGTGGAATTGAAGAGATGCTTATCTTTCTTCGCTTTTAGCAACGTAACTAAAAAAAAAAAAAAAATTAGTCATAAC
>JAQPZY010000775.1:415000-437569 GCA_029931535.1 Margaritifera margaritifera | reverse complement strand
TGAAATATGAAAATTACTAGTCCAGCAGGAAATTTACTAGACATCGGACTACTGAAATTATGAAATTTACTAGACTCAGACTTTCAGCTAAATCTGAGCTCTGATAAGAGATGGCCAAGATTTTCATTTCAGTGTTTCCACAACTTTCTTGAATTGAGTTTTTTTTTTATCCCCTAAGCCAGCCCAGGTTGGCTGCTTCAGTGTGTTTTTGGGAAAGACACTTAGCTCCCATTTCCTTGCTTCATATAGCCAACAGTGGTTAAGGGTTCTGTTAAAATCAACAACAATCAAAGAAAACGTACATACATGCATAGTCTCAGATAATTCTATATATAATTTATTTCATTA
Organism: Margaritifera margaritifera; assembly: GCA_029931535.1. Lineage (NCBI taxonomy): Eukaryota > Metazoa > Mollusca > Bivalvia > Unionida > Margaritiferidae > Margaritifera > Margaritifera margaritifera. The sequence goes on along the minus strand of JAQPZY010000775.1, from coordinate 437,221 downwards.
TAAAGCAACCTCACCTATATGTTACTATACTTTATGGCATCCATGGAGAGCATTATAGTGAGTACTGTAATCACTTGTTGATGAGTGAGATAAGTAAGAATTCAGGTTATAATAATAAATATACATCTTAGAAAACAATGAACCATTGATAATGAAAAAAAAAAGATATTTGTGACAAATTCTTGATAGATAACAGAGCATATGGGTGACCACTTCACGAGATAAATGAATGAGTGAATGTGTGGATGCAAATGACTGGATGTGAGTGAGTAAAAGAAAGAAAGAAAGAAAGAAAGAAAGAAAGAAAGAAAGATTAGATATGATAGATAGATAGATAGATAGATAGATAGATAGATAGATAGATAGATAGATAGATAGATAGATAGATAGATAGATAGATAGATAGATAGATAGATAGATAGATAGATAGATAGATAGATAGATAGATAGATAGATAGATAGATAGATAGATAGATAGATAGATAGATAGATAGATAGATAGATAGATAGATAGATAGATAGATAGATAGATAGATAGATAGATAGATAGATAGATAGATAGATAGATAGATAGATAGATAGATAGATAGATAGATAGATAGATAGATAGATAGATAGATAGATAGATAGATAGATAGATAGATAGATAGATAGATAGATAGATAGATAGATAGATAGATAGATAGATAGATAGATAGATAGATAGATAGATAGATAGATAGATAGATAGATAGATAGATAGATAGATAGATAGATAGATAGATAGATAGATAGATAGATAGATAGATAGATAGATAGATAGATAGATAGATAGATAGATAGATAGATAGATAGATAGATAGATAGATAGATAGATAGATAGATAGATAGATAGATAGATAGATAGATAGATAGATAGATAGATAGATAGATAGATAGATAGATAGATAGATAGATAGATAGATAGATAGATAGATAGATAGATAGATAGATAGATAGATAGATAGATAGATAGATAGATAGATAGATAGATAGATAGATAGATAGATAGATAGATAGATAGATAGATAGATAGATAGATAGAAAGATAGATAGATAGATAGATAGATAGATAGATAGATAGATAGATAGATAGATAGATAGATAGATAGATAGATAGATAGATAGATAGATAGATAGATAGATAGATAGATAGATAGATAGATAGATAGATAGATAGATAGATAGATAGATAGATAGATAGATAGATAGATAGATAGATAGATAGATAGATAGATAGATAGATAGATAGATAGATAGATAGATAGATAGATAGATAGATAGATAGATAGATAGATAGATAGATAGATAGATAGATAGATAGATAGATAGATAGATAGATAGATAGATAGATAGATAGATAGATAGATAGATAGATAGATAGATAGATAGATAGATAGATATTGTTTAACTCCAAACTTAATCTTTGGTCTTTCAAACAAACAGCTGCAAATAATACCAACTAAAGAACATGGGGAGTAAAACTGTCATTTCAAAACCTTTTTTAAGTACCACTTAGTGAAGTATTCACTTTATCAACCTGACAACAAGTACTGTATCACCTGAAAAATGTAATGTGTCAGTCCCATCACAGTTTAAATAGATCTGAAAAGCATTCAATTCTATAGATTTATCTTCTTGTGTAGGATTTTGTGTTTAATGAGTACATGTATTAGTAATACACAAAAAGGGGAAAGGGGCATTCATACTGGACCAGGTATTATCCAGGTAAATGTATATATACAGCTCTGTTTGACCTTGGTTTAGCCAGGTAAATTTCAGGTTGACTAGGCTGTCATAAAACCACAGTAGGATTCTTATGTGCTCTCTGTTGGTATATCACTGATAAAATGTTTACAGTGAGACCCTGTGTATCACTTATATAGACCCATTTTTTACCTCTAGTTTAATGTAAATACCTTGTCATTTTAAAATACAGTAAATACAATATAGACCCATTTTTTATATCTAGCTTAACGTAAATACCTTGTGATTTTGCAATACCGTAAATACTATTTAGACCCATTTTTAACCTCTAGCTAAACGTAAATACCTTGTCATTTTACAATACCGAAAATACTATTTAGACCCATTTTTAACCTCTAGCTAAACGTAAATACCTTGTCATTTTACAATACCGTAAATACAATATAACAAAATTTACATCTGCAACATGCCTTTAGAAACTGAAAAGGGGGGGGGGGCTTAGATATATTTCTCTCTGATTGAGGTTCTGAAGAAAAACTGTCATACTCCCCCCACCCACTCCATCCCCATCAAATCTGTCATACCCCCACCTCCATCCCCATCAAATCTGTCATACCCCCACCTCCATCCCCATCAAATCTGTCATACCCCCACCTCCATCCTCATCCCCACCACCATCCCCAATGGTCCATTTTTGAATTCCTGCCAAACAAGATTAATTCAATACAACATTAAAGCTGAAATATACCTTCCTCATGTTACAAACATAGTTACTGTCCTCTTGCATAACACTATCCAACACTAATATAATCACCAACTGAACAGCTTGCCTTTATGAAACTTTTAGTAGTTAATTATCATGTAGAAAATAAATTCAGACTCAAGGGATCTTGATCCATTAAGTTTTGGCCCTCTGTGACCAGGTATAAAACACATTAAACAAATTATATACAAAATAGATCACCTTTTCTAGAACATAAAAGAAAGGGTACTATAATAAGTTGATTCAAATAAGAGAGTAATTTGTTTTTCTTTCGTTTCAAATTGTTGTTCATAAAATCTGCTTTAGAAGCTATCGTCATTGCCCTATAAGTAAGATTTTACTGGCTGAAGTGGTTGTGGCTTTATGGGTTTAATGCCATTTTTCAGCACACGTTAGGCTATACATGGCAGCCAGTATATCTGGTGGAGGAAGAACCCGAGAAAATCTCGGAAAGAACGACCGACCCACTGGAAGCTACTGGCAAGCTTTCTCACATAGCCACATTGGCCGTGCCCAAGACTCGAACCCACGCGGATAAAGGTGAGATGGCAGCGATCGGTAAAGGCGAGCGCCTTAGACCACTCGGCCACCGGGGGCCCCTCATTGGGTAAAGTCACAGGCTTCGAGTAACCCATGATGTGACAGCCAGTTTGACCACACAAACACACTTCCTGCACAAGTAATTACCATGAATGGCCACTACAGCTGAGGTTTTACAAGAAATGTGGAACACTGGAAATTAAAATCATTCAATGTTTCATCAATATAAAGATGCATGCCAAATATAGTTGAAATAAAACAGTCCTTGATAAAATCATGGTATGGAAATCAAACTCAGGAGGACACAATCAGGGCCGTTACTGAAAACAATATTGTGGAATGCTAGAAATCAAAGTAATTCAAGGTCTTATCAATATAAAGATCCATGCTAAATTTGGATGAAATCCAAAAATTCTTTATAAAGTTATGCTGTAAAACCAAAGAAAGGAAGAGGGAAAAATCAGGGGCCATAAATACTCTAAATGATGCTACAGAATGCTGAAAATTCATCGCATTAATGACCTCATTAATATAAAGCTAGTGTAAAGTTTGGTTTAAATCCAACAATCTTTGGTAAAGTATTGCTCTGGAAACAAATTCAGGTGGACAGATAATCAGGGGTCCTAACTCCTGTAAATGACATCATGGAATGCTGAGAAATCAGAAAGTATAACATCTGTAAATGAAGCAGTGGAAAGCTGGAAATTGACATCATTTCAACTCTCATCAACATAAAACTGCATACAAAATTTGGTTTTAATCCAACAATTATTGGCAAAGTTATGCTATGGAAATCAAATTTAGGAGGACAGGTACTTAGGGTTAACAATTCCTGTAAATGACATCATGGAATGCTAGAAATCAAACTCATTCAAGGTTTCACCAATATTGAACTAAATTATTCTATAGGTGAGTTTTTCATGAGGTTCTGTTATCTCTCTTACAAGGACTACCTCTTTTGATGTGGTGAATGGTTGTCATTCTGCTAGATACACCATGATTTTGAAACAAAGTTAAAGTCACTATACATAAATAATTGACACAATTGTATTGCATTATTTAAAGACAAATACTTCAAATATATATTTAGCACATTATGTATGTGCATACTACAGTCATTACTTCAAAAGAAGGTCCTAAACAAGATGATTTCATGAATGGAAAATACCGAGTTTTCGTAGCAGACAAATGAGAGATCACCTCAGCATACCGGGATGTAAAAACTGTAATGATAGAATTTGGCCCATGTGCAACCATAGAGTTTCTAAAGTGAAGAAGTAAAAAACAACAACATATTTTTGTTATCTTCTGCTTCCATTTCTGATGAAGAGTTGAAAATAAACATAATAACGGCATCCATGTAATTAGATTTGACCAATATCTCCGGATTTGATTGTATGTGGTAACTTTTACTGATGTGTCTAACAATACTCGAATACACATGGTCAGACCTCTCTCTGATCATGGTAGGTATCTTCGAGGGAGGTTGATGATGATATTATTATTATTATTATTATTATTATTATTATTATTATTATTTCATGTGTCTCCGCTGTATAACTCATTGAAACTAACGTGGGTGGTCACTTTCATTTCGTTGTAACTGACAACATCAAACGGCCATTCACTGTTGGGCTACATACCCTAGAGCTGCCATGTGCAACTTCCTACTGGGCGCTGGCCGGACTACGATATTTAAATGATGTAAATGTAATCGGACAAAACCATGTCACGGGTCAGATGCGGTCCGTGGGCCGTATGTTACACATGTCTGCCCTAGAGGTACCCCAACTTCCTATGTGATCGCCATCGTTTGATATTCACCGATGCACAGATACAGGTAAATTCACACAGGTGTGAAATTGCGTCGCATATTAGTCCAGAGGGATAACCCGGGTACTAGCGTTCCCAATACCCCAATACAACCCGTCAACACGGTTATGTCATTCAATAGCACATCCTCTCTAAATAAACAATTTAATATTGTTATTACACAACTTTACATAAAAGTAATTATTATAGTATAATTGTATTTAAGTGCGACAGACCCCTCGTATATACCGCACAGGAGCTAAGACTTGATACAAACAGAAAATAACAGACCTGTTTCTACTTTAATCTCATTGAGTACATTTTTGATGGTTTTACCTGCATTCTACAACTTATTGCTCAGTACATGCTTGGTTTAACTATGAAAAAGCTGATTTAAGTATTAGCTGTAATGCAATTTTCATCACAAGTGAGCAATGTGAAAAGTTAGATAATGTTATCGAGACGAGATTCCCTTGAGGGTGCCTAAAAGTACAGTTAAATAGCACGAGGCTCCCCTGCCAAATCCAACTATCTCACAGGTGGAATTTTCAGTACACCTGTAAATTACGATAATCATTAACCCTGATTTTTTTGTTTGAAGCTAAAATATATTAGCGCATTGACAAAGCCTCTCATATTCGAATCGTGGTGAAAAGATAAAGTTGAAGCAAAGCAACCCCCACCACTAGAATCACCTACGTCAGGTAGGTTGAGCGATTTATTCGCTTCTACAAGGCTCCCAAGGGGTATTTTCATATGGAGATTACAAAACTCGGCACTCGTCTGAAAAAAGTACACAACGTGCATATGCATTCTAACGTTACTTTCTTGCAATCTATTTTATAATAATTGATTTTAAAATTTACTGTCATAAATATATCAAAATTATTGCACGCAAAATTACTTTATTGATTTTTTTTTATATTTTGGAACTGGGGCCTTACCTTGAGATTCCGCTGTGTCGCATGTGTGACACAAGTAGAAAATTCCAGCACACAAGATCACACAATTTCTAACATCCGATCGCATGGTGAAAAAGTATATAGAATTTATCTCCGAATTCACGCAAGTTAAATATTTTCCAAATTTCTATCGTCCAGACGCGATAAATCCCGTGTTCAGGAGATCATTGTGTGTCCATGACGCTGTCCATAGCAGTGCGACAAGTTGTGTTCTCTCAGTACTGATAAAAGAGGTGCAGTTGTCACGTGACTCCAAATCGAGGCTATAAATAGAAATAACAATAGCTTTGATACACATTTGCACTGATCGTGAATTCATTGATGTGCACATTTCAATTGAAGAAGCAATGCTCAAAGTCTTCGAATTTTTCATTGTAACTGATAGTCCATACGCCCAAGATAAAGTTATTATTGCAAACATTTGCTCTCAAACATCATACCACAAGTAAAATTGCTTTCATATACAAAGTAGCGAAATTCTCTCTTTTAACAGATTGGAAACTCCCACGGTATTGGCAATTGCTCAGAATGTGAGAGGTTTGCAGAATCATCCCGATCAATATCAACTTTGCGAGCTGAACGAACCATTTGATTAAGTATTGAATACGCATATTATACGCTATTTAATACATATAATATCCCATATGGCACAGGAAACTGATATAAAGACATATTCATTTTTCATGTCCGATCATTGTTAATTGTTCATATATATATATATATATAATATATATATATATATATATATATATATATATATATATATTATATATATATATATATATATATATATATATATACAATAAACGGATTCGTTTATTGCATTGTGTGTTCTATGTGCATTTTATGGCTAAAAAGATTATGATGTGATGACTGACTTCAGGCGTTAACTGACTGTTAGTTGTTTAAAAGGGTTGTATCTAAGATATTGGTAACTTCATGAAAAAGTAAATGAGCAATAAAGGCACACACAATGGCTTGCTGTCTGGGATGTAGGGGTGGAGGTGGGGTGACCTGGGGATAAGGATTACTATGTATGTATGTATGTATGTATGTATGTATGTATGTATGTATGTATGTATGTATGTATGTATGTATGTATGTATGTATGTATGTATGTATGTATGTATACGTATGCACAAAGAGTTTACAGTACTTCCGTGAATTATATACCGATGCAAAATTAAGCCATTTTTTAAAATTATTTAATACTTGATATTGGATGAAACTTTAAAGTTTTACCTCTTAACAAGTCTATTAGGAACAATTTCTTTGTATATCCCATGTTTTAGACATAAACGCGTTGAATTTTAAGGAAAGGTTTATGATTCACGAAAGTGTCGCTATTTTTTTTGTACAAAGCGTATGTATGTATGCATGTATGTATGTATGTATGTATGTATGTAAGTATGTAAGTATGTATGTATGTATGTATGTATGTATGTATGTATGTATGTATGTATGTATGTATGTATGTATGTATGTATGTATGTATGTATGTATGTATGTATGTATGTATGTATACGTTGTAAAGATTTAAAAGACGAAATGGTATGGATCAAACGTTAAATTTACAACAAAGATTTGTTCTTTTTCTAAAAGTGAGGATCAGTCATACGGGATTTCAAAGTCAACAAATAACCTCGTTGTATACATTTATTAATTGACCTTTCACCACTTTAATTCCTCTAATTTTCACTACCCTGGTGTCATCCTCATCAGATTATCTTTGATTATGTCAATCAGATTAAAATAATTTAATCTGTCACACAGTGAAATTCTATTGTGCTTATGCATTCTTGTACGTACATGTAATAAAGTGACTAATCTCACTTAAAATTTTTGCTTTACACTTAACTATTATCTCGTGAATTAATATATAGTGAAAATGGATAAGTGTACCAACGATAAATAAATAAATAAATTACTACTACTACTGCTACTACTACTACTACTACTACTACTACTAATAATAATAATAATAATAATAATAATAATAATAATAATATAAGGCAGTCTGAGACGAGTATAACGGTGGAAAGTACTTAAGGATGTCGGTAGTCGGATGACTGTGAGCTCTTTCTTTCCACAAACAATTAAAGTTTATAGTGATGACCGTCCCATACACTTTTCCAAATTCCAAGTGTTGGGTTGAGAGAGAGAGAGAGAGAGAGAGAGAGAGAGAGAGAGAGAGAGAGAGAGAGAGAGAGAGAGAGAGAAAAGTGTTGTACTTATTCTTACATTAAAATGTGTCAGTACATTGTCGTTGAAATCAAAGGTATACAGCAAATTTCCGAGCATAATATGCGTCAGAAATCCGATCTATATCAAATAGACTAGACCCTGATCTGCCGTTGTATAATGCGCCGACAGATAAGGATACAATCTGTTCTCAATTAAGTGTGGTTTGTATGAGGGTAGAAAAGGTATTTGCATCTAGTCGGCGGCCTAAGGCATAGCAGGAAAAGTACACCTCGTGCTTAGTTCAGGTAATGACTTTAATCAACGAGTATACCTATCCACACCAACTTTGCCAAAGAAATAATTATTGTGATAAATCCTATTTATCAATCTATTAGTAAGTATATATATATATATATATATATATATATATATATATATATATATATATATATATATATATATATATATATATATATATCACTGGCGTTTTCTAAAAATAATGACATATGATATGGTATCGGTAATTAATGATAAATATGGCATGAAAGATAGCGCAATTTCCTTATGTAGATTCATTTTTTAGACAATTTGGGCTTCAGGAAACGAACCAGAATACCTTCCATAACCCATGTTATTGTTGTTCTTGCTGATGATGATGACAATGTTGTTTTTGTTGTTGTTAATGTTGTCGTGGCTGCTGCTGTGATGTCAGAAGATAATGTTGATGAAAATTAAGATATTTGTTTTATATCCTCCGCTCACGGTGAGGGAATTCATTAAGGTGTTTTAGACGCTTGTTGTTATTGTTGTTTGTAGTGGTGGTGGTGTGGTGCTGGTGATGATGTTTAATATCATGTTGGAATCATGTTGGCTATCATGCTTTCAATGTGAGAGATGTTCCCGTCGTTTCCGATGTTGCAAGTTGTGATAATTTTGTGGAAGAAGATGAGGTTATTTTATATCTTCCCCAGGTGGTGTTTTAGCCGGTTGTTGTTATTGTTGCTGCTGTCGTTGTTTCTCCTTCTACCGCTGCTATGATGGTGATGGTGTTAGTGGTGGTGGTAAAAGAAATAATAGTGGTGTTGGTAGTGGCGGAAGTGATCTTAAAGTGATGATATAGCCGATGCTAATAATGAATAAGATAATCGTTATCCTCTTCCTCCTCAACCTCCTCCTTCTTGTTAAGTTGAATGAAATTAATTTAATGAGGGAGCGATAACAACCCATTTCAAAAAAGAAACAATGAAAAGTGAACGACTGCTTATTATTGTGGTTATTGTAGTGGAATGATGTAATTATCACACATTTACCAGCTTTATGTAATTATCACACATTTACCAGCTTTATGTAATTATCACACTTGTACCACATTATATAATTACCACACCTTAACCAGTTTATGCAATTATCACACTTTTACCAGCACATAGAGAATTGCAGAGAAAAGGGAAAAACATACGTGTTGATGTCAAAAAAGAACAAAAAGAATAGCAGACAGACAGAAGAAATTAAATATCGTGTGATCTTTTAACTTACCATACCTATGGAATATTGTAAATAAAATCCGTAATAATTTTACATATAATATTTTCCAATTATTATTTATAAAAAGCAAATGTATGGCAAGTGCGATTCATTTTATCTATTTACTACTTATTTTGGATTGTCACTCACTCTTGACAATGCATGAAAATTGCAATGTCCTCAAGTAATTACTTTATAATTTTTCCTTATGCTTTCCCATTATCACCCGTATTAGTTACTATAAATAATTCATTTTCTTGCGTAAAACACACACCCAACTGAACCAAATATACCGTCTATAAAAGAGCAGACAGGTCATGGTCTACGCTGTTCATATGAACTCATTAGAAATGGGTCTACAATATTCGTAGTCGGGTGCGTGTCTACCTGCGGTAACATTACTGTCATTGGTCTTATCATTATTGAAATTGTTATCAATCTTTTCATCAGTCATCTGTCAAACATCTGCCTGCGGTAAATTTATTTATTACCTTTAAGTGGCATTGCGTAACACGAACAGATTGTGGCAATAGCCCGATGTAATATTCAGACAAAATTCATGTTCCCACTGACAGCCAATTAGGCAATGCCGTCCAAAATGCACGTTTACGGATAGGACATGCCGTATTTCTTCCAATTAGAGTTTTAACTAAAAATGTAATGCCACGCCATTGCTCACATTCAATCAATCAGAACCCGCTACTTAAATTTGTTTCCTCATTCATTTAGATGATTTTACTCGATTGTCACCTCTTGTAATGTGATGATGACTATAAAAATACAGATTGACATTTCTGTTTTTGGATTAAATAATGATCGCATAAAGAATATTTAATTTCTTTCTCCAGGATTTTTCAGGAGTAATTTTTAGAACATCTACAATTATCGCATTTAACAATGAGAGAAGCGTGCAGGATAAATCCAGAGTAAACTGAATGTGTTGACCAACAGAAAACATTACTCTAGTCCTAACGGTAAAATTAGAGATATATCAAACAGAAACTATCTGAGAGAGAATGACAACACAGATTTACAAATATTTAAAATAAAACTGATAAAATGTCAATACAAGTCCTATAAATTTATGACAGTCTTGTAAGGATTTAAGCGAAACCCTTTTAAAAATAATACAAAAAAGTATAAGACCGTGTGTGAACAAATTCACTATCGTGGATATACGGTAGCAATCGCGGTCGGATGGTCAAAGTATATCTATCAACACTGTAACAATTCTTTTGTTGAGTTTATTTGACACTTTCGTCTGTTTATCCGCCTCAAAGTGCATTTTGCCGTTTCACCTCACGACGTATATCGTTCACGTGTTATATCGTTGTTCACATGTTATGGAGAAAGAGAGAGAGAGAGAGAGAGAGAGAGAGAGCTGTCAAGTCTCACGCGCATTTTGTACAGAAATCACGTTCACACGCACATCCTGAATTTTCTCATGAACTTTTATAAATAAAAACGTCTGTCATGTACATTTAACCAAATGATTGAATGGTTTTCTAAATTTCCACGTTTGCGCAACGGCAGTTCTAAAAATAAACGTGCTATTTACTTGGAATCAGGTTAACCTCTATTTCGCCTCTCCCCCCTGAACCCCCATCATAACTTTGTTTCAGGCTCCCCCCCCCCCCCAGACACACACATGGAATCTGCCGCCCCCTAGAAATGATCTAAATCGTGACACTTAAGGATCCTTGACAGCTCTGGAGAGAGAGAGAGAGAGAGAGAGAGAGAGAGAGAGAGAGAGAGAGAGAGAGAGAGAGAGAGAGAGAGAGAGAGAGAGAGAGAGAGATGTTTAATTGTGATTATAACAGAACTTCCATTCTGTTTTCTGCATATAAATTACCCGGTATGCTGAGACACTTTTTTACTTTTTCTTTTTCCTTTAAAATACAGTGTGACATAGGTTCATTCTAAAGAAGCATGTTTAAATTCGAGTCTTTTTTATTTACTCAGGGCCTTTCCTTCACTGCTCCCTGAATCTAGTTCACGGAGTGCGCAATAATCTATGCTCCTTATAGTGTACCACACGATATCCCATATTCCTGATTAAAAATAGTGTACCACACGATATCCCATATTCCTGATTAAAAATAGTGTACCACACGATATCCCATATTCCTGATTTAAAATAGTGTACCACACGATATCCCATATTCCTGATTAAAACTATTTGTATCTATCCTTAACAAACTATTTGTATCTATCCTTAACAAACTATTAACCTCTTCTGTATTTCTAAGATTCAGATGTTTAATATCCCGTCTACTTACAATTTTCTAAAAGACATAAACATCCTTACAACGGCTCCCCCCACCCCTCTTTTTTCCTTTCTTGTCTTTCTTTCTTTATTTCACGTGACTTTCATAACGGGCGCATCTGAATTAATTTCATACTCACTTAGTAACTGAGTTACTTTAATACCCCCCCCCCCCCCCAACACTCACACACACACACAAAATTTGTTTCTTGTTCATATATGCTTTTTCCCTGTGATTTATTACAGGTAATGTACATACTTATGAAAACACGTGATAAATAAACATGCATAAAAAACAACAATATTACGATTTATTAGAGTTCCAGAGTTCAACCGTTTATTCCTTTTTGGAAACAGCTGTGTACGGTTACCATCTACGGTAACTTATTAGACCTAGGCATTTAAAGCCCGATGTATGTTTGTTATGAAAATAACAATTAAAAAAATGTAAAAAAAAAACGGACTTTCTGTTTCTAATGACAAACCAAGTAAATTTCTTCCGTCTTCCCGATTGGCAGATAATGAAAGTAAACTAAATAACGCATATCCAAAGCTGTAAGTATTGTTTATAAACTTCGATTGTAATATAAGTAGCTGTGAACTTATTTATAGCTCTTATGTGGAAAACACATAGATACATAGGAAATGTCTCATGAACGTGACGTTGGGATCTTTATTGTGTCAGAGAAAAAACAGAGACAAGAAAAAGGCATTGGGATATTCCATATATCATGTTTGTCGATATATATAAACCTACGTCAAACATTATAAATCGAAAGAAAAAAAATGTAAGCAAATTTCTATGGATAACAAAAAATTTTCACTGTGCTTCCCAGAGAGCCATGGGAAAGTATGCAACTGATTGCGCTATGTCTTTCTCCCAAATCTTTTAAAATAACAAATTCAGATTTTCGGTTCATGTAAAGTCAATATATTCAAACAGACGCACACTTGCACGGACTAACAGCGCCGAATTTGGTTTTCCAGTTTTAAAAAATGTCTGAGGTACAATTGCAGGTAACAAATTTAAAATTCATGAAAACGGTATAATGGACAGATAAATATTATTGAAATTATAGCACTAAAGGAAGAAGAAGGCGAAGTGGTTACAATAGTTACAGGAGAAAGAGAGAAAAGTAGTATCAGGAGAGAGAGAGAAAAGTAGTATCAGGAGAGAGAGAGAGAAAGAGAGAGAGAGAGAGAGAGAGAGAGAGAGAGAGAGAAAAGTAGTATCCGGAGAGAGAGTTACTTTGAGACCCATTTCATGTTGTCCACGCGTGTTTTCCACCTTTCCAATACAAATATCTCCATCTCGGTCACATATAGAGTGTTCCTTGTATTTACTTGCTTTTATTATTCTACCAGGCCATATATAAGCACTGTTATCATAACTTCACTGCCCATCGAAGATAAGTGGACATGGAACATGCGGTATTTGATGAGCATTGTGCTTCATCTGACCGTTTATCGATTTATCTAAGTGAAAGCTGGGAACTGGCACTGATTTAATTTGACCAGACCAAGCGTCTTTACTTTCTCTCTCTCTCTCTCTCTCTCTCTCTCTCTCTCTCTCTCTCTCTCTCTCTCTCTCTCTCTCTCTCTCTCTCTCTCTCTCTAATCAGGGCCGTCGTAAGGGGCGGGCGATACGGGCGACCGCCTGGGGCGCCAAGTCAGGGGGTGGGCGGTGGTGCGCCATTTAGCGGAGTTTTCGGTATTTTCTTCCGAATGAGGGCGCAAAAATGCGACGCTCGCAACCGGGCGCCGTTTCGTCTAGTGAAACTTGCGACGGCCCTGTCTCTCATGCACATGAAAACTCATTAACACTGAGACACGCATAGAAACACACATTGTATACCACGCATGCGTACATGTAAACACTTACAAATGAAATTACATGCATACAACTCAACACTCAACAACTACATACATACATACATACATACATACATACATACATACATACATACATACTGGATATAAACAAATGCTCACTTTTCAATGCGATCGCGGCCACGCATGTTGTCATATACACGAACTTAAAAATATGCAAAAACGCAGAAAGATCGATGCATGCCAGAAATATCAGCTAACTATATAATAATACTAATTTCTTTTTCCATGTGTTTTTACCTGAAACTTGTGTACCTTGATTGATGACCATGTCTCCAAAGTAGTTTTTGTTCACGATTAGCGTTTGACCGTAGAAAAATAACACTAAGTATAACTTTTTACAGGACTTTCATTTATCAGTGACAGCAAATCTTAAAACGTTTTCAACTCTAAGAATGCATTAATGAGTTATAAGTGACATTAAGAACTCGAAAAGATTATGAAAGTTAGAAAATATGTAACATGGTTTTCGAAAATAAATTTGCCCATTATCTTCCACAGGCATCTTAGATATTTCATTTGGAGTCAGAAGCAAAACATTTTAAAACATAATGTTGCGTTAAGAGAAGACAAGAGAGAGACACACAGACAGAGATTACTGTGTCGCGAACTTGATAATTGTAATATTTTCCTTGTCTTTTGCTTTGCCAATCTATGCTTTCTGCAGTTAGATCTGTCGCTAACTTTTATCCTAAGCATCAGATGCAGGAAAGAAAGCAAGGAAACCATCGAATTCAAACTCGCAAACAGTAAAACGTCTCGTACGGCCCAATGCTGACAAATTAAGTTTTCATAGAATTTTATTGTTTGGAGTCTGTTATTTGAAGAAAAAAGTGCATACATCGTCTATGTTTTTGCGATAAATGCGAAAATCATTTAGGTTGCTTTAACACGTTTGTGCGCAATAAAATTCGGAGCGGCGCGACGTCATGACAAGTACGGCAAAAATCGTGTCATAAAATTATAATACTGCACGAAATTATTCCAGTTCCCTTCATTTATACAAAACACAGTAATACTGTTAACATAGTATGGAAGCAAATCGATACATGTTCGGTGATGGAAGGACGTGATACATTTCCAATCACTGATTTTGTTATAATTTTGTTTAAAATTATTTTCACAACGGTTTCGCTATAAAAAAATATATTAGTTTTTTATCCTGGCAAATATTAATCATCATCATCATCATCATCATCATCATCAACACCACCACCACTACACCCACCATCATCATCAATGTCGATAAAATAGAGATTCGAAAATGAATAAACGGTAAATATGAAACTAAAATATGAAAATAAAAGATGAAAATAAAATATGAAAATATGTACCTAAAACTCTCTCAAGGAAAAATAAATATAGTCCTAATATTTAATAAATATAGTCCTAATATCTAATAAATATAGTCCTAATATTTAATAAATGTAGTCTTAATCTCTAATAAATATAGTCCTAATATCTAATAAATATAGTCCTAATATCTAATAAATATAGTCCTAATATTTAATTTACCTCCATGCTTGGGTAGCAACTTGAGCAAATTCTTGAATATGCTGGGTTTCTATGATTTTTCGTCCAGTTCGAAGCCTTTACTCGAGTTTCACCGATACATGTACAGATCTAGATTCACCGATACATGTACAGATCTAGATTAATCGATACATGTACAGATCTAAATTCACCGATACATGTACAGATCTAGATTCACCGATACATGTACAGATCTAGATTCACCGATACATGTACAGATCTAGATTCACCGATACATGTACAGATCTAGATTAATCGATACATGTACAAATCTAGATTCACCGATACATGTACAGATCTAGATTCACCGATACATGTACAGATCTAGATTCACCGATACATGTACAGATCTAGATTCACCGATACATGTACAGATCTAGATTAATCGATACATGTACAAATCTAGATTCACCGATACATGTACAGATCTAGATTCACCGATACATGTACAGATCTAGATTCACCGATACATGTACAGATCTAGATTCATCGATACATGTACAGATCTAGATTCACCGATACATGTACAGATCTTGATTCACCGATACATGTACAGATCTAGATTCATCGATACATGTACAGATCTAGATTCACCGATACATGTACAGATCTAGATTCACCGATACATGTACAGATCTAGATTCATCGATACATGTACAGATCTAGATTCACCGATACATGTACAGATCTAGATTCACCGATACATGTACAGATCTAGATTCATCGATACATGTACAGATCTAGATTCATCGATACATGTACAGATCTAAATTCACGGCTAAAATTGGGGTATTATTACTAAAACGTTTATTTAATTGAGTTATGCTAATTTACAACTAAAATGAAACAAACAAAGAAACAATCTGGTCGTTATGAATGATTTGACCATCCTCTCTGACACTGTTAATTTTAGGCAAGGTTCACGAAAGGGTGCGGATTCGAATCCATCCGATTAGTTCTGGTCGGCTACCGTGGTGTGTTTTGTGCTTAACATATTCCAATTCCTTAAAATATACAACCAAACCAAATCAAACCAAACCAAACCGAACTTAGGCATGGTTCAACATACTGATGACGGAATACAGACCGTACGTATATGTCCTTTCCTTACTTGCTTACAAAAATCTTCATTGCATACAAATTCTCTCACCGTTTGTTTTAGTTGGCATTTTAATCTTTCGATAATGATTAAACGAAAAAAAAATGCATGTGGTCAAAGTTATAACTGGTGTACTTGTATTTTAAAACATGAGAGGAAAGTTCGTCTGCTTATTTGAGCCGTTGCTAAATTTGTATTGAATTTTCATGATTGACAAATATGACGTCACAGCTGTGTTCAGTGGACGGCAGAAGATATGGGAACTATAAAAAGGCAGAGATGAATTAAACTCAGTAGTTTGATGAAAAAAAAATAAGCAAATTTTCACATATATTTTATGATGTTGTCAAATAAGAACGTTTTATCATTATTTCAGTACTTTAGACAATCGAAAATATTCATTGGTTTTGAGGGTGACACGATGACTTATGTTTTACCCCACTTTGTTTTAAATTTAGTTATTTGCAAATTATTTATTCACTGATTTACTTAGTTGTCATATCTGGCCGTATACAAATATTACAAATCGAGTTATGTCTATGTATCAGTAGAATAGAACCAGAGAACCAGTAAATTGATAATAAAAAAAAATAATCCACAGAAGAACAAAGCCAGCAATAAATACCAATAAGGGTAACACGAATTGGAATTAGATTAATTGAATATATTTTGAATATTCCCCCCCCCCCCTCCGATTAACCATTGGTCTTTCTCTCAAATCTTTGAATAGAACATAAATTGCTCGTATAGAGAGTCGGTATATTCAACCAGACGCACACTTGCTTGGACAGACAGAGCCAGGTTTGGTCCCCCCCCCCAAAAAAAAAAAAAAAAAAAAAAGTATGGTATAGAATTGCAGGTAATACATATACAATGATGAAAATGGCATAATGGAATGATGAATATTATGGAAATTATGAAAATGACATAATGGAATGATGAATATTATGGAAATCATGAAAATGGCATAATGGAATGATGAATATTATGGAAATCATGAAAATGTCATAATGGAATAATGAATATTATGGAAATCATCAACATGGCATAATGGAATGATGAATATTATGGAAATCATGAAAATGGCATAATGGAATGATGAATATTATGGAAATTATAGAAGACGAAGTGGCTACAGTAGTTAAGAGAGAGAGAGAGAGAGAGAGAGAGAGAGAGAGAGAGAGAGAGAGAGAGAGAGAGAGAGAGAGAGAGAGAGAGAGAGAGAGAATTACTCTGTAACTCATTTCATATTGTCCACGCGTGTTTTCCACCTTTCCAATACAAATATCTCTATCTCTGGTCACATATATATTGTTGGTTCAGAAAGAGTGTTCCTTGTATTTACTTGCTTTTATTCTTCGTGCAGGTCAACGTAAAAACAACATATATAAGCACTGTTATCATAGCCTCACTGCCCATCGAAGATAAGTGGACATGGAACATACGGTCTTGGATGAACATTATGCTTTAACGTTTATCGATTTGCCTAAGTGGGAGCTTGGAACTGGCACTGATTTAATTTGACGAGTCCAAACGTCTTTACTTTTCTTCAAGATGCAGCTAAAATGTAATAATAAACTCTCTCTCTCTCTCCTTTGTATACATGAAACTAGTAACAATGAGACACGCACAGAAACTCACATTGTATAGCACACATGCGTACATATACATACATACACATGTACAAATGTAATTACATATACATACATACACATGTACAAATGTAATTACATATACATACATACACATGTACAAATGTAATTACATATACATACATACACATGTACAAATGTAATTACATATACATACATACACATGTACAAATGTAATTACATATACATACATACACATGTACAAATGTAATTACATATACATACATACACATGTACAAATGTAATTACATGTACATACTTACATACGAAGGAGCCGCGGTGGTGCGCGTGTTAGTGTAACAGACTCGCAGATAAAATGGTGTATATTTGAATCCTTCCCAGACCAAGCGGTTTAGCCGTGGTATGTCCCCTGGGGCGTGCCTTGTAACGACGTAACCTTTTAAGTGTGGCTGTGCCATTAAAGACTACTCGACAGCTGCATACATACATACATACATACATACTTGATATAAACACATGCACACTATTATTGCTTGGTAACGCAATTGCACATTTACTCATATACACTATCTTAAAAATACGTGAAAACACAGAAAGATCGATGCTTCCATGCCAGAAACACGAGCTAACTATATAATAATAATAATTTCTTTTCCCATGTGTTTTTCCTGAAACTTGCGTACCTTGATTGATTACCACGTCTCCTCAGTTTTTTTTCTCCCCCAATTATCAGCGTTTATTGTAGAAAATTAACTCGTAATATAACTTTTTAAAGGACTTTTATTAAGCAGTCACATCAAATCTAAAAACGTTTTCAAATCTAAGAATGCATTGATGAGTAACAAGTTATATGAAGAACCCTAATAGATAAGGAAAGTTGGAAAATATCTAACCGATTTTTTGAAAATAAAGTTCCACATTATCCTAAACATGCAACTTAGATATTCCATTTGGAATCAGAAGCAAAACAGAGAGAGAGAGAGAGAGAGAGAGAGAGAGAGGGGGGGGGGGGGGGGGGGGCAGACTGTGTAATGAACTTGATAAATGTTCTATTTTCCTTAAAAGCTCTGCCAATCTATACTTTCTGCAGTTTGTTCTAGATCTGTCGCTAACTTTTCTCCTTAGCATCACACGCCGGAAAGAAAGGAAAGAAACCATCGAATTATATATATATATATATATATATATATATATATATATATATATATATATATATATATATATATATATATATATATATTGTTACGGAATCATGCCTCCTTTCATTTTTTTTAATGATTTAATTTACTAATTTATGATCTCTGTTTTTAGTCTGAATAGCGGTTAGCATATCAGTATAGATACGACTACTGCTCGATCAATAAGTGGTCACATGATCAATTGCGCGGGAAAATGAAGTCGACCCAGCTTCGTACTTTTGAAATCAACATTGAAAGGTCACATTCCATACTACAATAACATTATGTTTACTCTTTAAGATTTTTAGTACGCTAGACCTTTGGGTAAATGACGCGTAACCTAGTTCCTGATTGGTTCTTAGAGGGTTGTGTTATTTTGAAATACCATATTATTAAAGACGGAGAAAGGATATTCCCTTTTAAAATCTGCGTATATATAGCAACTCATCCAGTGATAAAGGATTCTTTACAGTTGCTTGAACGAAGAGAGGTCGTATTGAGATTTATTTCAGTTCAGTGTGGAATATATTTATTTAATTAGTAATTCATCTGAATTACTATACAGCTCCGTGGAATTATCGGACATTATTATAAAACTTGTGAGATTCCAGACTTGCAAGGATTATTTTGGATTAAATCAGAACTTGCCAACTTCAGCACAGTACAGGTTATTTTCATTTGGAATACTTCATCCGGATTACTCGGATTAACATCAGGAAGAGAACTTTAAAACAATTTAGGACTTTTTAGGATATTCTATACTGTAAGTTATTTTAATTCTTTCACTTTGATTGTTTGTTGGATTATTTTAATTCTTTTAATATTTTAGGAAATTAAAGATTTGCATTTTAATCTTGAAAGCTTGTTTGTGTCTTTTATTCTGTTACATTACCCCTAGAGTCGTAACAGGATAAATTGGGGAGCTCGTCTCGGGATTAGAAATTAGAATAATTTCGGGATCCGAATTTAAATATTTTGAAATTTAGATTTAATTAAATATTTTCGAAGTTTTAATATTTCAGAGATTTTGATACTTCGGAAAATTTTCTTTTTGGGATTTGAATTTCATTGTTTGAAATTTTAGTGGTTTTTTGATTTCCAGATTAAGAAATAAAGAGAAACTAACAGGCTTTCATAATGACATCCAGAGTAGAGAGTTTCTTAGCTGATCCTACCCAGGAGAAATTTGAGTCCTTAAAGAAGGACTAATTACTTGAAATTGCTCAACATTATAGTCTTACTGAAGCGAAGGCTTCCATGTTGAAGCAGGATATTAGAAGTATCTTGATTCA
Source organism: Margaritifera margaritifera (assembly GCA_029931535.1). Lineage (NCBI taxonomy): Eukaryota > Metazoa > Mollusca > Bivalvia > Unionida > Margaritiferidae > Margaritifera > Margaritifera margaritifera. Next base: position 416,840 of record JAQPZY010000775.1, on the reverse strand, counting down.
ATATTTGGTACAATCAGGTATTTTTGAAGAGGGGGTTTCAAGTGTTAAGAAAAAATCTCCGTCTGGTTTGGGAAAGAAATTACAGATAGCTAAGGACATAGAGATTGAAAAGATCAAACTTCAATGGGAACAGATGCACATGCAGGAAAGAAGGGAAGATAAGAAAAGGGAAATACAAAGGGAGGAAAAGGAAAAGATTAGGGAAAGGGAGGAAAGGGAAAGACAAGAAAGAAGGGAAGATAAATTAGGAGATAATGAAAGAGAAATTCAGAAGGAATTAAGAGATAGGGAGGATAAAGTAAGGGATAATGAGATACAAATACAAGAGAGGGATGAACAAAGGGGAATAGAGAAGGAATTAAGAGATAGGGAGGATAAATTAAGAGAAAATGATGAAAGAGAGAGAGACAAAGTTAGAGAATTTAGACTAAGGGAATTAGAATTGACCAGCAAAGGGCACTCTCATGACAATCAGGGTTCATACTTTGATTTGGCCAAATATTTGAGACAGGTTCCCCCTTTTAGAGAAAAGGAGATAGACACATATTTTCTCAGTTTTGAGAAAATTGCCGAGAATCTGGAATGGCCAAAAGAGAAGTGGACCTCATTATTGCAGAGTGTGTTAACTGGCAAAGCTAGTGATGTTTATACTGCACTCTCATCTGAACAATCTGCTGATTATGAAGTGGTCAAAGAATACATTTTAAGAGCTTATGAGTTGGTACCTGAAGCTCATCGTCAAAACTTTAGAGAATGTAAAAAGGAAACAAATCAAACTCATGTAGAATTTGCTTGGGAAAAGAAACGTTTGTTTACAAGATGGTGTACATCTAAGAAGGTTGAAGGCAATTATGATAATCTTGAACAACTGGTATTGATGGAAGATTTCAAGAATTGTGTCAGTGATAATATTAAGATGTATCTTAATGAGAAAGGAGTTGAGACTTTAGAAAAGGCAGCCATCACAGCTGATGAATATTCTTCAATACACAAGGTTTCATTGATAACTAAAACTTTTCCTCAACAATCTTATGTTAAGAAATTATTTCAAACTCGTTCGAGTAATTTCAGACCTCAGGGTTATGTGACTGTAAGGAATCAAAATTCTTATAGGGAATATCAGAAAACCTTATCTATGCCCACGTGTTCATATTGTAAGATGAAGGGACATGTATTTTCCGATTGCTTTAAGTTTAGAAGTAGACAACGGAATTATAATAGAGCAATTCCAAATGCTCTAGTTATCAAGAAGTCAAGGTCAGGGTCATTTATCAATGATGATATTTGTTTGGAGGCTAGCTTACCTCAGTCTGATTTTGTAATGAAGAATTACGAACCATTCATGTCGAAGGGTTCTGTGTCACTTGTTGGTGACTTGGATAAGGCTACTCCTATCAAGATATTAAGAGATACAGGAGCTTCTCAGAGTCTATTGTTAGATAGTACTTTGCCGTTTTCTGAGAAGTCTTCTACTAGTGAAAGTATATTAATACAGGGGGTAGATTGCGGATATGTTAATGTCCCTCTTCATTGTGTTAATTTGTCATCAGACTTAGTTTCGGGACCTGTGACCATAGGAGCAGTGGCTTCTTTGCCTATTAAGGGCATCCATTTATTACTTGGTAATGACCTAGCAGGAGATAAGGTAGTGGTTAATCCACTTGTAACTAGCAAGCTTAGTATGGATCAACGAGTTGATCATATTGAAGTAGAAATCCCTGGTTTAAATCCGGCTTGTGAAGTTACTAGAGCTATGGCAAAGTATGCTCTTGAGAATTATGTTGTTGAACAGGATGAATTTCCTTTAGCGGGCACCTTTTTGGGTCAGGCTTTTAATGAG